>CM074576.1:123207109-123624609 GCA_037305975.1 Chrysolophus pictus | reverse complement strand
ACTGCTTTATTACCTGATAACTATATCGGCGTTTTTAAATTCTAGCATCTAAATGCAAATACATTTTATTGTATTTCGAATTACCCTTGACAAATAAACTTATTGTATCATTTTATAAGATGGTGGCTCTGCATCTGTTTTTGTCCTGCCATTTTAATTTATCTCTGACATTCATGTGATGAATCTCTTTGAGTTTACTGTAATGAGATAGCCAACTCAAAATATATGATGTTCTGTAGGGCAGAAGAGTGACCACAAGAGTAGAGGTGGTTTTGTAACAGCTACTAAAGAGGGAAATCACGACTCACATTGAGTAACATGATGAGAAGAGCCATATGAAGGGAGTGTAAAACTTGTGAGGTTTCTTATTCTATTTATAGCAATCTGCATCCTTTTCAACTGATTCTGACCATGTACACCAATAAAAACACATTGCACTCAAAATCCCAGTTCTCCTTTCGTGATATATTTTTCTTTATTTTAATCAAAGATTTGCACTGACCAGCAGTGAACAAGAGCCTGCATGCTGCGCTTGTGAAAACCTGGATTGTGGCTGTTTTTCATGATTGTTACCACCACTGAAACATACTCACTGTTTGATCTCCATAAACGTTCACCAAGAATAAATGATTTCAATTGATGCCATTTTTTCTGTATGGAGGAATTAAGTTTCTCACCTTTTCTTCATATGCACTTCCATGTCATTTTATCGTTGTCATTTTGTCAGACTGCCCCCCTGCATCTGTCACATGGAAACAAAATGTAATGGAATATTGGCAGGAAGATTCAATCTCTACTGTCATAACACCAATATCCGCCTCTGGTGTTGTGAGACAATATAATAAAATACGAGGCATTACTTTTGGAGCATTCCTCTTAATTTAATTGCATTTATTAAGTTCTTTTTCTGGTATCCTTTTAAAAAAGTTGCCAGGCTTCCCTACACAGATACACTCTACAAAAAAAGAAATGTCAGCCTTTTGAAAAAGATAACGTAAACAGAAAATCTTGAGCATGAAATCTGAGCACACATTTTGCTGGTAAGTACTTACCACACCTCACCAAAGGGCATCAGCATAACTGGAAAAATCTGTCCTGCCATCCTCATCAACTACATCTTTATCAACAAGATAAACAACATAGGATGAACAGATCAATCCCAAGAATCCACTGTACAACATTGTTATGAGTTCCTATTAAAAGAAAAAATAAATGAGTACACAAGGTTTAATTATATGTTTTCTACAAAATACCATAATAACTATCTGCAATAAAAATTTAGTGCATTTTATTTCTAGTATGAAATTTGCTCCCAGTAAAATAGGTAATTCAATTATCTGATTTTATTTCTATTAGACAAAAGTATCAAGAAGCCGTTGTTTACATAGTTATTTGGACAGCGTATTTGAACAATGTAAGGTGCAATATCTGTCCTGGTTTATGTCTTTTGAGTGGGATTAAATCGAAATTATTCCATTTTATTGTCCACTCAGAATATCTAATGTTCATAAGTTTTAAAATTATTAGAATCATAGAATCTTCTATTACAATTCTCTGTAAACACAGCTTTAGAAATGAACTTTTTTAATAGCATGGTAAAACAACAGTTATGAATTAAAGATGACACAGTAGAAGGAAGGGATGCCATTCAGAGGGACCTCAACAGGCTAGAAAGGTGGGCCCAGGTAAACCTGATGAGGTTCAACACAGCAAAGTGCAGAGTTTTGCACTCGGGCCAGAGGAATCCCAGGCATCCATACAGACTGGAAGGAGCGGTCCTTGAGGGCAGCCCTGTGGAGAAGGACCTGGGGGTCTTGATAGATGAAAAACTTAACATGAGTCAGCAGTGTGCCCTTGCAGCTCGGCAGGCAAATGGTATCCTGGGCTCCATCAAAAGAGGGGTGGCCAGCAGGGACAGGGAGGTGATTGTCCCCCTCTACTCTGCTCTTGTGAGGCTCCATCTTGAGTACTGTGTCCAGGTTTGGAGCTCCCAGTACAAGAAAGACAGGGAGCTGTTGGAGAGGGTCCAGAGGAGGGCCACAAAGATGATCAGGGGACTGGAGCACCTCCCCTACGGAGACAGGCTGAGGGAACTGGGCTTGTTCAGCCTGGAGAAAAGAAGGCTGCGGGATAACCTCATTGCAGCATTTCAATACCTGAAGGGAGCCTACAAAGAGAAGGGGAATCAACTCTTTGAAAGGGTTGATAACTGCAGGACTGAGACTTTTAAGTTGAGGGAGGGGAGATTTAGACTGGATGTCAGGGGGGAAATTCTTTACAGAAAGAGTGGTGAGGTGCTAGAACAGGCTACCTAAAGAGGTTGTGGATGCCCCATTCCTGGAGGTGTTCAAGGCCAGGTTGGATGGGGTCCTGGGCAGCCTGGTCTAGTATTGAATGTGGAGGTTGGTGGCCCTGCATGTGGATCCCCCCCGGATGTTGGAGATTCATGATCCTTGAGGTCCCTTCCAACCCTGGCCATTCTGTGATTCTGTAAAGATCCTGTTCTTCTGATTGAGACCACACCCAAGCAATGAAGTTGTATGTCTGATACTTAAATTATTAAAGTCTAAATACTGACTCCTTTATCACTGTGATTAAAAAAGGCAATATAGTATGTTAGGTAGATGCACCCCCTATTTCAGCAATGAAAAAACAAAAATAGGTATCTTCCAAAGAATACAGTTTGAATGTTAGGTCATTTTAGTAGAAAGGATTTCTGTTAGGATATGGTAAAATATTTGTGAATGTACAATTTTCCATACAGCCTTTTTGAATGACCTGATAATCATCTAAATAATGAATTTTGGTAGCATTCAGCTTTGCCACTAGTCTTTTAATCTAATCCATACATATTAGCAGGTCTGTTTGCTAAACAGGGCAACTGAAAGAGGAAATAAAACTTGGATTTTCAATAATAAGTTTTTTATGCTTATGCTGGTCAGTGTTCTTTTCTCATCGGTTTCTCTAATGATAATGGCATGCTGTGTACTTGGAGATAACATTTAATTGCTTTGAAAAATTCTGTGTGTTTACATTTGTAGTAAAAAAAGGCACTTTTTTTTTTTTTTTCAGTTCAAGTGGAAACTGTCTAACACCTGAGACCTGTGTACTCATACTCAGTATTCCATTAAAAAAACAAAAACAACAACAACAAAAAAAAACCCTACAACAGAAATACACTAATTATTTTTCCCCGTAGAGGAAAAATACTCCTCTTTCATTCTCAATAAATAAGGATTTCCTTCCATATCAACAGAAATCTTTGAGCTACACTTGGCATGGTGCTTACATCTCAGATTTTAATAGATGTCATGATATTGAGGAATGACCATTCTTTCTTTCTTCTTTGTCTCAGAGGACAGTTAGGGAGTGGATAATAACAGGGAGACTTCAGTGTTGTGCTGACTTTCTGAGAAGTGAGAAGAAAAATATGCTTTTCACCAATGCAGTCTTGTGAGACTCCTTTCAAAGTGGCTGAAATATCTACACTGTTGCTTTGGGTTATCTCACCATGGGAATCTCTAATAATCTGAAGACAGAGGACGTGAATTTTCATGTGAATCTGGAATCCAAATGTAACTCATATGGATTCATTTATTCTGAATGTCACTCCAGGTAACGTATATATACAGAAGTAAATTACTGCATGCCCACACTTAATTGTTAAGAACAGTGGCACCAATCCAATAAACACTATATTTAAGATGCAGGCTAGAAGATTATAAAATAATACATGCTTCAAAAATAAGGATTTGGTGGCATCTACCCATACCAAATAGTATAAATTTATACATAATCTGAAAGGAAATTATACTTCATAGAAATCAGGCCTTAAAACTTCAAATTGTTATGAGTTCTTAACAGATAAGAGTTTAAGAGCAAAGAGTGCAGTCTAATACAAATTACTAATTTCATAAATACGGAAAGGAAACAAAAGGAACAAAAACTTGTACACATGGGAAAATTTGAATGTCAGGAGACTGAAATCAACACATTATTGTAACTGAGACAAATTCATATGTTCAGCTACAGTAAGTCTCACACAATACAAAATTCAGCACTCGGGAAAAATACAAGAAAACCTCAAAACCACAACTAATCACTAACCACCTCCTGAAAGCAGTAGAACAGCTCACAAAACAAGGTGAGGAATAAGTATAACTCATTGAAAGGCTCATAAACTGGTGCTTATGAGTAGCTAAATAAATTTTCAGAAAGCTACATGATTTTTCCATGTCTTTCCATCACCACAAATGATACTGACTCATGTTGTTACTTTTGGCATGAAATACTGGAGCATAAGCTCCATCTGGTGAAAATAGAAGAGCATCCTGGCCAAATGGAGACTGGGTGAATTAATGTGGCTATATGTAAAATTCCAAAACACAGAGAAAAGATTGGTGGAAAGCTCCTCTGGATCCTCAGAGGTCCAAGTACTTGGTATTTTCACAAGTTATAAAGATGTGAATTTATTTTTTCCAAATTGTTTAAGAATTTGGAGTCCATTTTGTTTTCTTCTTTTCTTTTCTTTTCTTTTCTTTTCTTTTCTTTTCTTTTCTTTTCTTTTCTTTTCTTTTCTTTTCTTTTCTTTTCTTTTCTTTTCTTTTCTTTTCTTTTCTTTTCTTTTCTTTTCTTTTCTTTTCAAAAAGCACAAGCTCAATAAATAAATGAGACCTTGAACTCTGTAAAGAAAAATTAGCCAAGGTATTTTTGTTGGCTTTCTTTCTTTCTTATTTTTTATTTTAACAAAAATTTATTTAAGAGACTTGACAGGAATAAAGGCTCCATTTTTCCTTCCATTTGATACAATGCTAGAGTTTCAGATACATTTGTCCAGTGTCAGTACAGATCTGTGAGTGAGTGGATATCTGCTTCGACAAATACTACAGATCTGTAGAGTTTTATATATCATCATAAGCTCATTTTTGGAATATCAGATCTTCAAGTGTATTTGTTTATAATTTACTTCTCCAAAGTCTTTGGTTTGATTTTTTTTTTTTTTTTTGGGGGGGGGGGGGGGGGGGGAGATGGAAGAGTTTTCTCTTCAACAAAAACATAAATTTTGTGACATTTAAGACTTAGGTATTACATTTTGAAGATGGTATTTCCAGAGTACTGACTGAAACTTTGTATATTTGCAAAAAAAGTTCCCTCAAACACCTCTGTCAATAAGATTAACATATGTTTGGATTTTAGTTCTGCCCTACCTAGATATCCAGGCAATATGACCACACAGAATTGGAGTATAAAAACCCTACCTGCTGTACAGAACAAAAGTAGGCTTTACTCTAAAGCATTTCTAAAAGACTACTTTAAAGCAGGATATTTTAATGCATCAATGATGCTAAGCAATCGAGACATGAAATTTTCTACAACATCAGTGGAAAAAAAATAAAAGGAAAAAGTAACATAATATTAAATAAATGTTTTGGATTTAGCACATAGCATTCTCTGTACCAGAAGAATACTAGAAAACAAAATTCTAAACACAGAATGTAGCAAATTAAGTAACACCTGTGGAACTGATAACTATTTTTGCCAACATCTGAAGAAAAAATGTACAGTCATAAAGAGCAGGTTAAGGAGCCACCCTTAGATTTAGAAATCTAGATGTAATCTAAATGTAAAAATGCATAGCACAGTATTAGCCCTCCACATTACAGTATGACATGCAAGATTTAAAGACTAATGACAACAGTATATTATTATATTCTTGTAGACGCCAGCTCCATGAAACACCCAAAAGAACTATTTAGCTAGTTATTTTAAAAAGTCTACAGTAAAACATTTAAGCTTTTGCACTTAAACGAGTTTTCATTTGGAATAACTGTTTCAAAGCTTCAGCAGACAACTATTTACAGCTATATTTACTTCTGGGTTTAACTGCCTATGTGGTTAAGAAGTTACTTTCCTTGCATATTATCACAGTGGTATTTCTATTTATTTATTTTTATTTAAAACTCCTTATTCAGGATGAGAAGAGAGAGTGATTTAAATGACTGATTTTTTCAGTTAAGTCATTTCCACTTTTATTTGTTGCCACAGAACATACAGTCACTTACACACAGAACATACAGGAGCATATCTTCTGTGAAGATGGTGGACAGTATTTGCAGTTTGGAAAGCAGCTCACATAACTGAATTAAGTAAATTGTACTGAAGTACAAACATAAAGAGTACAGAAATTAATTTCAACAAAATGCTGATTCTGGTGGACTTTTAACAGTTGAATAGATGTAAAGAATATTGTTTCCATTTTAAAAGCAGAAAAATACGGATGTTTAAATCAGTTTTTCTATTGCAGCAATAAATATTCATTTAAACTACATTATGATTAGAGTAACTACGTACCATGAAAGTAGGATGCTCTGAAAGTAATGCCTGCCAATTATTTCAATTGAAACTATAACAAGTGCAAAGAGCACAATATCTCTATTTGGTAGAGCAAATTCTCAGTTACAAAACACTATTTTTCAGCATAGTCACCACCACTAGCTATATATATTCACCAGTAATAAACAAGATTGCACTATTAAAAATCTACATGGCCATCCAGAACATTCGGAGGAGCCTTCACACATAAAAACATCTAATGAAGAAAAATAAGAACTGAGGATGTCTTGCTCCTGGGGAGCCCAGGAAGGCTGGGAATACTTTAAGGAAGTCATTTTAAAGGTGCAGGAGCTCACCATCCCCAAGTCACGGAAGAGGAGCTGATGGGGAAGGAGACCAGTCTGGCTGAACAGAGACCTTTGGCTGGAACTCAGGAACAAAAGAAAAGTTTGTGGTCTTTGGAAGAGTGGGCAAGTGATTTGAGGATTACAAATACGTAGTGAAGTTGTGCAGGGAGAAAATTTAAAAAGCCAAAGCCCAGCTAGAATTGAACTTGGCCACTAAGGTGAAGACAACAATAAATATTTCTATAAATACAAATATAAAACAGTAAGAGGAAGGCTAGGGTGAATCTCCATCCCTTGTTGGATGCAGACAGGAACACAGTGACCAAGGATCAGGATAAGGCTGAGGTATTAATGCTTTCTTTGCCTCAGTCCTTAATAGTAAGACTGGTTGCTGCCTGAGTATACAGCTCCTTGTGCTGGAAGATGGGGATGGGGAGCAGAAAAGATTCTGCATAAGCCATAATGAGATGTTTTTGGACCTGCTCCAAAAGCTGGACACTCACATGTCCATGGGGCCAGATGGATTGCACCTTAGAGTGCTGAGGGTACTGGTGGGTGTGGTTGCCAAGCCACACTCCATCATCATTCAACAGTCCTGGATAACCAGGACTGGAGACCGGAAAATATGACATCCATCTTCAAAAAGGGCTGGAAAGATGATTCTGGTAGCTACAGACCTATCAGTCTCACATAGGTGCCAGGGAAGGTTATGGAATGGATAGTCTCAAGAGCCATCATGGCTCAATTAAAGGTCAAGCAGGAGATCGGGCCCAGTCGGCACAGGTTTATGAATGGTAGATCCTGCTTGAAAAACCTGATCTTGTTCTATGTCAAGGTGATCCACTTAATGGATGAAGGTAAGGCTGTCAATGTGGTCTACCTGGACTTCAGTAAAACCTTTGACATTGTCCCCCACAACATCCTCATAGGGAAGCTGTCTGCCCATAGTTAGGATGGGCATATGCTCTGCTGGGTGAAACACACGCTGGGTGGCTGAGTCCAAAGAGTTGTAGACTTAAATCCAGTTGGTGGCCAGTCATGTGTGGTGTCCTTCAGGGCTCAGCACTGGGGCCATTCCTATTCAGCATCTTTATCGGTGATCTTAATAAGGGGATTGAGTGCACTCTCACTAGGTTTGCAGATGACACCAAGTCAGGAGTGATTGGTGATCTGCCAGAGGATAGAAAGGCACTACAGAGAGACCTAGATAGACGGGCCAAGATAAACTGTGTGAGTTTCAACATGGCCAAGTGTTGAGTCTTGCATTTTGGTCACAACAACCCTAAGCAACCCTACATACCTGGGGAGGAGTGGCTGGAAAGCTGCCTGATGGAAGGGGACCTTGGTGTACTGGTGGAAATTTGGCTGAATATGAGCCAGCAGTGTGCTCACATGGCCAAGGAGGCATCCTGGCTTGTATCAGGAATGATGTGGTGAGCAAGACTAGGGACATAATCCTGTCCCCATACTTGGCACTGGTGAGTTGGGCACCTCAAGTACAGAGAGGACATTGAGGTACTGGAGCAGGTCCAAAGAAGGGCAGCAAGGCTTGTGAAGGGCTTGGAGAATATGCCCTACATGAAGCAACTAAAGGACCTGAGGCTGTTTAGTCTGGGCAAGAGAAGGCTGAGGGGAGACCTTATTGCTCACTTCAAATACTGAAAAGTGATCACAGTGAGAGCAGGATTGCTCTCTTCTCACTGGTGACAGGAAGAGGGGAAGTGGCCTCAAGTTGCACTAGGGGAGGTTTAAGTTAGATAGTAGGAAAAATTTCTTTACAGAAAGGGTTGTTAAGCACTGGAATAGGTTCCTCAGGGGGGTGGTTGAGTCACCATCCCTGAATGTGTTTAAAACCTATTTGAATGTGGTGCTCAGGGACATGATTTAGAGGAGAGTTGTTAGAGTTAGGTTAGTATGGTTAGGTTACAGTAGGACTTGATGATCTTGAAGGTCTTTTTCAACCTGAGCAGTTCTATGATTTGATTCTATTCTATGTTTTGAGTTTTAGTATCTGAAGATGTTTGAAAACAATGAATCCTAATAGCCACCAGGTGTCTGAAGCATATAAAGCATCTGGAGAAACCAGATTCCTCTGTAAGAAAGATAGGACATTAAATAAAACTAGTGATAGACATCAGTACTGCTCTGCCAATACAGAAATGAGTGTTCAGTAATGTACTGCTGTATTGGAGAAAAGTGATAGCATAAACACAATCTAAATTTGCATCATAAACTCAAGGAAGACTCAAGTAGACAGTCTGTTTGGACCACATATCCGAGGAGACTTGCTTACTTGATGATGATTCTCAAATGCTTCTTTTCCAAGTAAAAACAGCGCTTCAAACTTTGCTAATGTAGATATGAGCAAACATTTTCCTCTTTCTGCCAAAACCAGAATGAGCTAAACATGGTATTACTGAAATCATTTTTGTGTAAGTTAAAAAATATCATCTGACTGGACATACTTGACACAACTGACTAGAAAAATATGTGAATCATAAACTTCGACTATTTTCAGCTAAAGAAAAATAATTAGTCATTCCTCAACAAATTTATTCAATGGAAATATTTACTTCTATTGACTCTTTCTACAGTGAACTTCACTTCTCTACAACCATTTTACTAGCTTATCATCAAAACAAAATAGTGAAGAGTAGAAAAGGAAAAAAATTGATTTAATCTATCTGAAAAATTTCTACTGAATATTTTAACTCTGCTATCCCTAATTATTAATATCATAATTATTATGACTATTTACAATTTACTCATATTATTTAAATCCCATTTTAGATGCATGCTTCTGGGCGACAGTAACTGGTGCTGTCCCTCAGTCACTTGTTTTATTCAGACTTGGAAGACACACTTTTGAAAGACTCAAGTTTTCCTTTTTTCACAAAGCTTTCTGAACTTCCACATCTGACAGTTAAATGATCAAACGCCCATCTTTTTGGGGGGATGCACACAATAATAGTGATTATTAAATAATATACCAGTGACTGATAAAAACTTTGTTTATTTAATATGCCGTCAGAATAGTAGCTTTAAATATCTGAACATCTTTATAAGATTTTCTGTTAATTAAAATGCAAACCACGGATAAATTAAAAGGCAACAAAATATGTGTGCACCAATGCATTCCTGCAAAGTAATAGTTCATTATGTTGGGATAGGAATGAGTCCCCTCCACAGTAATTAGGTAGCTTTACTGTACAATTGTTATACATATCTCTTTATGCCTTGACCCAATGGAAAATCTTAATTTTCTTGTGTCTTGCATCAAAGATGATTACCAGTATGCCAATTTCATCCACGTGTTGATGACTATGTTACAGGGTAGAAACCTTAAAGTACAGATTTAAAAAATAAAAGAGGAATGTAAAACTCTGGGTACACAGTCTCTGTATATGAATAACCCATTTTCTGGAAAGGGAAAATATTTTCTATTTTAAAAAGAAGGCCATTTGTATCAACTTCTTAAACTTAAAACACAAGGAGAGAAGATGTAGGACTCCGCTGTGACCTCTAGGTCATTTTTCCCCTACTTGCTGAAGGGGTTAAAATGTCATCCTGTCATATCTGAATGGTCTAGAGCTTGCAACTTCACTCTACAAGAAAACAACCTAATAAGGGTGGATTCGTGTTTTCCGGGATTTCAGGGAGGTGCAAACTTGACCATAAAAGTATGCCCTAAGAGCAAAAAATGGCAAAGGCAAGAATATGGGATTTTTTCTCCTTGATTCCAAAGCAGCTACTCATATCACAGCAGAACACATCCTCAGAAAACTTGAACTATCTTGCCTGTCATAGCTGGTTTTCAGTGGGGCAATAACATTATTACAGAGGCATGGATTATCTTTCTCTGGCAGAAAGCATCCTGAGTTCCAGGACAGTGACTATAATTTAACATCAAGAAAAACCTCACAAGTCCAAAGCTACTTGGCTTCATAAACAAGAACACAGCGAGCCTTCTCATTAAAGCCCTTCCTATAATGTTGCTTCAATACAATAAAATCTTTGAGGTTTTCACATGTACCCTCCTCTTCTGCTATGTGGATTTTATTAAAATATAAGGATTATTAATATTCTACTGTAACAGAATACCTTGAAAATACCTTATAAATATAGTTCCCTCCATTGTTCATGTACACAGCTAGATTGGTGTAGATAAATCCTGGTGATCAGACTGTGGGGGAAATCAGAGGCTTGTAACAAGAGATGCAGCACATCTTGCAGTTTAAGCTAGAAAGAGTGGGAAGCACACCTATCCTATCATTCCTTTCTTTTATTTATTCAGTTAGCTTCCCAAAACAAGCTTGCAGTGCTTGATGAAACTGAACAAATGTCCTAGACATCACATGTTTCTACTTCATGTATACTATCAGTTACTTGGGCCAAACAAATCCACTAAAACATAACCTTAAACAAAGCAACTGCTCATACTTTAACAGTACAAATTAAGTGCTGTCTGAATTACTTCTTAAGTAAACTGATGTAAAGAGATGTTTGGTGTTTCATATAAAATGTAATGTTTCTTAAGTTGTTTCCTCTTGGTTTGGTATTCATACCGTTCTTCAAATGCCTTGTTTCTGCACTCCTGTTTCCCAGGATCAAGCACGATAGCACAGTCTTCCACTGTCCAGTGCATCAACATAGTTTTTCCTATACAAGGTTTATATCTCTGTAGATGTGAAGTCACTAGAAGCTAAAGTCACTAGAAGGACATACCTTATAGCAGAGGTGGCAAACATCTCCTCAATAGATCCTATGAACAATAGTTGAGGCTATTACCATGATCAGATCGGTTAAGAAAAAGAAAGAATACATTAAGTGTCAGCTCTCAGCATTGAAGCACACAGACTGAGGAAATTACATCAAAAATGAAATGAAGTAAACTGAAATTTGGTGGTCAGTAAAACAGTCTAATAGCTTCACATCAAAACAACAACAAAAACTGAAAACACATATATACAAAAACAAAAAAAAACCAACAACAACAGCACCACAATGAAATGACTACAGTTTCTTCCATAATTAATTTAATAATGAATGCTTTGAAGACAAAGGCATATGTACACCATAGAAACGAATCCACATTTCAGCTCAAGGCTCTGAAGAGGATAAGTAGGGATTTGTTTCCATCACTAATGAAAGGCTTACAGGAAGATACAGATACACACTCTAGCTTCAGATTGTATCAAACCTGTCAAGGTTTACAGAACTGCCAGAACAAAGGTTGCCTAAAGAGAGTCAGAGTTGGTGCTGGCATACTTTGTAACAGTCTTTAACTGAATGAAACAAAGATAATTGTTTCTACAGTTCTCTTTTTTTTTTTTTTTTTCTAATAATGGTTCAGTTCTCACAGTTTCAGCATCATGTAGTGTAAATGATGAACTGTGTTTACAGGTTGCTGATGCTTTTAACATTTTCTCTTATCCTAGTTCAGCAACGCGTAATTCAGCATTTCTAAAAAAAAAAAAAAGTATCCTTCACCCTGACTTGGATGATTTTCAGTATTATTTTGATTTACTGTAAGTCTGAATTCCTCTCTAAGGAATAGTATTCAATCAGCTAATTAAAGACAATAATTGTAGATTTATGTATAAATATAGGGAGGGATAAAATAAGGAGTACTCCCTCCCTCTACTTTTGGGGCCTCCAAAACAAAAAGGTCATCAAGCTGTTGGAGCAGGCATAACTTCCCTCAGCCCCCCCATCCACCCCCCACCCCCCCAAAAAAAAATTGTTATCCTTTCTTTCTGCTTCCTACATCAGATCTCCAGACAAAAATCTTTTTAATTTTCCCAATTTAGGGAAGAGTCAATAAAGTTTTCTTTGCTTTGCTTTTCGAAATCATCTTTGTGAAGTCGATGGACTTCCTGTGTCTTACAGCCATATTTTAAATGTTAAGTTTTATCAGTTCTATCAGTCCATCAGAAAAAATTTCATAAGCTGACAAAGATAGAGCTTTGAGTTGCTTTGCAGTTTTGAATGTTTAAGATATTCAAAAAAAAAAAGGGGGGGGGGGGAAGGAAGGGGTAGGGGGGAGAAAGCCAGCAAACAATACAGTTTAAACATTACCAATAATTGATACTGGCTTTCTGGTAAAACATATCCTTACCTGGAATCCAACTAGTTACTCCTGCAGCCTGCAGACAACAGTCAGACCACATATTCAGCACCAAAAAAGACAAAGGACGGCATATCAGTTCTTTCATTAGAAATTAGACTACAGTTTGCACATCTGATTTATTCCTACAAATAATAAAAATAAGATTGCGAGATGAAAAAACACCTTACAATATAAAGTATTGTGCCTCATATATTCATATTTAATATATGTACATCCTAGCTAGTATGGCAAAGGAATATGTAATCTGTTCCCTAATGGGATTTTGTATGACTAAAGGGATGATTTAAGCTTTTTTCTATCAGTATATTACAGAAGAAATAACAATACTGTTATTATTGTATTTCTTTATTAAACTTAAGAACTTTAAAAATAAGGAATGGAAATTTCAACCATTTTCTTCCTAAAACTAACAAGTATCGGAAACATTTCCATATCATATAATAAAACATATAAAAAAAGAAAGTGTAATGTCAACTTCTGTATATTCAAGAATATGCAAATTATAAAACAAATGAATGATCTATATTTTAATATTTCTTCCCTCTATGTTAGGGAATATTGCTTCCTTTTTTTGTAAAACAGTTATGTGTAACCAAGAGTCAATGTACTTCAAAATTCTTCTAAAGAAAACAATGGAAGACTGATGCATTTGTTGAGAAATTTGGTCTTTCCTTTCTTTGTTTTTCTCTATGATGCATCATACAAAAAAAAAAAAAACAAAACACAACTTCTAGGATTTGTTTCAGATTCAATTGTATCCAGTAACAGTCACAAAATAGTTGTGTTGTGAACATTTGTATTTTACCTCAACGTGTTTTCTGTCTGCACCTGGGAAATTCTAAAGCATCTCTGTAGTGAACACGCTTAAATCACAACTTTCAATTGCTTAGCAGTACTAACACGTTTCAAAATGAGTCACTGAAATTGAAACAATTTTTTGTTTTAAATTTGAGCACATTTTAAGAATGGTGTTCAAAGGATAACTCCTTGCATTTCAAGGATCTTGTGAAATGCTTTCACTAAATTCTTCACATTTTTATAGGTTCCTAATGTCATTACTTTGTAGCATTTGGTTCTGAGTCTCCAATTAAGCTTTTCTTATTTGCATGAAAGGAAGCAAAATATTGACCATATGGCTCTATCAGAGGAATGGCATCGGAGCTTGGCAATAAACTGAAGTCATAAGCACTTTTTCAGAATCATAGAATGGCTTGTGTTGGAAAGGAATTCAAAGATCATCTGATTCCAAAACCACTGCTGATGGCAGGGTTCCAACCAGTAAATTGGGCTACCTAGGGCCCCATTCAGCCTGGCCAAGGATGGGGCATACGTAACTTCTCTGTGCAACCAGTTCTAGTGCCTCACTACTTTCAAAACAAAAAATTTCCTTCCAGAATCTAGTCTAAATCTCCTTTTTTTTTTTTAGTTTAAAACTGTTTCACCTTGTCCTATTACTGTCTACCCATGTAACAAGTTGGTCTCTTTCCTGTTTACAAACTCCTTTTACATACTAGGAGGCTACAGTGGTGTCTCCCCAGAGCCTTCACCAGGCTGAACAAGTCCAGATTCTTCAGCCTGCCTTCATAGGAGAATGCTCCAGTAATCTGATTATTTTCATGGACCTCCTCCAGACATGCTCTATCAGCTCGGCGTCCTTAGGCTAGAGCCCCAGACTTCGATGCAGTACTCCAGATGAGGCCTCATGAGAGCAGAGTAGAGGGAGGCAATCACCTAACTCACCCTGCACACAACCCCTCTTTTGCATCCCAGGATACAGCAGGCCTTCTGAGCTGCAAGTGAACACTGTTGGCTTCTGTGAAGCTTTTCATCCACCAGAATCCCTAGGTACTCCTTCTCAAGGCGGCTTTCAGTGTGTTCATCTCCCAGTCTATACACGAATGGATTGCCACAACCCAAGTGCAACACCTTGCACTTGGCCTTGTTGAACCTCAGTATGTTCACATAGGCCCACCTGTCAAGATCCCTTCAAATAACATCCCTTTCTTTCTGTTAATTCAATTGCACCACTAAGCTTGGTGTCATCAGCAAACTTGCTGAGGGTACTCTCAATCCTTTGCACTTAGGCAAAGCTAGTGCCAAGATCTGATCTGAAAGATCATTTCCACATCCTCACCTTTGGAAAAAAATTCCTGAGTTCTACTGAGCTCCTCCTCAGAACTACATATCTTTGGAGACTTAGAGGAAGAAACAAAATTAGAAAGCACAGCTTATGTGCTTCTGTTGATAATACTGGTATCTTGCTCTTTGACCAGGGAAGATATTCATAGCAATTCAAATAAGAGGTGTCAACCAATTGCATCAAAAAGCCTTTTTCTGCCTCATAGCAGCAGTTTGTTCAATGTCCCTCCTAACAGAAAATATCAGTGGCAGCAGTGGAAGAATTAGTGCATATTACAATTGCTGGGTCGGCTAGATTTAAATAAACAAATAAACAAACAAGATATCAGCCAATTGCATCAAAAACCTTTTCCTGCCTCATAGCAGCAGTTTGTTCAATGTCCTTCCTAACAGACAATACCGGTGGCAGCAGAGGAAGAATTAGAGCATATTACATTTGCTGGGTCAGTTAGATTAAAAAAAAAAGTCAAGATGAGAAGCAAGTAAGTGTGGAAGAAGGAAAAACTTCTTGGAATTAGGATATTTCTTGAGGATTCTCCAAAGCACTTGTAAAAGACAGAATAAAAACTGCATCCGGACTGAGTGTGCTGTATTCTTAAGACAAATTCCAGGATCTGTGATTTTATATCAGCTACAAACACAAAATCATTTCAGAGACATGTTGGAAATCCCACTGAAGTCAATAAGATTGTATTGAAAACTATGTACAAATGGAAAAATAAATCATTGTTAAAAAGGAGGGGCTTCACTAAACTTTAACTACTGATCTGAGTTCATTGTGCCCTTTACATATTACCCTTCCACATTACCAAAATCACATAAATTAATATGTTTGTTGCCAATTTCAGACAGGACAAAGACCCAAAGAACATTGAAATATCATAGTTCTATAGGTGATCCCTGCAAAAAGAAAGTGGAAGATTACGAAATTTAAACTGCTATTGTGTATACTTCTAATGAAATATAGACATCCACTGCCAAGGCTGTCAAGAATGGTCAAAGTTCAATTCACAAAAGACACATATTGAATTCCATTTGTCTTCAATAGGAAGGTAAAGATGAACTTTTCTAACTAGATCAAAGCTAAGAAGAATGAGTTACCTCCAAAAATAAGAGCGTATTTGGCTTGATCAAAACACTGTTAAGAAGTACCCTTGGCTGCTCTACCTGGCACTCCGCTTGGAGGGCTAGTCTTCTATTTCCTCACCATTCATGGATCAAGGGAAGAAAGGAAAAAGAGAAGTGGGAAAAGGAATTTGCACATATTCTGAACACAACAGCTGCCATAAATCGTCTGTACATTTGCTGTGACCTACACAAGGATCCTGAGACACATGAAAAAGATGAGTATTTTCTTAGCTGCAGCTATGTTTTAGGTGAAGAGCACAAACAATCCTCTCTTTACATTTTTTTTGTATCGGAATATGTAGGTGCTCAGGTAAAAGGAGGAAGTGGGATGGCAAAATGAAAAGAATCTGCTCATGAAGATTTAACCAAGGAATGTCAGTTCAAAATAATGAAGCCTCATAAGCAGATACAAAATTTTAATAATAAAAATGTCTGCACATGTATTTACATCCAAAATTGAATCAGATAACACATCTTCAATGTTTAATGATTCTTAGAGTTGAAAATGTCAATTTAGTGATATGGTTATTTTTACTCAGATGAGTTCTACATTAATATGGCCTGACTGTATAAAAGAAACTGTTTTTCTACTGACATTAGTTTACCTTTAAATTCCTTAAGGGATTAGACACTTCATTAACACCTGCTATTATACAGGCCTATATACACTACATAAGTATCACCAAATGCCACTAAGAATTACAACACTTATTCTGCCTGCTTTACCATAGGAGATCCATTATTATCTGTAAGAACTGATCTGTCCTGGTAAGAATTCCATGTATTAGATTAATATATCATTGTATTATGTAGATGTGAAGCAGATTCAGTGTGGCAAAGCACAGATTTAAAGTTATAAACTTGCATAAAAATAGATCACTGGCAAAAAATCCCACCACTTTATACACTAGTTCATTTGATAGTGTAGGAAAAGTACCATCTAACCTATAAGAATCCCTACACTACACTGTAAATTGTAGAGAAAACAAAATCAAGCACATATATTATGAGGCTTAATTTAATTTCCATTCTTCTAACAGACTAAAAATAATGCAAAATTTGCACATGCAAATGATGACTTGTTTAAGTGGGAGAAGGAGCAAAAGTAGAGACAAAAATAAAGGAGGAGGATAGCTCTTACACTGTAGGCAGGAAGAGTAAACTCTCTTTAAAATACTGAGTTTGAAAATTGTCATCACAAAAAACTTTGTAAAAAGAAAAGGCACTCCATAATTCATTTCAGAAGCAAAGTAATTAAATACACACTTGCCTTAGCTAGCTTAAGAAATTCAATTATCACCTTCTAATCCAAAGTTTTTTTTGGCTTTTTTGTTCTGTTTCTGTTTTTTATGGGTTTTTTTGTTGTTGTTGTTGTTTCATTTTATTTTATCTTATACTTTTGAGAAACCTGGGCTGTATACACACAGCAGGAGGACGTGTTTATGGTGCATGAGACAGAAGAAAGTATTATATAAAGACAAAACAAAGCAGTGACTTCAGGAAAGACACAAACAACGTGGCCTATCTGTGTCCTGCAACTCTTTCGTAAGGTCCTGCTATTAAGATCTTATTCCTAAATACAGTTCCAGCAAGAAGCCTCTCTCCTGAAAAGTTGATGAGACTTAAAAAGGAATATTACTAAAATTCACTTGATATGTGTAGCCACTACATGAGGACCACTAGCAACCAAGCAATATGAGAGGACAGGTTACAATACAGAAAACGATGGAGCATCCTGAAAAAAAAAAATCTTTAAGTGCACTGTGTACTCTCTAGTAGAGCACCACTGTGACATTAACACATAAAGACATCAATGAGGTAGTAATGTGTTTGGAAGATGTGCTGTTGGTTTTTCCATCAGGAAAACATGTCAGAGGAAGATCAATTCATAAAGCACGTCTTCAAAAAAATGATGTGCCACAGGATCTGTGCTCATCTAGAAAAACCACTGGAATGAAGGATGCAGCCCTGTTGAAGCAGGGAAAGGTTTCTCAGTTGAAACACTAAACCTTTTATCTTGTATCGCTACTGCAGAAAGCTTCTAGGACAGTACACAGAATTGCTCAGGCTGGAAAAGACCTTAAAGATCATCAAGTCCAACCGCAACTGTATAATTAATGAATGTACAGATGCTATAATTATGAAATATACCAGAGAGTTCGGCTAAGCAGATTATTATACAAAAGAGAATAGATAGAGAATGCTTACCTGTGTCCTGGGCTCACTGTAAAACTCCAGAAGAGGGATCTCCAGAAGAGATCCTTCCCTACTGGTAGTCAGCTCTTAAATGGGTCTAGGAGAAGTGCAGCCAGGCTCCACCCCTTCCAGCAGCACAGGTGAATTGCCTTCACCTGTGCTCCCAGGGCTGACTCATTGCTTGTCTCAGGTGATCAATCAGAGGTTCAGGCTGTGATTCAGCAGTTCCCATACACTCAACCTAACCATACTACCCTAACAGCCCTCCACTAAATCATATTCCTGAGCACCACATCCAAACAGTTTTTAAACACATCCAGGGATGATGACTCAGCCACCTCACTGGGGAACCTATTCCAGGGCTTACATGCCCTTCTAAGCCTTATCTCACCAATCAGAAAAGAACTACAGGAAGAAACCACCCATCTGGAGAATATGACTAGAATTTGTGTTCCCTGGTAAATTCAAAGGAAAACAAAACTCAAGGCGCTCTACTGATTTTAATATTTAATAGTTTCATAAGAAAACCTTCCTATTTTGCACTGAATACAGACCACTATCAGTGATGCAAAACTGAACTAGCTAGAATTTTGGTCCGATCCAGTACATCCATTCATACAATTTTGCCACTACTGCTTATCTTGAAAATGTTGCAGTGGTTTCAAATTTATATTTAGTGCTCTGAATTTGAAGGTACAATAAGATAAACATATTTCCTATTCCTTCTCCATTCCAACAGCAATGATTACAATATTAAATATATTGCACAGTGAAAGTAGAAATTAAATTAGTAAAGTTGAATCATCATGCTTTATAGGAAAAATACTCTATTTTCTCAAAGTCAAGTACACACTTGGTATGCTCAAATTGAAATTTCTTACAGAAATTCTAAAACATTTCCCTTTCCCCTATAACGTTTTCATACAAATAGATGATTTCTTGTGTCCTATTTCTCACATTGTGTAAAAATATCAAGAATATGATTAAAATATTTTTCTATTTTTTAAAACTGTGGAATTTGTTAGAATACTCCAGTGAAGTAGGAATTTTTTTTTTTTTCTCCAATCTTTTTGCAAGGTCTTTTACAATAAAAATAAAATTTTCTTTTGTAAACTACTATGGTGACCTCTCCTGGTAGAAAAACATATGACATTCAACCATGAACAGATTCATCAGACTAATCTTCAAAGAAGGAATTAGACTTGGTCCTTTTTAGAATTTATTTTTTAGTGATACGTTCTTAAAGATCTTGATGTCATTTACAAATCAAAACTGACACATGAACTACTAGAAAATTAAGAAAACATTGCATTCTCCTGATGGATAGGTAAAAACACGTATAAGAGGCTTCTGCAACTTCTTTAAAGTAAATTTTTCAACAGAATAATCTTAGCAGAAAATAAAATTATAACTTCTTCCATTGGGGAATGAAGATATGGGACAAATAGAAAGGGCAAAATGAAGGAAGCTTGTGAAGAAAAAAGAGATGAGCAAAAGCATGTGCAGGATTTGCAGATTGTATTTCTTCCTATTTTGGCTCTTGTTTTATTATCAATGAGAAACAATAACTTCTATAGGAAATGTAATGAAAAATACTCATCACTATTTTCTTTTCTTTTTTTTAATCTCAGTCACTTAGCTACTGTAATCTTAAAATTCGACAGTTCTAAGGTTTGTCTATGGTCACACAAACATCAGGCAACTCTAAGAGCTGTAGGCATTCTTCAGAATGATCACCAATAGTAACTGGTTAAAATACTTAAATGCATTGTATAATACATGCCCACATATGAAAGAAAACTGTGATCTGACTATATATCAGGAAGTGGACACAGCCAAAGGAGTTTGATGACCTCCCAGTGAGAGTGGCTGAAGAAAATGTGCAACTGTAAATGTTACAGCAATGAAATTCTAGAAGATAGTTTATAGAACAAAAAGTATGAAAAGAAGACTTACACAGAAGTTACAGGTATTAGAAGTAAAAACAATATGTAAAAAAAAGAAGTGATAAGGACATAAATAATCAGCACTGATTTGATTGATCTATTGAACTTAACATGAAAATCTCAGTAAGGGAAAAGAGTGAAATAATGAAGAAGTAAAATGGTTAGAACTCTGGAAATATGGTAAATGGAATCATGATAGAAATCCAAGGTAATGATTTTAAAAGCAAGTAAACTTCTAAGCAGTATTTTGGGGAAAGAAAAAAAAAAGTTTACTATAGTAACACTAATGCTATTTTAGAATTTAATGACTTTCATTTCTCTTACTTCTTTAATACAAAATCAACTCTAAATACATCAGTGAAGAACTGAAGTAGTACTTCAAGCAAACAGGGTTTCCAGTTAAAAAAAAGAAATAATAATATAGATATTAATATGTCTGCTTTCTTAATTTTTCAAAATACACATATTTTTTCTAAGAATATGAAGTTAAAAATAGAAAAGCAAGAAGTAGGACCAAAACCATAGCTTTCAGCTTTTGCCATCTTTATGATGAACACGCTTCAAGAGCCAGGTTCCTGTCAGAAAACTGAAAGGCGTCTCAGATCTGCAGGTCAAGCAAGATTTGTTCTACATTCCATCACATGGCATTTCAGGAGTACTTATGAAAACCATTTGAAAGGTAAGCAGATAAACACAAGTAATAACAAGGAGTTGATTATAAGAAAGACAGTGAACAATGCTGACTCAAGATTAAGTATTTACTGTAGAGAATCCCATAATCAACATTCTTAACTTGTATTTGGGAGAAGCTATGAAAAATCAAGCAGAACATGACGAATATCTCTATTAGTGCCAAAAGTATCCAGAAAGTCATTAAGGAGGAATGGAATTAAAAATCACCACTATTTGACAGGCTTTTACTTTCTTGTTTATGAGAAGCATTAATTAAGTTTATAAAATTCATTTTAAACCAAACTCAAAATTCTCACATTCACCTGGGTAAAGTCATGTAGTATTCCAAATTTAAAAGGTAAGAAAGACATGTTTCCTCTCCTACCCTCAAATATTTACTCTTAGTACATAGCATGTACTCTGGTTCCCCATCTTTTGGTACTCAGACATGGCAGAATAATTTGTGAGGTCATATTGCAAATTCATAAAAGCCATCCTGGACAGGATTATTTCAAAAACTTGGGTTCAGTACACAACAGATGAAATTCTCTCTTTCCAACTATTCCAGTCACAGAACTGGCAAAAGCTAACTATGTGCAAGGAGCAGGTCTCCATAAAATTCATAGAGTTTTCTCTAAGTACTAATAAATTGACTTTCAGAACATGAAATCTTGCTTGAAATACATCTTCACTACAACAGCAATAAAACAAAAGACTCTAGAACAGGCTCTCTAGGGTAGTGATCAGGGCACAAACAATTGTGAAATTCAAGGAGTGTTTGGCTAATGCTCTCAGACATAGGGCTTGCATTTTTAGGTGGTCCTGTGTGGAGCCACTTGATGATCACTGTGTGTCCAATTCATATTGGGATATTCTATGATTCTATGGTTCATAGGTGTCTTCCCTTCCCCCTCCTCCTCCCCTCCCCTCCCCCTCCTTCTCCCCCTCCTCTCCGCTCCCCTCCCCCTTCCCTCCCCTCCCTTAGTAGAGAGGAGACTTAGTAGAGATGTGATGGACTCTTCTTCCAGAAGTTAGGTTTCTCCAGTACTAGTTGCACCAAATCAGGATTTTACAATGGTATAGGTGATATTTTTCACAACACTATAGGTTATGTCATGATGGAAGTTTGTTACAGAATGCTTGATCGGGATTAAAAAAAAAATAGTCAAAGACTTATTTAAACAACTTAAGAAAGTTTCTGGATCACATGTCCTGTTTCTTATGGCTGACTTCAATCCAGCTAAGACCTATGTGAAGAGCAACACACAAACATAGAAGCAATTTAATAGATTTTAGAGTATTTCAGGAGCAAGGAACAGGACAACCAAGAATGAATCAGTTGAATCTGCTATTTGGATACCCAACGTAAATTATTTGGCAATGTAAATAAAGAAAGTGATTTGGTTAGATTTGCCTTAACATTGAAATGCAGGGCTAAAGAGTCTTTTTTTCCCCTCTAGAATAGACTTGAATTTTCAGAGACTTAAAAATGTATGTGTGTTTCAGAGATAGTGAGTAACATCTTGGGGCTATTTTAGGTTTCACACCAAATGATAAGTTATACCATCCATCAGACTGTTAAGTCTTTAAAAGAAGATTTCAGTGGCTTAGCATATATCTGCTGCTGCACATCTGTTGCTAATGTGCCATAATTTCCCCCAGAGACACATATTATTCAGGATTGTATTTGACATGACATTTCACCCTCTATAAGAAAATACAAACACACTGAAGTGTCTACAAGTGCCAAATTATCCTTCTTGTCAGATTCTACTGACTTCCAATATTACAATTTTGAAGTTCTTTTCAACTCTTAATCTACCTCAGTATAGTGAGAATCAGTTCTTCTACAACTGGGAAAACACCATCAGCATGACAGGCCAATATTTATCAGCTACAAACACACAAAGAACTTCAAGTTTTTTGGATCAGGAGAAAAATCAATTTCATTCTGAATTTGATCCAGTAGATGTTGTGGTCCAACCTTGTTTCTTGCCGCACTGGCAGTCTCCATTGCTCTCAATCAGATAAATATTAAATCTCTGCTAGTATTACTGTTTCTGGTGGTGGTTATAATAAGCTGTAATCACTCTACATTCTTCAGTGCATATGACTGGCAGAATGCTGCACTTTTGACACTGATTGATGCTTAAAGACCAAGTAACAGGATTAACATTAGACAAAATCCCAAAATAACTCAGGGATCCTAATGGTGGCTTAGTTACCTGAATGCAAAAGCCATGTATATGCTACAGGAAAACAAATAGTAATTCATTTTTGTTTTCAAACCAGCTGGAAAAACAAAATCTATCACATTAGAAGTCAACATTTAGCAAAAAGTCACTACAGTGGGACATCTGAGCTTATAGTTAAGATTAGAGAATTCGAGTGGCTAAAATCCATATGTTGTGAGGAACTGTTTGAATGCAATTTACTCCGTTTTAATGAAGGAAGTTTTATCTTCATTCTCAAAATTTCTAGAGGTGAAGAGGGGCATGAAGGAACAGCTTCTGGAGTCCTTGTGCAAATTTCTTGTAGTTTAATTCCCACCTTCTTCAAATTAGCATGTCAAAATATCATTTGTATTTTGCAACAGTTCAGTTGTTGCTAAATGGAAATTCATAGTAGGTCAGGACTGGTAATAATATTTAAGCATCTTTCTCCTGTAAACTATAAACTCAGTTCAGCAATAAAAAGGACTGTTACTTGGCCACTGTGAAATAAAAAGCAAGTGTAATCACTGACTTATCAAGCATCTTCTTAGTTTAATAATCATTCCTTTTGAACTGTCATCTTCTTGTAAGAGACAGTGGGTAACATTTTAACTGTCCTATTAGTATGCTTTGTATGAGGATTTTTAAAAATTATCTCTCTTACTCAACTAAAGCAATTCACATTGACTAGTGTATTTCCCAATAAAGTTCACTTACTGTCCAAAGAAGGCTTCCAGTGGCAAATTCAGAATAATGCTCTATAGTAGATAGTACACTGATCAGCAATGAGAAATCTGTAAAAATAAAACTGTATTTAGTGATTTTTCAAGCTCTATTACAAAGTAAATTCTCATTTTAGCTCTTCCATTCATACAACACTTTAATCACAAGTATTTTCTATTTAATCAATTCATTTTATTCAAGTGAAGAGCGTGTTCTGAATGCCATCATTTTGCATTCTATAACTTTTACGAAGCTGAAACCAACAGAGGAAAGTCACAGTATCACGTACAATTTCCCAAAGAAACTAGTAATAGTATTTCATGTGAAGCCACTGATTGCAGTAGAATTCATACCTTTCAGTACCAAGTTATCAGAATTGATATTACTTTAATAAAAGTAGAATTAGACATATGACTGGCATGAGGTTCATTAATTTTAATGAAAACTATGTCATTAAGTGTATTCCATAGACATCAAAACTCAAAACATGAATAAATACACAAAAATGAACAGCTCCCACTACAATATTTCTAATATCATTATCCAGATCTAGAAAAAAAAAGCCTCAAAATGTGTATTTCTTCCCACACACAAAGAAAGCAGATGTGCTCATTGACTTCTTTGCCTCAGCCTTCACTAGCAATAGCTATAGTTGCACTGTCCAAGAAGCAGAAAGCAAAGGTAAGAACTGGGAGGTAAGAACTGGGAGAAGAAAGATCTTCCCACTGGATGTGAAGCTCAGGTTTATGACCATTTAAAGAATGTGAAGGTGCACAAGCCCATAGGAGAACTGGTAAATGAAGTTGATAAGCTGCTATCTATCATATTTGAAAGATCATGGAAGTCTGGTGAACTTCCTACTGACTGGAAAAGGGGAAATGTAACCCCCATTTTCAAGAAGGGAAGAAAAGAAGATCCAGGGAGCTACAGGCAAGCCAGTCTCATTTCTGTGCTGGCAAGATCACGTAGTAGATCCTCCTGAAGACCATACCAAGGCAGGTAGAAAATAAAGATGAGGTGATTGGTGGTAACCAACATGGCTCCACCAAGGGCAAATCATGCCTGACAAACTTGGTGGCCTTTTATGATGGAGTTACAGTGTCAGTGGATAAAGGAAGAGCATCAACTACCCAGACTTATGCAAAGCATTTGACACTGTTCCGCATGACATCCTGGTCACAGAACTGGAGAAAAATGGATTTGATGGATGGACCATTTGCTGGATAAGGAATTGGCTAGATGGTTGAACTCAGAGAGTTGCAGTGAATGGCTCAGTGTTCAAACAGAATGATGAGTGGCATTCCTCAGGGATCAGTGCTAGAACTGGTGCGCTTTGAAGGAGACATAGCCAGCGGGATTGAGTGCACCCTCAGCAAGTTTGCAGATGACACGAAGCTGAGTGGTGCAGTTGACATGCTAGAGGGAAGGGATACCAACCAGAGGGACCTGGACAGACTTGAGAGGTGGGCCCATGCCAACTTCATGAAGTTTTGATGGCCAAGTGCAAGGTCCTGCATCTGAGTCAGGACAATCACAAACACAGGTTGGGTGGAGAATGGCTTGAGAGCAGCCTTGAGGAGAAGGATTAGAGGTGCTGGTTGATGAAAGACTCAGCATTATTTGTATTACAGTTACAAATTCATATGTGACTGTACTTGTAACTCATATTAAAAGATAGAAGAGATATACGATACAAATTCAGAATTTTTAAAATAAAAACATACATAAGTGTAGTACCAAGTTTTTGTAACTGCAAATTTGGTGGAATATTAATAGCAATTTAGAATGCATTTATTTTAAACCCTAACAAGGAGACAGTGCAAATTTGAAATAATGCTGTAAATTTATGCTCATGGAAGCCACTGAACTTGTCCTACCCAGAGGAGATTACTAAAGAAACTTTCAAGACAATACCAAGTACACATACCCACTTCTACTTCGGTTGTTCATATAACATAAATAGAATATAATTGCGTTAATACAGATAAAAAATTAACTAATTAGGGAAGACTTGATGATTAGCAAATATTATACCACTAATCTGCCGAAAGATCTGCTAAAAGAGTAGCTACCTTTATGTATACATTTCGAACAGTAGCACATACAGTTCATGTCTAAGCCTGATTACTACAAGAACAGTTTATGCAAGTTTATGCTCTGTGTAAAACAGCACTGTGGAATCAAAGGAAAGAAAAGATCATATAGATCAGACTGTTATTTAGTTCTCCTGGTGATGAGTTTGCAAAGATAGTGACCCTGTTTACCCTGATTGAAGTGTGAACTCTGCCGGAATAAGTACAACTTTCCACTCCTACACATTTTGTTTCAGATATTACTGTAAAATATATTTCCAGATGCTTTCAGATAAGTGTGGTACCATAATATAAAATGATAACTAAAAAAAAAAAAGATAGAGAGCAGGACAGTGTGATACTCACTTGGTGGCATGGGCATCAGTGATTGCATTCTCACCTTTGTGGGAAGGGACCACGGAATGTTCAGTGCTTTTGACAGTCTGTTCCAGTTGGCTCAGAAATTGATAGAGACAATACCGCTTTCTTTTTTTTAATTGCTAAAACATTCCGCCATTACATGCCAGAATTTTATCCTGTTGTTGATGAAATTCATGGTACAAGGGTATTTTAGAAAGTCTTGGTCAGCCAGTAATAGCTGGAGACATTCCTGAGGGAGAGATAAACAGGAGAGTTCATTGGCAACAAGTAGAAAGACCTAGCCAAATGGAGGGGAATGATTTTAGGCACATAGTTGAAGTGTATTTTATATATATATACACATAGTTGTTTGTGTGTGTATATATATACATACACTGCTTTGATTTCCAAATAGTTTTTCTGAAAACTGCCCGAAGAAGACCAAGCACCTAAACAAAATAAACAGCTTTCTGAGGCTTTTAGTATTTAGTGATCTGGAGCCTTTTAGTAAAGCTAGTAAACCTCACCTAATGCCCAGTGTTATCCAGGTCTTAGCCAAAAAGCCATCTGGTAAAGAAATAGAATTCAGCAGCACAGTGTGAGAGAATAAGCCAGATCTCGGCTCTAAGAGTTAAGGAGAGATGGGGTCAACAGGGAGGCACGTTTATAACTCTTCCTGAAAGTTCAAATCTGATTTATCTGAGTCTTATATTCTTGAAGAAGTTTCACCACTCTTGATGGTGCTAACAAAGAAGAATTTGTTCACAGAGACCATTTCAGTGATTTCTTTAACAGGAAATAGCTGAGACAAGAATGACTTTAGAAAAAAAGTAAGGGTGAAAGGGAAAAGAGATTCAGATAACACACCATAGTCAGAGCGTTGTTAGCAACACCACCAAAGGGCAGATTTTAGCCATGTTCTCATGAATTACTAACTACACAGACTATTACCCCATCCAGTTGGTTGTTCACACCAGCTGCAAAGCGCTTATCTAGCAGTTTTACTTTCACGCAAAATGTTTCTCTCCTTGAAAATGGTGGTATGTTATAGAAGGTAGAGTGATCTGCCCAAGTCATAATAAAATTGTCATACTGCTTTAACAAGCCACAACACTGTGATCAAAGAACTGGAATTTCTCTTCTTTGTTCATGGCTCCGACAAGCCAGCCAGCAGAGGGGGCAAAAGTCACACAGTCTTCTCACAGACACTATTACAGACAGGGGTACTGAAAAACAAATAAATAAATGAAAAAAGGCAGGGATGGGGGAGAAAGGAAGAAAACCAGAGCATAGCCCTATACACAAACCAAGAGATACGGAAGCACAAAAGAGCCTTTGTCAAAAGTAAAAGAGCATGATGACAGGGAGTCAACAGCAGAAGCAACCGACATTATAAAAGTGAAGGCATGGGGATATGCAAATCTTTAGCCTTTCCTTAACATAGTAGGACTGCTTTCCATGTGAAGAAAATGAAGAAACAGAAGTACGATAACCTAGGTCCTAAGATTTTCCTTTTTGCATTGAATACAAAATGATTACACTGGCACTCAGAAACCCTCACAAGCACCGGGGGGATACCAAACTTCATTAAAAGCTGTGCTCCACCAGGCAGTTCCTTTATCCAGTCAGCTTATACTTCCAATTAGCAATCCCAGAGAAAGACATAAAGAGGTTAACAGACATGTCTACACAAGTCTGAACAGCATCAAAAGTATATAGATCTTTCATCTCTTGAAGCACAGACCTTCACCCATTCAATAGATGTGGGAGTATAGGGACATGGCTAACCACTGAAGAACAGATAGATGCATCAAACAATTAAAGCTTACATTTACCACATACTCCTCAGAACCATCCAGCCTGTTTGTTCTCATCTTTCTTATAAGATTGCTTTTCCAATTCTATCACTGTTGCAGATCTCATTTCTAAGCATGTGTGAAGTATGGAAAATTTTGTCTGAGTATACAGTGCTGTTGATTTTTTTCCAGATTCCTGCTATTTCACTTACTTCTTTTTAAAATCCCTTTGTCTTATTTTACTGCCCTCACTTATTACTAGTGAAAAACAAAGAATTTCATTGGAATTCTCTTGGGCTTTTTAAGCTATCATAGGAATACTATTAAAAAGGTAGATAGTTTACATGTTTTATACTGTAAACAATACAAACCAGATTTGTTATATTAAGACAAATATTAATATACACATCCTATCGCAATTGCTTTTAACAGATTTTAAATATGTACTGCTCAGATATGCACTGCTTTTTTTTTAACTCTATATATTGTAAAGAACTTTTACCCATCACAGATTGACAGATAAGTCAAAGACTCAAAAATGAAACAGCAGAGATTGTTCAGTAGGGCAGGGAGGAAAACTCCCAACATAAGACCAAAAGAAAGAAGAAAAACATTACTACAACATCTTAATCCCCTTTTTCCATGGACAGAATAAAAAAATTAATTCCTTTTTCTCTAATGACAGCACAGGAAGGTACACGCTGTGCAGTGCACATGGCAGTGGAAAAGTTCATCTGCTATTTGTTTTCGGAAGAGCTGTTTTTTGATGTGCTTAGGTCAGGTGCTGGTACCATTGCTGTGGAACTCAGCCTTTTCAGGATTCTAAGGAGGATTTCAGTGAGGTCTTCCTTCACTGCACACTCCTTCTTGTGGTTACATTGCTTTCAGTATCTCACATGTCTTATTTAATGTTGGCTATGAATAGAGACAGTCATGAGCTCAACTAAAGTTCATAAATACTGTAAGAGAGAAATTTTTTTTTTTTTTTTTTTTTTTTTTTTTTTTAATCAGCAATCTGATAGTGCATAATTTCATAGTGGTAGTAAATGTCTGGTCAGAGTTAACATTACTTGTCTGCTATGTTAGAATCATTAAGAAGCCAACAGTCTGAAACAGGTGAGAAAAGTGTGATTTCTTTTCACTAATAATCATAGCACGTCTTCAGAAAATTGTTTAGCTACAGATATACATGAACTGAAGATGCATGCGGGTAAGGATACACAAGGGAGGACAACTGATGCTTTTTATTTCCTAAGGGACCTAGAACTGCCCAAAGGCTGCTAAATCAGCCTGGAGGTTTTTTTAAGTTCCTATTAATTGTTTTCTTCCTGCATTTATTTGCTTAAACTCTCTTTCTCTCTCTTTTTCATTTAATTAAAACCATTCAATGGATTCCTAGAATTCACTCCATTTGTGGCACTACATATTTCTGTCCAGTGAGCATCACTCCTTCCCAGTAAATGACAAAGATGCAATTTATTTTCTAGCACAGGATAGACAGGATATTCCACAGATAAAGCATCATATCTTCTCATAAACTGCATTTATTTGAAATCTAGGATCATTAGTGATCACTTTTTGGCCAAAAAAGATCAAGACTTGCTTTTCGCAAAAGAGAGAGGGCTAGCTTCAGAGAATCTGGATATATTCCAGTTTCAATAAATTCCTAATCCAAATGCTAATGTATAACTCTCCCAGTAACAATGACAGAAAGTCTTTTCATTTGCACACTACATTTATAAGAACTTGTGCTCAAGTGCCTATATCTAGAGATCATGTTTGTCACTTCTGGCACCTGCATGACACAACAGAACGATACCTACAAAGCAATAAAAATGCAAGGCTGTGAGCAAAGACAACATCCAGGCATGCATTCCAAGCAATGCAGGCTATGATGATATCAGTACTAAGCAGTATGCATCATCGCAATGGATTATTCCAGGAAAGATCAAAATGATAGCAGATGGATATGAGAGTCTTCACCTTGATTCCAGAAAATTAGGAATTATTGCAGCCTGCTTATTGGAATATGAAACCTGGAAGAATAATAGAAACAGTCAGGGACAGTCAGAAATCTTGATATTCAGTCTGGATGCTAAAAAGGACAGATCTGAGCAATTAACATCATAATGGGGAAGTCAGTATTGTCTTTGTCCAAGTGATAAAAAACTAGACTCAGCAGCAGCCAGAGCAACTGATCTATAAGCATGAGGGCAGCTCACATAGGGTGGGTACAGAGTAAGTTGTGGTGAGGACAAAGTTAAAGAAAACCATAGACTGCAGAAGTCAAGATCCGGAGTCAATTATGTCCTCCCTCTAACATATCTCATGGGTTACTGAGAAGTTCCTTCCTACACTGCCTCATAGAACGTGTGCTATTAGACTCCAGAGCTTAGGAATTATTTCTTGCAGCTTTAATTTCACCATAATGTAGGTTAGTCTAGGGTTTTCTTTGCTGATCAGCTGTTGTAACTGTTGGCTATATCAACTGTGCTGGTAACCAATGGATATAGTATTTAAAAAATCATCAGAAAAATGTATGTAACCCTTTGTCATAGTTTTATGATTTTTGGTAATTGGTATTCCACATCATAACATCGTGTAGTGCACTGGGAGTTAAAGAGTTTATGCTCAAGTTCTGGGTACCTGTCCCAGAAGAGAAGAACTACATTCCCAGATGACTGTTTGCTGTTCCGTTACCAGCGGAAGCTCAGAGTGAAACATAAAACCATTCAGATCACTTGACCTGGCCTTTTTTTCATCACCTGGCTTGTCTCTGTTGAGGGTGCCTTAATGCTGGATTAAGACATTTCCGTGAAGGTTGTAGCCCACAGCAGAGATGTGTTTCCTTTATAGGCAAAGCTTGAGAGACTGCAGCACATCTGACTCCCAGGCTGAGTTAGAGAAGACATTACAAGCAGATCACCCAGACTGCTAAAGATCATTTTGCTACCTGATGTATAGCAAGAGAAAGAACAAATCCCATGAGGTGATTCACTTTCTCTATTACTGAATGACTGCTAACGTGATTCTTCATTCAAAACCAGATTATTTTGTGGAGCATGAGACATTAGCCAGACAAATACATTATATATCTTGTCCTAAGAAATTAAGAGTGGGGACTGGATTGATGAAAGCTGCTGGAGCCATTCAGAACTCAGTTGATTCATTATATTGAGAAAAAATATATATATAAAGGAAGAGATGGTCTATTTTATTCTTCTTAACCTTTGGTCTTCTTATAAATATCAGAAGAGTTCTCACCACTGTGGATTTTCATTCAGAACTATTATTTGATGCTTTTTACAGCATTCACGGCGTACATGTTTGGAGTTCTGCAGTTTCTTCTGTAGGCAGGAAGATTAATTCCACAGACTCTGGCAAAGAAATCTGATGAAGGATTACATGGGGAAACTAGTGTGTAAAATGGCCATAAAGAATATCTGTTATTTAAGTGACTCAAGCTATCAGTTTGAGTTTTGCTATTTGATCATTCATCATGTTTCTGTTGTTGTGTTTGAATGCTAAAGATTCTTTACAAAGGTAATAAAATCTTTACACCATTTTAGATGCCAAATAGGAAACAAGAGGAACTTCTCCTGCAGGTAATACCTGCAGCTCAGTTTAATTTCTGTTCTAGTCATAAATCCTAAAGATCAATCCTAAAGATTACAGGATATATGATTAAATTTAATATTGCTTTTACTAACATACTTTCATAGCTTGATATTTTTATGTTTACTACCATTCTATTTTTTAGCTTTTAGAGTTAATATAGTGAAGGCTAAAAATATTCAGAATGAATTTAAGACATCTGTCCTGTTAATATAATTTTCATACTAGGAATCAGTGCATTACAGAAAACACAAAACAGATTCAGACTTTAAGCTTTGTGCTCAATATATAATAAAAGCAAGAATCCTCAAACAGGAGTATTTAAAATATTATTAGTTTTAAATAACTTGGATAACTTGGAACACTCAAACATATCAAAATAAAGTTAAACTTTTTTCTAGCAAAGGCAAAAGCAACTTGAGAAGCAGATAGTAATTATTTTCGGCTAACAGGTTCAGTTTTCATGCAGGTGAGAGCTGATACTCAAATTAAATGTTGAATACTTTTACACACCATAAAGGATGACAGTAAGAATTGACTGCCTGATGTAGAAAGAAATAATTAAAAAAAAAAAAGAAGCATTTTGACTGTAAGTTGCAGTAACTATTTTAAAAGATGTAAAACATTTTTATTCCATGACAGCAGATTTTCTCCTGCCTTCAGCTCGTTTACATAACTTCATGATTGAAAAAACATTAAGTATCACCTGCTACATTTCACCATTCTCCATGTTCTCTACAAGGGCAACCAGAAGATCATGTGAAGTAGATTTTTATTTTTTAACTACTTACTGGGAAGCTTCAGCACCTCATCAAATGGCAGGGCTATGTAGACTCCACAAGATCAGGTACTGATGCAGAAGAGTACAAGCTTCCCCATTTTGTGTGAAGTGAGATTCGAGCCAGTACTCAGACAACAGTAGGACGTCTTTCATGAGCTCAGTGGTACCAGTGAGAGAAAAGGAGAAAAACAGGATACAGCCCAGAGGAATAATCTCTAGCTACGTGAAAATGAATAACTTCAGCAACAGTGTTATTTTCGCATCTGTGTTCCAGTGCATGTGTGCACATGTATGCAGGTGTGCAAGGTCTGAAATTGTGTTGAATCACAGCAAATTAATATTACCATCAAATCCAGGGTTTTTGTTCAAATATGAAATTGTATAAAATAGTGAGCTGGGAGTCACATTTTGGCAATACATAGACATACAGAAATATCAGAACACCAATACTCTTTGGCAGTGGCAAGTAGAGGGCATAACAGCAAAATACCTTCAAAAGCCAGATTAAAAAAAAAAGTGTATTTTACTGTCCATTACATTTCAGGAATCACAGGGAAAGGCTGTACAAGATCATGTTTTATTCTGTGTATGACAGAAAAACAAACGTTCAGCAGGCATATATAGCACTGGTTATTATACAGAAGATCCAAAATCTAGAAAAAAATATATAGCTCATGTAATCCAAATAAAACAGTCTGTCTTTCCAGTACTACCTATCAAGTGAAAGGTCTCAATACTACTGCTCAAGCATACACTTGTCACATGATAATACTGTGGCAGTTTTTTTTCTTCCTTCAGTCCTAGAGACAAGTTTTATCCACAGCAATGGTGCTGTGCATGTTCTCAGCATGCAGCAAGCAGATGAAAGGAAGCCATAGGATTTGGCTGGGTGAGCAGGCCATACCTGTGTTATGATAGAAGTGCTGGGGACGAGCAGTGGAAATAAAGGTCCATCCTCCCTGCGCCCCATAAATCCACACACTTAGAAACAACTGTCCATTAGCACCTTTTCTTCTCACACAGTGAAACAGTGTTTGCTTCACCCTCTGATACTTTCTCAGCCAGCACACATTGCCTTTTTTTTTTCCACATTATTATCCCTGTCTTTGAACCATGCACCAAAATGCAAGTTAGTTTTAGACACCTATTCTTAAATTGTTTAATTAATTGCCAACTGATTTGCTGAATCCAAGAAGCCATAATTCTGTTGCCTCTGAGGCAGTCAGGGAATGTCCGTGCTCCTGACAGCCTTTGGGCTTCTAAACACAGTTTTAATAGGTGACTTTTTAAAATATGCTGGAGAAAATGAAAAATAAAGTAAAAATAAAAATGAATACTGAATTCCCTATAAAGAGCATATTGGAAATGTGATACCACAAACAAAACTTTAGTAACTCTCATCACTAAACACTATAAGCTTAAGCCTCATTTCATGTTTAAGTTTGAGAAACAATCTGTTGCCTAAAATATGATGTCAGCAAAAATCCATTGTCAGCAAGTGGTTACTAGCTCCTGGGGCTACCTAAATACTTCTGAATAAATTTCTGGGATACTTACAAGTAGGGTAAGTGATGGATGTGAGTTTAGTGTCGTTGGCTAGGCAAGAAAGTCTGTCATGCCTGCCCACCATCTGCTTTTACTTGGTCGCTACTATCCATACCCTCTTTTGCAGTAGGCATTGTTGTATTATAAGAGGGTCAAAACAGGTTGGGATTGTTTACTTGCTTAGAAGTTGTTATTTACAGAGAACTGCTGGCTAGTCTCGCTTGCTGCTTCTCAGTACCTACAGGGAAGGGGCTGATCAGGGGGAAACATTATTACCTGCCAGTGGAGATGGACTACTCTTCCCTACCCTAAAAGAAATGAGATGCTTTTTTCTGGTGCCTTGTAATCTTTGTATTTTTCTGTGATTTCCACAAACAACAAGCCATATTTTGATCTATTACTTCTGTAAATTCTGTTTTCTACTATACAATTGCTAAAAATGGAGGAGATAAGTTTTACCTTTCAAAATACCTGCCTTTCTTTCCCCTTGTATTTTTTCACTTTTCTTGTGACAGAAAGTTACCTCATCATTTGTTTGCAGATTTTCTTCTCCCTCTCTTTCTCTCTCTAATCTGAGAGTTTTATATTTGACTTTGGAATTTCACTTAATATAGTGCACACAAATAAAAGTGCTTTCACAAAAGAGATATTGCCAATATACACTATATTTTAGAGATTCTTGATTTTTCCTAAGTTTCTTAATCTTTATGCACACAACGGGAAAAAAAATTCTTCAATGTTTTTGAACTATCATCCTATTTATTCTATGTCTTAACAAATTTAAATTAGTTGTGCTAGTGTATTGTACAGTTGATGAACCAGTATTAGAGATTCACAGTGAGTGCCCCTCTCTGCCCTGATCTCCCTTAAACACAGGACCGTTCTGGAGAGTAGACAGTGCAACTGTAAACATATTTCTGTTGTTCCTGTAACCAGGGACAAATTCTGCTTAACAGACTAACTGGGTATGAGCATTCTTCATTTACAAACACTTGGAACTAGTATGCTAGCTAAAACACTGAGAGCAAACTGATGTCAAGTGTTTTATCAAAAGGGAATTCTTTCAAGGTCATGCTGTAATATTTTCCATGGAAGACAAGCCTAATGAATGCTCTTAAAGGATAAGTAGTAATCATAACCAGAAGTAGTAACCAACTTTTGAGTTGTAATAGTAATACTATATCTAGCAAAGAATCTGTGCACGGGGTTCTGGTTTTTTTTGTTTATCTCCTGCAAACAAGTGTACTTGAAGTGTTGATATACAAGACGTTTGTGGGAATTTTATCTCTTGAACAACAAGAAAAGGAAGGGGGTGGAAGGAACAAACATCAGCTGGAAGATGAAATATGTTCCTTGGCAACTAAGAACAAGAGAGTTCCTTTATAGCCTTTTGGGCTTGCCAAACTTAATTGACTGCCAAAGTGTGTTTTGAGAGAGGAAAACATTCTTAGAAAATGTGAGCTCTATATTGTACAATAATCAATGCAAACTGTTATATAGAAAAACTGCAGAAATCTATGCTAGGATTTAGATACCTTGATCATGAGTCATTGATGTTTTTACACAACCACACCTGTTTTTCCCCTTATGTCCTCCTTTCTCAAAACAGAGCTTCTGTGACTTACTTTCCTATATAAAAACCCTTCACCTGGATAACTGCAAACCACAGAACCACAGCATGGCTATGGTTGGCAGGGACCTCTGGGTTGATCTGGTCCAACCCCCTTCTCAAGCAGGGGTACCCATAGCAGGGTGCCAAGGCCCAGGCAGCTTCTGAAGTTCTCCAAGGAGGAGACTCCACAACCTCACTGCGCAACCTGTGCCAGTGTTCCATCACACGCACACCACAGAAGTGCTTCCTAGTTTGCAGAGGAAGCCTTCTGTGCTGCAGTTTGTGCCCACTGCCTCTTGTCCTAGCATTAGGCACCTCTAAAAAGAGGTTGGCTTCATCTTCCATGTATTATCCATTCAGATATTTGTATATACATGGCTTATTTGTGTCTCCAGTTTAAATCATAACCAAAAAGGGCTTTTTTTTTCCTTTCTGGGATAAAATTTTTATCCTATCTATTGTTTGCTCCAACAAAATGTTTTGTTCTAACAAAAAGCAGGAAGAGAAGAAATCCAGTTTCTTTAGCTAGAGTCAAATTACAAGAGAAAGAGATCAGACTGATGGCAGCATGTTTGAGTAAATTGATGTACACCAATCTGAGCTTTGGCTTTTTTCTTGGTTTTGGGCAACTGAGTTGACCAGCCCAAATGTTGAGAGCTTTAAGGCAGCATTTAAGACAATTGTTAGGGAGAGCAAATGAGTTTAGCTATCATAAAGTAATATGACGGGTTCCGGAGGTGTAAGTTGTTTTGTAGGTTATTTTAGGTGGCTATTTTAGGGCAGGCATATTGAGGTGGGCATGTCCATTTTTTTATGTTATAAAAGTGTATTCTATTCTCATTTCTGAGTGCATGAAGTACATAATTTTCTTCTGCATACTACTATACAGTTTAATGTTCAACAGCCATATGATTCTATGAAACATTCTTTCTAATCTAAGCTCATTCCTATTGCTTGTGTATTTTTGTTTTACAAAGAAATCTGTGACCAAGTCATAAAGAGAAGAGGTTGCCTGTGTGCTTTTGTAGGCAGGTTTTGATGTCTATCAGTTCACTTATAGCTCTATTTCCAGTCTCCTGAGGTTTGATGTTTTGTTGAAAGATTTTGTGCTTTTATATATATAATCAGACACAAATTAGAGTTGGTCGGAAATATTGGTAAAGAAAGAATTTTTTTCTGTTGAAAATACCAAGATGTTAAAATTAGAAAGGAGTCTGGGAATGTGTTGGTTTCAGCAGAACTGGAGAAGAAGGCCAGACAGGTTTAATAGAAGTTTGCCTAGGCTTGGACTCTACTAACTGGCAGCCTGTCTGGCAAGGAGTTTAGACATATCTGACTTTCTTTTTTGCCTCATAATAAATATATTCAGGGATTTTAAACCTTCAACCAAAGGAAAATTCCAGCCATAACATGAGTATACTGAGGATGTCTGTTTTCAGATTTTTCTTCAGCTTATTCTAGGCTGAAGCCAGAAAAGACTGATACTAGCCCAGTGGCACATAACACAAAGTTACCCATCTGGCTCCAATCAGAAGAAAAGGATCCAGTGTGTGTCTGTTCAGCTTGAAATCTTACAAGTCTTGATTTTTGGTGGGGAGGAACATTACTGTTTGCTTTCAATGGACATAAAAGCTGTTTTTGAATGCTCACAACCTGAAGTACAGCTTGCTTTCCTTGTACAAACTCTTTCACAGACTGTTCTTTCTGCCTCAGACTTATAGCTTTCTACATTGCACTGCTACATTTTTTCTAAGGGCTAAGTCAGTCTCAGCTAAGAAAGCCTCAGATATACGCCTGACCTTGCCTCAGGGCATGCCAGTGTTCTGACCATGGAATAACTATGAAGACAAGACCTAGGACATCAGCTTTAAGCTTCTTCCCTACAATATAACACCAGCAAATATATTTAGAGGATGAAATTTGCATAACTTTCTTTAGAACTGTCAGAAATACCAATTTGGCAAAGAGATGACTGTCCATGCAAAGTCTTGACATATTGTTTCTGTATTTTTATTTCTCTGCTATAAACCTCCTCTCACATAAAATCACTAAGTCTCCTGATCTAACAGGTCTCGTGATCTAACATACAAAGCTACTTCAGAGCTATCTAAGTTTGACATACTGTTTGAAACTTTTGCTATTTTGCTATTGACTATTACTGCTTTGAGAATTAAAACTAAATAATTCTCCAGGTTCTGTCGGAGTTTTAAAATGCCTCATGATTCATCAGACATGGTCAACAGTACATTTACCTTAAAAAAAAAAAAAAAAAAAAAAAAAAAAAGACATTTTCTAAATGGTACTTTTATTTTTCCTAAAATTACTGGAATTATTGCATGTATCATGTAAAAACTGACTTATCAGTATCATAAGGTGATGAAAGAGAAAGAGAAGAAAAAAAAAGGAAAAGAAAAAAACACTTCCTCTTAGTTAAATTAAAGTGGAATCTTTCAGTCGTTTTATTTTTAGAGCACACAAAAATTGATACAACGCAAATTCAATTATCTTTAATAAGTGAATGAAACAAACAAAAAATTATTTTTCAGATTTTACTCATTGCTATTCAGAAACTAAATTGTCCAAGCTATTTTTTTTATGACCACTCCCATTAATTACTGCCAGTACTTCAGTCTCCTGAGGGGGATAATCTTGTCCTAAATGTCTTAGAAGTAACTACCTAATATTTCTAAAACACCTAGAAAATCAATAAAGGGATTTACAAACATATGTTACTATTCTGCACCTGTCTTGTGACCTTTGAGCTGCAGATGTATGAACTATCACCAGCTTGAATCACTAGCTAACAATGCTGTTCTAGTCATAGTATGAGCCACATATCACAGAAAAAAATCACTCACTTGTAACCAGCTTTCTGAGTCAACTGACCGAAGACTTGTTATCCTTAAAACGTCTTTCTCATAAGAAAAAAAGACTTTACGTTTTCGAAGTATCTAACAGTCTAACCTATCTGCTGTTCTTTAGAGAGCTCTACTGCTTGGATTTTGCCTTTTCTCTGAATTTAACCTGCACTAGTCCAAAACTAGAAGAGCACATTTATGCATTACAAAAAATGCAGTGGTATTAGAAAAACTCTTTTTCAGTGCCCTGCATTCTTAGGGTTTAAATTCCTCTGTTCAACTGAGTATCTTCCATTAATGCTTTCTTTGTCTTTTAGCTTATATCTCCATATGTCCTGTTACCTGTATGCTTGGATGTCCTTTCTGTCCTTTGACAACAAGAAATCAACTTCTGTTTTGATTATTTATCAGGCATGCCACACTAAGTCTCTATAAGAAAGACCTGATCACTTCTTCAAACATTCACAGAAATAGTTCATCATACAACAACAGGACTTCATGATCAGTTTTTGTGGTTCTGACGTATTTTCACTGGCCTTGGCTTTGAAACAGATCAGTAAGTTTTGGCATGTGTCTTCAAGTCATATCTTCTTAAAATGCTAATTCACAGAGACAGAAAATTACCACAGAGTAACACTGACCTCTTTGTAATGCTCACATTAATTGCTATACTAAATTAATTAATATAAAAGCTTATAATGATGCAATGCAACTTTATCCAGTATGAGGCTAATGCCAGCTTGTTGATTATCATGAAGAAGTCTAAAGCACTCCTCTTCTTGAACTAGCTACCATGTAGAGTCCACAATTTAATGAGAAACTGTAACATTAGCATCAAGAAACACATTTTTGTTTTACTGCCATCTGTAACAGCAGAAAATTTTTCCACAATAGTGTAACAAAATTCCATCATCAGCACCATATCAATGTCACAGCACAGTGTTTGTTTTCACTATAGAAACAAATGGTTTCACTATAGAAAAAACATTAGCCTGTGAGGACATTAGACCACGCAATGATCTATTGCATGGTCTGTTACAAAATTGAGGTTCTAAAATAAGATGGATTAAATTTCTTACATAAATGATGGAAAAAGTCATCAATGATTTCAAAAAATGAAAATAAAACTTAGACAGCTTGTGGCTTTGTGCCCTGTGGTTAGGCTATTCTGTGCCTAAAAAGAAGGAAGCTCAGATCAAAGTTCTTCCTTAGAACTTTCATAACATCTCTCTTTTGAAAACTCTTTGGTGCCAATGCCAAACAATTTAACTGAGCTCAAAGTGAAGTGTTTTCATCTTTGGGATTATTAATTTTTTTTTTTCCTCTGTCCAACTGCTTATTTTAACAAAGCTTGAAGAAATTTATTATCTCTGACATGTCTCATCCTCTGTCAATATTTGCTGAAACTTGCCAACTGGCTCAGAAGTTTTTGGTAAGGCACTTTCAGACAGACGCACTCAGTGCGGTTGCATAAACCTAATTTCCTTAGGAAAAGAGGCTAAACATTAATGACTGTTCCCATATATTTTTAGAACAACCTAATCTTGGACTTAAGCGAATTCTAAATATAATTCTCTTTAATATTAGTGCATCTCCAATAGCAACTCCACGTTATCAATCAGTTGAACAGGTAACCTGAAGCAGTAAAAGAAATGCACCGCTTCAATAAAATTAATAGTTCTTCAATTTCTTCCTTTTAATACTGCTCAACTGTTGGTACCTGAAGTTATCCTCATAGACAAGACACCAGTTTAAAACATAAAGCACTGTGTAAACTTACTTGCAAAATGTATTCAGTTTCATTGAGAGCTACTACACCCAAAGAACCAAAAGAAACAGTCATCTAAAGGAAGTAGACTAATATTTTTGCCTCTTAGTTTTTTTTACACTAGCAGTTGTATGCCAAACAAAAATGGAATATCGGAACAATGACTCTCAACTTCATTAGCATTGACAGAATATGACTGCAGCATTTCCTACACAGAACTGAGGAAAGTAAAAAAATAAAATAAAATAAAAGCAAACTTTGAAGATAAACAATAGTATGAGAACTTTCCAGTTTTTAATTTGTCTCACCGATTAAATTATCTTCTTTATTCATTATGCATGCTGACACAGACTTCCTTACATAGTGCCCCTTCTGCAGGAAAAATCCTAGCTAGCCAGCCAAAATTTTACAAACATGTCCTGTTCTCTCCTCCCAAAATTATAAATCAGCTATAAATAAAGCAGCATTTTTCATGTATTTGTAAGAATCGTCCATTTTGAAATTATTCAATTTAGTTGTTTTCAGCAAATGCCAGGAGTGTGCATCTGTGTGTGCATATGTGCCTCTGCATGAAGAAGCTGTGGAAGCCAGTGCAAAGGAAGAGAGGTGTAACAAAGCAAACTCAGGGCATGTTTTCACATACAACAGAGCCAACATCATACTCTGGTGGCAAAAAGGAGAGATCTCATTCATCCTATTGCACTCTTGACCAGCTGGTTAGGATTTGCTCCAGCTCAAGTCAGACCAATTGTTGAGATGGTCTAACTCCTTACTGTTTCAGAAGACACTTACTCTTTTACTGGATATGATTTCTGTATCTTAGGAGGGCTACACTGAGGGCCAGAAGCAGCATGCTTTATGACAGAGGCATGTGGCCAGGAGAGTAGGGAAGATGAGAGGAAATTTTACAGTGTTGGCAGTGGTAAACTATTATTCTAGTTGTGAAACTCTGGGAAGGACGTTGTCCTTGTCTTTTCCATGCAGTCAACAGAAAGAATGATGGCACTCTTTCTTTCTGTTTTGAATAATTCAGAGCAATAGCCATTACCCTCTCTGAGCCACCTCAGTTCCTCTCTGAGGAACTTTTTCTCCGTAAGTTATAAGCGAACCTGGAGAACAGGCTTTGTTGCTAAGTCAAGTTTGCATTTGTGTTTTGCAGTCAAACAAGGTGGTCTGCAGTACTTGCCAGATGACTTGTTGTGTTTTATGATTTTTTGTTATCAGTATTCCACATCATAACACCACGCAGAGCATTGGGAGTTAAAGAGTTAATGCTCCATTTCTGTGGATTGTTGATAGTTCTGGGTGTGCCTGTCTCAGAAGAGAAGAACTACATACCCCAGAGGACTTTTCACTGTTTTGTTTCCATTTTCTGCTCAGAGGGAAAGATAAAACTGTTCCCAAGTCACGAGACATCCCCTTTTTTCTCTTTGCTGCTCGTCTCTGTGATATTTGCTTCCTAGCTGTCTTGCCTTCAGCATTAGAGTAAGGCTTTCGGTTTTGGACACTCTTTCATTTTATTGATAAGCTTCAATTCCAAATATATTGTATTATATTGTGTTATCTTGCACTCCTATACCATATATAGTAAACTAAGGCAGTTAGTCTTAGCGCTCCAAGGATAGTCAAGGACAACCAGAGCTGTCAGAAGCAAGTCGAATGGCTAAGGCAGATGTGGGAAGCAGAACTGGAGGTAACCCATTAGCAACCGGTTGTTACATCAGTTCACCTTGTCTCTTGGGAATCTGTGGGATATTTAGAGTGGTCTGCCTTTGAATGGGAGCAAGATCTAAGATACATCTAACAAGTGGTGAAACCACCACAAAGTAACCTTGAACAGCTGCAAGTTTGTACTTAGATTTTCGCAGTGTTACACAAGCAAGTCACAGGTGTGAGAATAAAACCCAGGAGTTCATCTCATAGGTCTCCTTCTTGCCTCAGACTTACTTCCCTTTTCAACCAGCCTTTAGTTTCTCCACTGCCAGCCTGCAAGTCTTTCAGCTGTGCAAACTCCAGTAGTGATGCTGACATCCATCCAATAAGAACTGGAATGAGACCAATGGCTCTTTTTTTTATCTCCCTGCAAATCTTATTTCTTTGGTATTGATTTGGATGAGATTCAACTCAGTTGCCTATGGGAGAAAGGTCCCTTCTCCCACTGTGATTCCATGCTCCCTCCTTCCCCTAGCTTCCTGCCATCATGTCCTAAACTTTCTTTTTCCTAGTGACTCTCTTTGAGCTTCTTGACCTATTTCAGCTGTCCCACAATTCCAGCTTCCTATGTCTAGTCAGTCTTCTGATATCCAAGAGGTAAACCTTGTTAGTTTGTCCTTCCTGTAATTCCTATGACAAGTAAACCTAGCCTTCTATGAAAGCTTCTCTGTTTCTTTCCTGGGCCCAAGGAGGTGCAGCTGTGCAGCTGTGCAGCACAGTGTTACACTATGATGCAGACATCCTTGGGTTGGCAGTGTCCTCAGTCACTCACATTCAGAACAAATTAATAAATGAAAGGAAGCAGTTACCTCTTCTCTCTGAGCACAGTTGAAACCGTATGGTTCCATAAGCTTGACATGAGCCAATAGTGTATGCTTGCAGCCCAGAAGGCCAACAGTATTCTGGACTACTTTAAAAGAGGGATGGCCAACAGGATGAGGGAGGTGATTGTCTCCTTCTTCTCTGTCCATGTGAGACCTCAACTACTGAAGCATGTCAAGAGGAGGGCCACAAAGATGACTGCAGCACCCCTCCTACAAAAAAAAAAAAAAAAAAGCTGAGAGAAGCCTGGAGTAGGCTCTGGGGAGACTTCATTGTGCCCCTCCAGTACTTAGCTGGAGTTTATGAACAGGAGGGAGACTGACTTTTTACATGGACAGATAGTGATAGGACATTAGAGAATGGTTTAAAACTAAAAGAAAGGAGATCTAGACGTTAGGGGGAATTTTTTCACTTAGAGGATGGTGAGGTACTAGAACACCTGGGCTCCCCAGTGCAAAAATGACATGGATCTCCTGGAAAGAGTTCAGCATAGGACCACAAAGATAATAAAGGGCCTGGAGCACCTCTCTAATGAGGAAAGGCTGAGCTACCTGGGTCTGCGTCTGTTCAGCCTTGAGAAAAGAAGACTGAGAGGGGATCTGATCAATGTCTATAAATATCTCAGGTGCAGGAGGCTTTTCAGTGGTTTGTAGCGATAGGACAAGGGGAAATGGCCGCAAACTGAAGCATAGGAAGTTCCACACAAATGTGCGTAAGAACTTCTTCACAGTAAGCATAACAGAGCACTGGAACAAGCTGCCCAGGGACATTGTGAAGTCTCCTTCTCTGGAGATATTCAGGACCTGCTTGGATGCCTATCTGTGCAGCTTGCTGTAGGGATCCTGCTTTGGCAAGGGGGGTTGGACTCGATGATTCTAGAGGTCCCTTCCAGCCCCTGTGAACAGGCTGTCCAGAGAAGCTGTGGATGCTCCATTCCCGGAGCTGATCAAGGCCAGGCTGAATGGGGCCCTTAGCAGCCTCATCTAGTGAATGGTAATCCTGCGCATGGCAGGGAGTTGGAGCTGGATGATCTTAAAGGTCCCTTCCAACCCAAGCCATTCTATGATTACATAATTCTATGATTTTATGATTCTATGATTCTCTTTAATTATCAGTTGCCACTCCAGTATAAGTATGTGGCAGGATACATGAAATGAACCTTTAGCTTCAAAAGACTTGAGTTACATCCTCCTGCTTCTGGTTTGATGTCTCTGCTATGTTTACAGAGAAGCCAGACCATCCCCACCTCTTGTTTATGGCCAAGGTGGCCTGCAAAGGCTAGGCAACATTCCCCACTCAGAATTATGTACCAGCACTTCAATCATATACACTGAATCCTGCTTTTGGTTTATAATACTCGATATCTAAACTGTGGTCAATAATATCACTAGCTAGAAAACTGTCTGATGTCATCACTTTCTATCCTACACAGGTATGTGTACAGAATATAAAATATTTTAGCCAAATGAACACCATATTCTAGACTATCATCAAGCCATCTGCCATTCTGGTTGTAATTATAAATATATATATATTTCAGAAATGTAAACTCATCACATGAAAAAGGCTCTGCTTACAATTAAATGATTTAAATGTGTGGATTTGCCAAGTAATTTCATTATCATACATTACTCATCACCAATATATAAGAACACATAGAAGACTGATACCAATAAATAAGAGCTTGCATATTGTATTTTTCATTGACAAGATAAAATGTGAGGTTTCCATTCCAATATTTCCATTTCAATACCTTCACATGTGGCTGTGATGTAAACAATGTGTAGTTAAACTTAACAAATCAAATCCAAGCCAGTCAGCCACTTCTTTTTCTGGACTGATGACTATATGTCTAACAGTTGGACTCTAACATATATTGATATTCAGTACCTTAAGGCTCTTACATGGCAGCAAGAACTGCCTAGTTAGGACCAATGTACTGCTACTGCATGTCACTCACAGCTGTTCCTGAAGATCTCACCTCTGAAGCCCTCTTTCTAATTTGTCAGTGTAGTCCTTTAACTTGTTCCTGAGGCTTTAAGGAGTTAAGTATTTCACAGTATTTTCTGTGAAGCCAAAAATTACCTAAGTGACAAGATCTTGGGGATTAGGAGGGTGAATTCTCAAGCAAACTTTTTTCACCTGTTGAAATATTTTTTTCTGAAACAATTATTTTAGCCTGAAAAAACTACACAAAATCAGCAGTAAATACAAATTAAACAAAAATAATTCCTATTTCTAACAGATATCACAAGGTTGCTTAGGAGCATGAGTTTACCTCCTTACAAAGAAACTTTAAATATCAGGAAAGCTATAAATATTACATGAGACAAGAGATTATTTTGCTAATTTCAGAATACAAAAGCAGTGTCATTTTCTAGTGTTTTCTCACTTCACCTGTTTACAGAAAAGTTAGGTTTTTTTGTAGCAAAACTGGCTCCAGATCAGAAGAGACTCCAGTCCTTCGTTAGAAAATTCCCATAAGTTTGTACATGACTTATGTGGCCCTTATGGCATACGAAGGGCAAAATGATGATTCAAGTACTCTGTTGCTCCCCCAGGCTACACAGTATTCAGCTATGTACTTGGAAGACTGGATTTGTTATCAAAATAACAACAGAACAACTTTAAATAAATTGCACAAATAAATAACAAGGGAAAATTTTTAAAAATAAATTATATTTTATCCTCATTATAAAATAAATTGTATTTTAGATCATCTCTCTACTGCTTAACTCACACACCTGTACTTCATTCTTGACAACAATTGTTCACAAATGTATATTCTACTAAAAAGCAATGACAAAAAACATGTGATTGTAAAGCAAAGGATATTTTTCTTTGCTAAGATAGGGATTATGAAAGTCTCATAAGGAGAAATGATCAGATCTTTGAATTGATTATCTGATTGCAATTTCATACATTCCATTTGAATTCTACTGCAAGTTATTTATTTATATCAACTGAAAATGGTCTTGTAAATGCAAACTGATGGGGATTTTTTTGGTAGCCTTGGAAACCCAAGCTGTCAGGTGCAGTTGATCAACCCGAGGGAAAAGATGCCATCCAGAGACCTAGACAGGCTTGAGTATGTTGAACCTCACGAGGTTCAACAAAGCCAAGTGCGTGGTCTTGCACCCGGGTTGAAGCAACTCCCACTACTAATACAAACTGAGGGATGAAAGTACTGAGCTCAGCCCTGCCAAAAAGGACCTGGGGATAATGCTGGATGGCAAGCTGGATATGAGTCAGCAATGTGCCATTGCATCCCAGAAAGCCAACTGTATCCTAGGCTACATCCAAAGCAGCATAGCCATCAGGTTGAGGGAGGTGATCCTGCCCCTCTACTCTGAGCCCCTGAGACTCCACATGGAATACTGAGTTCAGAACTGGAGTCCTCAGCACAAGAGAGTCATAGACCTGTTGAAGCGCATCCAGAGGAGGGCAACAAAAATGATCCAAGGGATGGAGACATTCCAATTCAGGCTGGATGGGTCTTTGAGCAAATTGCAGGAGAGTAAGACTAGATGACCTTTAAAGATCCCTTCAAACTCTAAGGATTCTATGATTCTATTATCAAATCTCATTATCAAAACTGAAAGCATGGCTGCATATTCTTCACTGTTCAGAGATCTGTCAGTCAAAATGCATACAGTTAAGTGCCATCATTTGAGTCAGCACTGCACAGCACCACCCTCCCCATGCCCTACTTTCAGTTGACAGTGACAGTTTGGTTGCTGCTGAGCCACGGGCACATGACAGGGAAGCTTTATAGCACCAGGAGGAGGTAGGACTGATCTGTATTAAAGGTTAACTTTAGTCTGAGATAATTAAATAACATGAATAATGAAACAAATGCATTTTTACAAGCTTAATAAATCCTAAACTGAAATAGGCTTAAATCCTGATCATTCACATATTAAAATCTACACAAATTACATCCGTGTAAGACCTAGAAATCATTGCATAATATAAACCTATTCCATGAATGAGGTTTCACGAATCAAAATATCCTTTTAAAAAAGTCAAAGATGATCTTCAGAGGTGAATGGAAATAAATACTGGTAGGACCATCTATTTTGTAGATCTATTTTGCCAAGTAGAAGATTATGATTCATTCTTAAAATTACTATATCCTTCTCCGAGTAATTCCTGATTGCAATAACTGATCTGTATCTGAGATGAACAGAGTAATTCCAATGCGCTGCATTTCTTCAGGACATAGGAGCATTACTAAAGGCAAGGACTTTTGGTACAGTTTGCAATCACTTTAGCCAGTGAAATTTCCTCTATCTTGGTGGGCACAAGTGGACCCTTTCTACAACTAAGACAACATATTATTAAACTGTTTAGCAGCATTTTAAAAAGTACTTGAAGTCCAGCTAAGTTTGACAGATGCTATAAGCAGCTCAGAGAAAATGGTAGCAGCTGTATTAATTTATTAAGTGTTGCTTCACAAAGGTAAATATAAGCTTTATATTCTCTTTTTTTGTACTATAAACATGACATAATGAAAACTTTTTGCTAAATTTGTACTCATGTTCACACCTATAAATTAATTCAGATGAGTAATGTTATGACTAAATGTTTTTCCAACAAATTACTTCAGCATGAGCAAAATGTTTTTATAAAAGTGCCAGAAGTCTGATCACAACTAAACTTTCCACCTCAAGCTAAAAACTGCAGTATCTGAAAGCCAGAACAGTGTAAAGCAGCTAAGGCAGAAATAAAAGAGGTCATGAGCATCTAGGACTTCAGCTCGCAAATATCACGTATATATAGTACATCTTTAAAGATAACTATCAAGAATAAACATTGCTTCTCTGTAAATGTTAATGAATATGGTGACCAATACTTTATGAAACCAGCTTTTCCTTCGTTTAGAATGGCATTATTCACTTAACTGAAGTTTTCAGACTTGGAGATAAAGTAATGTGATTTCTGATTGATAAAGGGGATAGCTTCAAATTTTTCTTAAACCAAAGATTATGTTAAAAAACGTAGCTACACAGTAAAATGACAACAAAGCACTTGCAACCACTGAGCCCCTCCAGGAAGACATCTACCTGCATACTGGTTTTAGTTAACTAGCGGTTATGGAAACAATTTGTTGTACAGGCCCTGTGGACTTTACTTGTCAAGGCTGAGGCCTTCATGCCTTCCATGGGATTAGAGGGAATTGCAGATCCATTATTTATAAGGGCATCTGGAGCCACTGCCACCAAAGAGTACTGCACGTTGCTCAAGTTCCTCTTGACTTTCAGTGAAGATGCAAATTTACTATTTCCATTCAGACTAAAAAGCTGGGAAATGGAGCCTTGAACCTGTAGACAGAGGTTATACACTGGGTGCCCAGTAGTTTCTCTGTTATCACAGAACATTCTGCAACAGTGTGTAGGTATTACTAACCCTGATCAATATTTTAAATCATGGAAGTTATTGTATGACATTCTTTTAGCTAAAAAAATGACTGAGATGACAGAGCAGGCTTTTTCACTGGAGTCAGGCTAGTCATCCTAGATGGAAAAACACAAAAACTGAAGGAGGAACAAAAATAGCAGTATCTTAAATGCATGTTCACACTATATTAGTGTATCTAACATCTCCAATACCTTTATGGTTACCCAGAGTTTCTAAATAAAATGTATATTTTAAATAATTTGCGTTCTCCACATCTCATTTTTATGCAAAGTCATGGTTTTGAATAAAGATTCTTTTTCCCATGCTGAAACTGGAAATGCTTTGCAAAATTTATATCTCAAAGTAATGGAGTAACACTTGTATACAAAATAGGTGCACAAATAATGTATCCTGAGGTAAGTTCATAAGGCCAACCCATAGATCTGTTCATCTAAACTTAATGTACTCGTAAGTAGAGCAGCAATGTTAGAAATATCTGTTTAATCTTAACTTAAGCCATTCAGATGAAGTTCTTAATTATAAATTTATGGATTATATCTTTTTTAAAAAATATTTTAAAAAGCTTGCTAGGAGGGAAGAAGACAATATAGAAAAAATGCCAGCAGACACATCTTAAATAGTAGCAATGGTCAAAAACACAGTGAAAAGTAACATTACAAATAGAAACGTAGTATTTTCTCTAGGTAGCAATTTTTAATGATTTGTGATGATGCATGGAAAATATTTTATTTGTTTTGCAATTGTATTGTCTTACAGTCACTTATAAGAAACTTGTATCTTTATTATCTGAATCTATTTATTTTTTCTTTCACTCTTCAATATAAAAATAACATTATTTTCTCAATTGTTACTGAGCTAACAAGACAAATTTGGACTTATGTCCTGTTGTGTTTTAACCTAGCAGGTGGTTAAGCACCACACAGTCATTTGCTCACTCTTCCCTCTTGCCAGATGGGAGAAAGAATTAAAAAAAAGTGGAACTGATGGGTTGCAATAAAACTACTACTAAAATAGAGAAATGGGAAAGGACAATAATTATGATATACACATATTTATACTCACGTATACATATATAAATCCATATAGCAAGTGATGCACAAGCAATTGTTCACTGCAGGATGAGTGATGACCAATCAACTTCCCAAGGAGCAGAGGGAGTGAGACAAACTCCCATCTCCTTCAAAATTCCTTCCACGTGATGTCATACGGTATGGAATATCCCTTTGGCCTCTTAAGTCATCTGTCCTAATTCTGTTCTCTCTCAGCTCCTCAGGCTCCTTGCTGAGAACAGCCTTCACTGTGTACAACACAGCAACTGTAAACATCTCTGTGTGATCAACATAGTTATTCTCCTAGAACCAAAATATAGTGTCATAACAGACACTCAGAAGAAATCAGTTCCTGTCCCAGCTAAATTAAGACATGCCATCATTAGGAAACAAGCAAAAAGAGCAAAGGAAATACTTAAGAACTAAATAATTCAAAACAAGGAAAGAATACAAAACATTATTCTAAATAGTTTTGCTGTTGTTATTTTTGTTGTTTGGCTTGTTTGTTTTTTTTTTATTTACACTTACTTGTTGGTAGGTGTTGTTTTTTTTTCTCCTTTTCTTTCATAAGAAATCAGCTCTGATTGTGTAGACTGTTATTTCTTTTCAGGTATACGTATGTTGCAGAAGCCAAGCAATATGAAATTGAGAAAACGTCCTGAAGGAAGATTTTAAGCCAACTTGAAAGGCTGTAGAAATTCTTTTAATTTTAGTGTATTTTCTAGTCTATTCATATTATCCTTAATTATCATTGCATTAGAAATTTTCAAAGTATCACTAATAAAACAGGTGAAAAGGGGATGAAGAATCAGATAAACATGATGAGTTCAGCAGCGAATATATGAGGCACTTCAGACTACTTCTAATTACCTTTGAGAAATCCAAGACTGTATTTAGCTTAGCTTAGTCAGCGTAGTCAATAAGCAATCAATAACAAGACACCATTTGATCTGTTTAAAAGTAGCCATAGAAAAAAAACCTGCCTCATTATATAATTTTCATAGATTATACAAAGGAATATTATATAATCAAATAATATTAAGATGTTATAATAATGAAATAAGCAAGAGAGTTAGGCACAGCGAGACAAAGAGAATAAATAGGAAGCTTACCCGCGTCGTGAGCTTGCTCAGGAAAGACCAGTGGAGCGGATCTTCCAAAGAGAGAGAGAGATCCTTCCCCACTGGTAGTCAGCTCTTAAATGGGTCTAGGAGAGGTGGAGCCAGGCTCCACCCCTTCCTGCAGCACAGGTGAATTGCTTTCACCTGTGCTCCCAGGGCTGACTCATTGCTCGCCTCAGGTGATTAATCAGAGGTTCAGGCCGTGACTCAGCAGTTCCCACACACTCATAAATAAGTATTCTTGAAGAAGCTGGGATTCTTTAGAACTGTTTATTATAGCAATTAGAAGATCCCATAAATGCTTTCTTAAAACACTCTTCTGAAGCAGACAGTAGGATGTTCACTTGGCTTGAAGAAAATCTAACTCCAGGAGCGAGTGGTATGTTGAACATGGAACATTTTATGTTTAAACTGTGATTAACTGGCTAACTTTAGGAAGCACATTAAAAAATTTGAAGAGGGTTTTAAAATAAATTAATAACTTTAGATACTGCAGTCCAATAAATGCAAATGAGTCTTGCTGAAGTCATGAAACAAGAACTCCTAGATAACATATAACACCTGCAGTTAACTGGATCTTGTTCTGCACTACATGTTTTGAACAACAAAAGATCTCTCCTTATTTTACCATAACATGGAAAATATAATAAGCTAAAATTCAGAGTGTCATCTATTAAGAATAATAAGTAAGAGCACTCTAGTAAGAACATATAGCAGAATTTCAGTAAAGCTGCCTAAATTTTGCTTTGTATTTGTAAAATTCAATAAATATACCGCTAATATAACAAAAACTTATTAAACTTTTAAAATACAAACTTTATTCTCGATTTCATCTTCACATGAATAAGCTAACTTCCAAAGTTTCTATCATGATGAAAACAGCAGGAGTATAGGTGTGTGTAAACACAGAAGGTGTTTCTCTGAACCTAGATAATGATGTATTATTATGACAGCAATGGAGCGTGCATCACAGATAATCCAAAAGTAAAAAGGCAGTAATGCTTTAAATTGGAAAAGCAGGTACTATATGTAAGATATATTTCTGAACTTATTCCATGGTATTCAGTGTAATTTTGTACAGCTCACGTAACTAGCAATAAGTATACATACTCTGTGTCTCTTGAAACATGTATGGGATTCTTACTACTAACCATCAATTTTATAGCCAAAGTACATTCAACCTCTTGAAGCACTCAATCCAAAATCCTCACCAAGATGCCCAGCTCTCACTGATCTTTGGGCACTTAGCATTAAAATTACCTTCCTAAGAATTTCAAGATGCCTTGTTTCATCCTTTTACCAAGTGCTGTTAGAATGATCTAAAACAGAAATTTTGCAAAAAGCTTTCAATTGAAAAGTTTATTCTGTAATTATTTTTAGCATTAAAAATCATCCACTAATTAATAGTGCATTCTGAACAACGACTACGTTAATGTGGATGAAGTCATGGTGGAGCCATTGCAGATGCTCTATTAATAATAACAAGGCAAACTACATTATTGGTACGTTGCAATTCAAAACACTTGACTTGGCCAGCAATACAAGTTTACTGCTACCAAAACAAAAACAAAAACCCTCACCCTATCAGAGCTGTATTCAACTGTTTCTGAGAAACAGAAATAAATAAATAAAGTGAAATTGAAGCTGTCTAGTCACTTACAGGTTGATTTACATATATGACAGTGTGATCCTTGGTTTCCAGTTTGTACTCCAGCATGTCAGAACCCATTCAGGTTTTAGCTAAGGAGAAACAATTTCTGAAGAAGTGCTATGAAAAAACACTGACCTGCACACAGCCTTCCCCTATCTCTGCAGTACCAAACACTCAGAAATTGAGCATGCAACTTCATGACTGAACCAAGGGCAAGAAACTCATTCTCTCTAAAAGAGATTTAAAATGCTGTTCCTGCACAGCAATCCAGTGAGCCTCCACCACAGGGACAGCTGAAGAGTCCCCACAAGAGCTGCCCCTGTCCTGCACACTTACTACTACGGGTGGGAGGCACACTTATACCTGACCTACCTCATCCCACGTTGCGGACCTCTGCTCTTTCACTTAATTCCTTTTTCACATATGCCTTCAATTGACACCTTGCCTGTGTGTCCTTATCACCTCTATCAGTGATCCTCTCCTGCTTTAGGGAGGCAAAGAGCAAAAGAATTCGTACAAAGGTACTGAGCTGTTACACATTTTTTTATTCATGAGACGTAAAAAACTCGCTAGGGAGCATCCCTCTCACCCGACACTGCTCGCCTAGGGATCGGTTGCACCCGCGGATTCCTAACGCTGCCGCGCAAAGCACGATAACATAGCAAAGGAAATAAGCTCAAATCAATTTCCGACTGTTTCTCCCTCTCTTTACCCAATCCTGCTTCTCTTCCAGAAGGAGACGAATCACTTTGGGTGTTCTGCTAAGTTTGCCCCTCCCCTTTGTAGGCGGGAAATATCGCACGCAGCTCCTCTCCCGAAAATGGCGGCGGCGGGCTGGGCAGTGTCTGGCTCGGGCCGCTGGCCCGCGCTGGCTCGGTGCTGCTGGCGGGCAGAGGTGGTTGCGTACTTCTCTGCACCAGCTGCGAGCAACAGGGAAGCCCAGAAGAGGGAAGGTGAGGGTGGCCCGGCGCGCTCCGCGACGCTGCCGCCGGGCATGGAGCTGAATCCGGGCCGTGCCTGGTTACGGGCGGTTGGGCCTTGAGGGCGGGTGGGGAGCTCGGCCCGCCGCCTTCCTCCCTTCGGGTCAGGAATCTGCTTGTCCCAGCAGGCCACTGCCTGAATTTAAGTATTCTAAATTAGAATCTAACAGTTGCCGAGGGATATGAACTTGCATTGTATGTTTGGTTTTGTGTCTGGCCCCAGGCTGAGCAGTTTTGCCTCCTCAGAGTCCAGATGAGTCCAAAGCGTTCAGAGCTCCGTTAGTCAGGGCTGTTACCAGCGTTTTTTATGAGGGTAGTGTGGACGTTTCTCATTTGCAGATTGCCAGGTTTGTAAAAGGGCCCTTGAGCGATGTCAGGTGGCTCATTGGGGCACTCCTAATCATAGACTGGAGATGTTTGTGTCTGGAGGAATAAGGCTAGTATGAACTGTGTGTGTCTGTGTATGAGTGCTCCACAGAGGTAATAGTAGTTGTTGCAGAGCTCTGTACGTATTCTTTATTTTAAATTTCTTTATAGTAGGAATTTCTTTATAGTAGGAATTTCTTTATAGTAGGAATTTCTTTATAGTAGGAATTTCTTTATAGTAGGAATTTCTTTATAGTAGGAAGAGGTAGAATGGAATTACTGTGTGATATAAATACATGTTGGCTTTGCAAGAGAAGAAAAATGTGCAGAGTGTGCTGTATTTTTTTCAACAAAACCACATAATAGTTTATACTGAGAAAAATATTTCTTATTTTTTTCCTTCAGACTCATCAAGGAGAAGAGGCAGGACATCACAGTTAATAAGATCGGTAAGAATTGAGTATGTTTATAGCTAACTCAGAGGTGGCTGAGAACATTTCCATGCTCATATAGTCTTAATAGACTGAGAGGGGACCTGATCCAGGTCTATAAATATCTAAGGTGTGGAGGGCAGAGTGGTGAGGCCAGACTCTTTTCAGGAGTGTGTGGAGACAGGACAAGGGGAAACAGCCAGAAACTGCAGCATAGGAAGTTCTGCACTAGAACTTCTTTCTGGTGAGGGTGACGGAGCACTGGCACAGGCTGCCCAGGGAGGTTGTGGGGTCTCCTTCTCTGGAGATATTCAAGACCCTTCTGGACACCTACTTGTGCGAGCTGGTGTAGGGAACCTGCTTTGGCAGGGTGGTTGGACTCAATGATCTCTGGAGGTCCCTTCCAACCCCTACAATTCTGTGATTCTGTAATAGTCTTAATAGTTTCTATAGGAATCGCTTAAAACAAAGTGAACTGATTTAATGTGAAACCATTCCTGAATGTACATTTACCTTCTTTAATCTCCTAACTCTTTTCAATCTGTAATCTCAAAAAAAGCAAAAAAAGGCTTGTGCAGAGACCATGTACTGCAGGTAAAAGTAACTTAAAGTTGCATTTAGAAGAACAAGTACCTTAATGTTACATACAGATTGGCAGGATTTGTAGTGTTTGCTTTCTGGCATAATTAAAAAACATCTGTTTACATGTATAAGTGAAATTGTTCTTGCACAGTAGAATTGGTCTGATATCCAAGGAAGTGATCACTAGGAGTTTTGTCACACAAATTTTAAAAGCAATATAATACTCTGTGACGTGGTTTTAAAAGCAAGTATTTAAAAATGGACCAGGTGTAGATTTTTGTTCCAAAGTACAGATTTAATGATAAAAGGAAATGACATCATATATATGTTTATCTTTTATCCTTCTAAATGATTTTAAAAAAAATCAACAAACTAAGACTTTGGAAAAAGAAATAGTGGTTTTACTTTTTTGCATGTATGTCCATTTCTTTTAATGGAAACTATTCACGCTTTCGAAATTCAAAAAACTTATGTTCTTGCCTCCTACAGTGAACGCTTGAGCAGTTCAGGCAATTGAGTTTGATTTCTTGAACTCTTCCCTTCCCCACTTCTTCCCCAAGAAGTGCCAAGTTGCCAAGGCTTCTCCTGAAATATTTCTGAAATAATGGATTTTTATTATTTAGGCTGGGAAGGGCATGCATCCTAACCTTTGTTAGTTTCTCTTTTAAAAATTCCTTGGGAAGTGAGCACTAATTTTTTTTATATTAAGGTGTGTCATGACATTTTTAGTTAGGAGAATTTATCCCTGAATAACTTTTCACGTATGTTCCTGCTTGATACCAGAAATTAGTACGTGCCCCATCAAACTTGTACATTCTTCAATTTGTTAGCATATACCTCCCAGAACTGAGAGGATGGCTGTTGACCAGGACTGGAGCAGTGTTTATCCAACAGCAGATGCATTTAAACCTGCATCTGTGCCTCTCCCAATTCGAATGGGCTACCCTGTGAAGGGAGGAGTATCTCCACCAAAAGAAGGCAACTTAGAGCTTATAAAGGTAAGTCACATTCTACTGGTGTGCAATAACACTGAAAATTATTATTCATTAGGATTGAGCTATTTTAATTGGAATAGTTTTATTGGATACTGTTTTTTATAAATAGAAAAATATTCTATATAAATTCTAAATTAAAAAGTAATGAAGACAAAGCTTAAGAAGAAATACAAGTGAATCAAATTAGCAGGCTTTGATTGGGTTATCATGCCTGTGACTTATTACTGAACTTAAAATATTTTCCTGAATGAAGCTTGAGGAGTTTTCTTACCTTTATCTTCTGTTGAATGTATTGAATTACATTAATAAATTCTGAAAATGTAACCAAATTTCAGTAATGCCCTTTTATTTATTAAGAGACAAAATGATATTATTTTGGTAACTCTTTGTATGTCTGTTCTAGATTCCCAATTTTTTACATCTTACTCCTCCTGCAATTAAGAAACACTGTGCAGCTCTCAGAGGTAGGATTTTTATTCGTTTACTTTGTTGTTACTTTCTTAGGCTCTTTTTTTGTTGGGGTGTGTGTGTGTGTGTGTTTGTTTGTTAGGGTGGACATCTCTGAAGCTGTTTTTTTTGTCAGGCTTTGGCTAGTATAGTATGCTTTGGTTTTGATTTATATTATACAGGTGATAAGCAGATAGGTCTTGTGAGCTTTCCAGTACACCTGTGAGACTTGAATTTTACCCTTCCATTAGACCCTGCTTGTACTGAAGAATTCATAGTTTAGACTCATAAGGTAAATGGATGATGGAAATGACCCAGTTCTCAGAAGATTAAAGCCTGGTTTAATAACAGCTAATCAATGGTCATTCTGGTATATATTTAAGGAAAAAAAAAGAAAAAAAAAGAAGCCACATATAACAGATTGTGTGAGATTCAGTGAAGAGCAAGAGTATCTACCAGCCAGAGAGCGAATTAGGAGTTCCTAATGGGGTTAGCCCAGAGAGAAGTGGAGGGAGGAGGTGGTAAGAGACCTGGCTTGAACTACCTGTTTACAAACACATGCAGCATTTACAGGAGGAATTACAAGTCTGAAGAGTCATGAAAATGCAAGGAGAAATGTTGTTCCTGTCTGATTCACAATCATGCAGGGTGGAGGAGCTGCTGATCTGTTCAGCTTGGATATTGAGTTTTGCTGTGAGATGGGTTACAAGCTGATTGAGAGTCTGGTGGGCTACCTGCCTGAAGAAGCAAAAGTAGATGAACTGTTGTTGAAATAGATGAAAAACCCTCACAGTTACCATCTTCGGTACTGATGGGAAGCTACAGCCATCTAAACGTTCTCTGGAAAAGTAGCAGAATGGGATAGAAACAATCTTGGAGTCTTGTAGAGTGCTATCAATGTGATTGTGTTTGGATCCTGGGCAAACTGTCCATGAGAAAATTCTGTTTTACGTGTGCTAGTCACAAGTATGGAAGAACTGGCTGTGGATTTGAAAGCTGACAGCAGCTCTTAATTGTGAAAAAAGATGTTGGAGTTCAAGATCTTGAGAGAAGTAAGGACATTTAGCATATTAACAGCAATTTGTTGATGCACATGATCTACCTGTTGACTACAAGAGGTGCTCTGCTGAATTTGTCGTTCACAAACTAGGAAGAGCTGGTTGCTCTTGAGAACGTTAGAGACAGCCTTGATAACAATGATCATGAAACTGGAGTTTAAAATACTCAGAGAACTGCAGCCAGAACTTCAGGAGAATGATACTGGTTTATTCAGAAGTTTGCTTGGTAGATCTTATTGGAGATAGCGGGGGTGGGAGAAAGGGAGCTTTTAAAACTGCCTCCTAAAAGCACAAGAATAGTCCATTCCAGTCGGCAGAAATTTGAGCAAGTATGGTAGAAGCATGGATGAGCAGGGAACTCCTGAGTAATCCAAGATACAAAAACAAAGATTATCTAGGATTACCCAGGATGAGTAGGATATTTTTGCGTGAAAATTTCATGAAGGATGAGGGTGAGAGAGAAAATGTTGGAAACAACAGAAAATGGTGATGAAGCAAACCTATAAACCATTTCCAAGTATGTGGGAAGTGTGCATTTTAACAAGCTGGTTGATAACAGAGAGCACCACTTCATCATGTTTTCAGATAGTAACAAATAGGGGAGGAAGTAAAACAGACTGTCATTCAGATGAATGTCAACAGGCAGGAAAAAAATCTGCTGCTAGGACTTCCACAGAGTTAACTAAATGTAAGTAGTTGTGTGTCTGGGATGGAATAGCTCATGCCAGTTGTACGTGAGGCCTGCAGGGGACAAAGGGCTAGAAAGCATCTTTGTGGACAAGACCCTGGAGAGCCAGCAGGCTTTCGAAGGTCGAATGTGGAACAGCAGTGTACCCTTGCAACGATGAAGTCTAACTGTATTCTGGATTGTACTAGCAGAAGTGTAGCCAATTATTTGTATTTAGGAAATTATTTTTTTTTCCCCATCTTTGTAATTTCTGAGACTATGTCTGAAATACTGTGTCCAGTTTTGAGGAACCCAGTACAAAAAAGACATTGAAGTACTAGAGTGAGTCTAGCAGAGATGCTGCCATTGCCTGTGATAGAGTATAGTTTCTCTAGAACTACTTCTAAAAACATAAATTACAGTAAATATGAGAAAAGAAATTACTTGGGTTGTTTTCTTTTATTATACAGATTTCTGCACTGAGTGGCCAAGTGCTTTGGACAGTGATGAGAAATGTGAGCAGCATTTTCCTATTGAAATTGAGACAGTGGATTATGTTTCTGCAGGTACATCTATTCGTAATCCCAAAGCAAGAATAGTGACTTTAAGAGTAAGTAGTACTCTTGGAAAGCAATCACCTTTGTTTTTAACGCCCAAATACTTGACTTTCTTTTAAAACATTTTAGAAGTATGGGAATGTGAGAAGTGGTTCATTGAATGACCAAAAAAAGCAGCAGAGGATTTCCTTATGTATTGCAGGATGTTAGAACTCACCTTATAATGATATGGATATATATTTATAAGTAAATTCTGAGCTCTGATACAGACAAAATAGCATACTTTCTTAAAAATCAACTTTTCCATATGTAGACACGGTAGGTGCTATGTTATCACTTGAACAGTGTGAGGCTACATGTTGTCCTTTATCAAAAAGGGTTTTTTTGCCGGAGATCTCTTTTCTTTGGTTGAGAAATCTTGGTCAAATAATGTCTGAGATCAGATGACCCCATTTTTTTGGCTTTGGCATATCATTGTCTGTGGCTTGTACACTGCACGTAATCAGAAAACTATTAGATCCAGTGTTTCAAATAGCTGATTGGTGCTGTAGTTGTGGGGGTCTCAACTAACTATTGTTCAAATAATTAGTCTTTCATAATACTAACGATTCAATGTGCTCTGACGTGGGATGCTTAATATTAGCTTGATAGAATATTATGAAGATAAATAAGACATGAACAGTTTGTCCACAACCTTTCTAAATACTTAATTTTTTGAGAAGACAAAATGCAGAAGAGACAGTAGCATTGGGAACAAAAGACCAAGAACCAGAGGGGAAAAGGAGAGTCGGCTTTCTAATTTTACTTAGTATATGCCCTGTAGAACTGGAAGATCTATTCATCTGCTTATCTCGTTTATTTTCGTGAGTTCTAATTAATATGTGTACTGAATAAAAGCAAGCAAAGCAAAATCTCATGGAAATGTGTAATAGCATAACATAGGATCGTGCAGATATAATTAAACCAAGACTTTTTACTACTTTATTGGTTGTAAATGGTGCATTTTCTTGTTCTAACCTTCATATTTCTATATGCACACTTATATTAGCAAATAATGTTCTCTTGTACGTGTTGGTATGGATAAAAACAGTATTCAGGGAAGAAACTTCAGGAAGCAGTGTTAAGGAATTGTGAACTCTGCATACTGTGTTGTTTTTTTTTTTTAAAGGCAGGTTTAGTAATAACCCAGTTAAAGAAAGTATTTTTTTTTTTTGAAATCAGCTAGAATTTATTTGTAGAAATTCATTAAGTATTTGCATTTTTTTCCTGAGCCCAAGCTTCTTATAAGAATGGTTCAAGGAGGAAATACCCGAACAGGTTGCTTTGCATTGCTCTTTTCTTTTTTTTTTTTTTAAATTTTCTCTCTTCTGTGCTGAATTGTGACGTAAATAGAGCATCTCTAGATTTTTCTGTTTTCAAGCATGCATTGAGAATATGTATCTGGCACCCTAAGCCCATTCTGTTTTTTGATTTGGCATGTTTTAACTTTTCTTTTTTTCATAAAGATGCTAAAACGTGTAGAAATCAATATAATATGATGCACTCTGGGAAATGTATATTTGATACGCAGACTCGCTTTGAGCAATCAGTTGAGGTGTTTTCCTGTCCTTGTGGTATAAAAGTTAGGCCTGTGGCTTTTGAATATGCCTTTTGAGACTAGGTTTGAGCCTGTTCGAAAAACAGCATCAGTGGAGTCAGTGATGGCTGTGTTCTTTTGGTGCAGAAGCAAAAATGCTGCATTAGAGCAGCTTCGTGGCATCTAATTAGGGCAACCAAACAGCAGTAGTTTGTTTTATCTGTAGGAGGCTACATCTTCCCTTTAGATTGTGAAACATTATTGTTTGGAATGTAATTTGGTTTGTCATTGACTTAAATATACATTTCAGCCAACTATTAGCAGTAGTTTCCCTTTTTTGTCACTGCATGTTAGAGTTTAACTGTTTGTCTCTTAATTCACATTCCTAGTAAATGCCAAATTTTTGCAATTTGTATGTATCGTGAATATAAGTAAATTCAATGCGAATATAAACCTCTGGTTTTATGCTGGACTATGAATGGACAGAAGGAGACACTCATTTGACCTCACCCTCCTACCCCCCTCATCATTCCTGTGTTCAAAGCATTCCCAGGACAGTGGTGGGCCCAGTATCTCAGGTAGGGCAAAGAGCTCAGCTGCTTGGTCAAGCAACCTTCAGTCTCCTCTCAGTAAAAACAGTAGATTGTGAGAGCATGCAAGTTTCTTGCCTTCTAAATCATGTAAAATGTTACTAAATATAAGTCTCTTCTTTTAGATGAGATTCTTGAGACACAGGATGTTGGTCTAGGAGTCAGATAAGTTGCAGTAGAGAGGATAATTCAAAATGATACACGGAAATAAGTTTGTATTATTCTGTCTAAATCTTCCATTAATGTTAGCTGGCCCTGATTCCTGTGAAGCTTTATATGGATCTCCATTATGCATGCTTTATAGAAAAAGGAGAGGGGTTGGAGTGGGAGACAAATGTGGAACAACTGTCTGTATGCCTTTTCATTTACAGATACTCTCATCTCAGACTTCATTAATAAATTAATTGTGTGGTACTTTGTGATTAATCCTCTGATGACAGAAACTGCTTAGGGAGGAAGAAGAGAAGGATTTAAAAGTGAAAGTAGATGACATTGGGTCAGATAGAGTTGAGTTTGTATCAGTGAGAGCTTTTTCTGTTTGCTCTGTTACAGACTGTTACAGAGAAAGATGTACTTTCTCATGGTTCTTTAAGAAAATAATGAAAACTGTAAGAATTAAAAGCAAAAATTCTTAAAGAGATTTTTTGTTTGTTTTAAGTTGAGATCTTACTGTAGATGCTCATTTTTCATCTGTTGTAGCCTAGTGCCTGTATTTCTTGGTACCAAGTTTATCATAGTCTGGTCCCAAGTGCAATTGTCGGAATTGTGCCAAACAACAGGATTTAAAACAAAACTATTTTTTAAGCAATCATTATTCTTTGTGGAGCTCTAGCTTGTCTAAAATTCAACATAAAATAGCATGCAACATTCCATCTCACAATTCTAAGCTTTCTAAACCATATCTTGTTTTTGAAGCAAGAAGCCATGCAAACATTTGTCACTTTAATATGTGTTTGGATTTTTTTTTTATGTTCCTGTAGCATAGGTAACAGACCAGATAGTTTTCTTATACAAGATTCCGGGATTTGATCAGTTCCTTTGTACTGCAGTGATGTGTTAGGAAGGATATAGAGATGGGGGGGGAAAAAAGCAATGGTCCAATTCATGAAAGGCATTTAATGTCTTAAAATTTTTAGTATTGATCATCAGCTTTTATTTCTAACCCCCTATATCTTCAGACATCTAGCTTTGCTATTTGCTGTTGTACAAACATTTAATAGCTAAAAACACCTTGCTTTACTTATCATACTTGTAACTATATTCAGAAATTAGCTTCAGAGTAACTACTTAATTATGGGTTTTCTGTGTTGTGGTGTTTTTTTTCTTTTTAGAAAAGTAACAGTTACTTCCTCATGTTTGTGTTTGGTTTTTTGTTTTGTTTTTGATAGTGTAAGAGAAGGGAAGCTGTTAACACACTGGTTTGTTATTATGTGAGATGGTTGTGGTCCCCTGGGTTTGTATGCATTTTGGTATACTTGTATTAATGATCTTCTAATAATGATGGTGAGAATTCTGAGTCGATGACTCTTGATGTCTTTCCTTCTCTTCTGGGTGCTTGTAACAAATATTTTTAAAATATACTAATATTACCCTTACCAATCTATATCTAGAAAACGTAAACTTGCTAAAAATATTTATTTTCCACGTTAAGTTCATACGAGTATGAAGTGAAGGTACAGATGAAACTGATAGCTTTTTTTCCCATCTGAAAGAAGTTTAAGTCAACATATTCTCTCAACCCCTCTGGTATTTAAATGAGAAGAAATCTATTACTTGAATATTCACCTTGTATTTGCCATGTGTTTAAAAGTTTTTGGTAAGTGATAAAACTGGAAGAAACTCTAAAAATGCATGTGCAGATATGAAAGATATGTCTAATCATATCTGAAAATATTTTTCAGGGTGCAGAGATTGAATTTCTCCAAATAATCAAGAGTGTTTTCTCTTCTACTTCAAGGTTAAACTTTCTAATCTGAATTTGGATGACCATGCAAAGAAGAAGCTCATTAAACTTGTAGGAGCGCGGTACTGCAAGGATACAGATGTACTCACTATTATAATAGACAGGTATGATTACAGGATGAAAAAATGTCTGTTTTGACAGTTGCAGTAGAGAAAGGGGCCAAATCTTTTCCAATTTAGTCAGTACCAGTACTTTTGTTCATAAGTGTTAAAAATGTTATGAACAAATCACATAATATCAGGCATAATCTTTATTTAGTTTTATCAGATACTATATTTGAAAATCTTTATTATAAGTAGTAGCAGTTGTTCACAAACACCTTCTGTAGGTTACAACAATTTTCATAAGAGGTGTGGGCAAGGAAAATGAGGACATCAGTGCTCAGACATTGTTCAGTGTTTTGATGTTCTAGATTTAAAAAAATTGTTGTAATTATTCACATTTATTTTCAGAAAACTGCACTGGAGAAGTTTGTTTTCTGTGTTTCAATTCTGAAGCGTTTAAGAGAATCCATATGCATTGCTTTATGTGCTTTATTTCACGTCTGCATTCACTGTTAGGAAAAAAAAATATTGGTAGTCTTATCTGTTAGCTTTTTAAAATTATTATGAATTGTTTTCCCATAATTAATTTCCTGACTTTCAGTCAGTTTTATTTTTACTGTTAAAAGGATAGTTATGTATTCCTTTTGTCTTGAAAGTCTGGGTGGCTTACTGGGACCACGTGAGTTACAGTTTCTTATCCATGGCAAAACTTACTGTGTGTCTATTAGGATAGCTGAAAGGTATTTCACCTCTGTTGTATTTGTGAATGGTGTCATGAATCATTCCTGGAGGATTTTTTAATGTGCTTATTAATATTTCACTTTATTTCTAGTAAACTCTGAGGCTTAATTTCTGTGCAGTATTTGTTTTGTTCTTGGCTAGTATTTGAAATACTTTTAAACTGAAGTTTCTTCTTTGTGAAGGAAGTATGAGGAAGCTTGAGCCCTTTTAAGAGGTTATTTGCTAGAATAGTCAGTCCCTAGCCATTCAGATGAATGTTTTCAAAGCATCTCAGATGTAGTCTTGTATAATTCAATCAGTTCTGTATTCATCAGTAAGACAAATCAGGGATCGAAAAAAAAAAAATGTACGCTAACTGCTTCCAGGCTTATTTCTGATGACAACTTTTATAACAGACAACCAGTGCTTGAATTTTCAGAACTACCATTGTGGGAAATTCCTGTTTTAATTCACTTGTTAACTTCAAAAATAGCAGGAAATCCCATCTGGAGGTGTTAAAGCTTTTTAAATTAAAAGGTAATACCATGAGTAGTATCTGTCAGTAAAAGATGAAAGTAGAAATATAAAGTATTTTAAAAATATTTATTCTCTGGAAATGTGAAACAATCATAATTAATTCAAAGTTAACTAGGATCATCTACTAATTTCAACTGGAAAACTGAACACCCTTTTTACTGTCTTGATTTCAGTGTAAATTCTCATAAAATGCAAAAAAATTTTAAAAAAAAAAGAAATGTTTCATACATTGTGACAATCGTAATTCTTACTACTTAAGGGTCCCATTGATCCTTAGAATAATTAAAAAATTCATGATTTGTGGGTTTTGTGTAACTTCTATCGTTAATGAGTACAGTTCATAGTCACTGTAATCTACTGTAATTTAGTACTGCTGCAGAAAGAGTTTGGCCCTCAGAAGGAAAGATGAAAAAAAGAACCAGCTTTGACTGGTATCAGTCCTTGATCTGGTTCACTGCAGAGCTGCTGGAACTGAGATACTATATTGTGTATAGGACAAATAGTTTCCTAAGTTTCAGTGTATCTGCTATGTGTTATTCTAGAAGAAAGAGAATTGAACTCTTGTTTATCAAAAAAAGTGGGAGACAAAACAGTCTCTTGGAAAAGGTGTGAGGAAGAGGAGGTTACTGGTAATCAACATGAGAAACTGATTAATGTCACCAAAATCTCAGTGGGCATTTTGTATTACTTCTTTTAAGAAGTGCTTTTACAGTGCTGTGCCTTATCCGGACAAATGTAGCTGGTGATTCTATTTTGATATAAAGCTACATTGACTTAGAGAATTTTTCTGTCTAGATTATTGACTAGGTTTTCTGTTCTGAACTACATTGAATTGATTTTCTCACCTTTTTCTTCCTTTTAGATCTAGGTAAAAAAAAAAAAAAAATCAGGTCTTAAGGCAGTCTGGACTAATGCATTTTGGGTTCAATTTTGGCTATTTCTGGCAGAGGAATGCAGCATATGTTAGTCTGTTTTTTAACAGGTTCTGAAGATCTGTAAATTGTTTTTGTATATTTTCCTTTAGACTTTAAGATGTTCTTTCATGTTTTTATGATCGTGTTATTCTTGATAATGTGTAATTCAGAAGTATTAGAATCAGACACAGACACATTTCCCTAGAATTGCCTATTTACAGATTAGAAATTTTGGTAAGTTTATTATTTTCTTCAAGTATATTTACTGTAGTTCAATTTCAGAAAGACTAGCTTTGTTTATGAATTTTTCAGATGTCCACTAAGAAGACAGAACTATGATTATGGAATACATCTTCTCACAGTTCTGTACCATGAATCTTGGGTAAGCAGTTGGGGAAGAAAATCTCTCATGCTCTCTCTTTATCCCTTCTGTCCTATCCGCATAAACTAAACTTATCTGAAACTTTAAAATAAAAGTTTCTGACTGCACTGCTTAAGGAATATTACCTTAGATTCTTTTCCCCATCACGTTTCTTCAAAATCAACAGAGATGATTATGCTTGGATCATACTTCCACAGTTAACTAAGACTTCATTTCATTACCTTTATAAGGCCTGTTCTGTTTTTATTTTGTGTGTATATTTTATATCTATACCTGAAATGTTGTATCAGAGGGTTTAAAAATTCTCTGAAATTTCCTTTTAAGACAGATTTTGTTTGAATTTATCTGACTCGGCTAATTAACTGTTTTCAATTAGTCTAAGTTTCACACATAACTGAGTGTCACGTGTGTCATAATGACGTTTCTTTGCTTGAAAAGTCTCCCTAGGTGAATAAGTTTGTTTTATCATAGAACCATAGAATGTTCTGGGTTCAAAAGGACCTCAAAGATCATCTAGTTTCAACCCCCGTGCTGTGGGCGGGGTCACCAACTACCAGACAAGGCTACCCAGAGCCACATCCAGCCTGGCCTTGAATGCCTCCAGAGATGGGGCATCCACAACCTCTCTGGGAAACCTGTTCCAGTGTATCAGCACCCTCTGGGTGAAAAAACTCCCTGCTAATATCTAATCTAAACTTCCCCTGTCTCAGTTGAAAACCATTCCCTTTTGTCCTGTCATTATCCACCCATGTTAACAGTCATTACCCCTCCTGTTTATATGCTCCCCTTCAAGTACTGGAAGGCTGCAATGAGGTCTTCCCGGAGCCTTCTCTTCTCCAAGCTAAACAAGCCCAGTTCCCTCAACCTTTCTTCACAGGAGAGGTGCTCCAGCACTCTGATCATCTTAGTGGTCCTTCTCTGGACTCATTGCAAGAGCTCTGCATCTTTCTTGTGCTGGGGCCCCAGGCCTGGACGCAGTACTCCAGATGGGGGCACACAAGAACTGAGTAGAGGGGGACAATTGCCTCCCTATCCCTGCTGGCCACCCCTTTTTTTTTTTTAATGCATCCTGGGATGTAGTTGGCCTTCCAGCCTGCAAACGCGCACTGCTGGCTCATGTCCAGTTTCTCGTCCACTAGGACCCCCAAGTCCTTCTCCACAGGGCTGCTCTCAAGGAGTTCTTCCCTCAGTCTGTATAAATACCTGGGGTTTCCCTGGCCCAAGTGCAGCACCTTGCACTTGGCCTTGTGGGACCTCATTAAGTTCTCACAGACCCACTTTTCCAGCCTGTCCAGGTCCCTCTGGATGGCTTCCCTTTCCTCCAGTGTATCAACTGCACCACTTAGCCTGGTGTCATCTGTAATGATTTATGTGATGATTTATGTGGCTGAAAAATATCATCTTAAAACAAATAAACAAAACATCTTTAAACATGTATTTGAAGTTATAAAATATGAAATTATAAAAAGTTATAAAAACTAACTATAGCCTAGTTCCAAGCTCCTCCTACTTACTAATTAGGATCTGTCATTTCCTGATCTCTTCATGATCTCTTTTAAACCACGACTGTAACTTGGAAATATTCAGCTTTTAAAGTACTCTCACAAATCGACAACCTTATAACAAAGCTGAGGAAGTGCGGGATAGATGAGTGGACAGTGAGGTGGGTTGAGAACTGGCTGACTGGCAGAGCACAGAGGGTTGTTGTTGGCGGTGCAGAGTCTGGTTGGAGACCTGTAACCAGCGGTGTTCCCCAGGGGTCGGTGCTGGGTCCGGTCTTGTTCAACATCTTAATCGATGACCTTGATGAGGGGATAGTGGCCACCCTCAGCAAGTTTGCTGATGATACGAAGTTGGGAGGATTGGCTGACACACCTGATGGCTGTGCTGCCATTCAGCAAGACCTGGACAGGCTGAAGAGCTGGGCAGTAAGAAACCAGATGAGGTTTAACAAAAGCAAGTGTAGAGTCTTGCACCTAGGGAGGAATAATTGCATGTACCGGTACAGGTTGGGGGATGACCTGCTGGAGAGGAGCTCTGCGGAGAGGGACCTGGGTGTCCTGGTGGACGACAGGTTGGCCATGAGCCAGCAATGTGCCCTTGTGGCCAAAAAGGCCAATGGCATTCTGGGGTGCATTAAAAAGAGCGTGGCCAGCAGGTCGAGGGAGGTGATCCTCCCCCTCTACTCTGCCCTGGTAAGGCCTCATCTGGAGTACAGTGTCCAGTTCTGGGCTCCCCAGTACAAAAAAGACAGGGACCTCTTGGAAAGAGTCCAGCGGAGGGCCACAAAAATGGTGAAGGGCCTGGAGCGTCTCTCCTATGAGGAAAGGCTGAGTGAGCTGGGTCTGTTTAGCCTTGAGAAGAGAAGGCTGAGAGGAGACCTTATCCAGGTCTATAAATATCTAAGGTGTGGGGGGCAGAGTGGCGAGGCCAGACTCTTTTCAGCGGTATGTGGAGACAGGACAAGGGGAAACGGCCGAAAACTGGATCATAGGAAGTTCCGCACCAATGTGCGCAAGAACTTCTTTACGGTGAGAGTGACGGAGCACTGGAATAGGCTGCCCAGGGAGGTTGTGGAGTCTCCTTCTCTGGAGATATTCAAGACTCGCCTGGACGCCTACCTGTGTGACCTGGTGTAGGGAGCCTGCTTTGGCAGGGGGGTTGGACTCGATCTCTGGAGGTCCCTTCCAACCCCTACAATTCTGTGATTCTGTGATTTTTCCTCAAGTTGAAAGGAGGACTGAAAGTCCTATTCTGAGCTCAGAAAAGGGACATCATCCCCAGCTTCTGTTGGCTTTAGAGATAGTTGGCACTATCAAATAGTGTAATTGTGCTCTTTGTATCTGTTGTAGTTTCTATGGAAACTAATGAGACATTACTTTTGGAGCAATCTATGGGTGATCTGCCAAGCTGGGAGGAAGCATTAATATGTTTGAGGAAGGACAACTGGATAGGCTGGATTAATGGGCTGAAGCACAAGACCAAGTGCAGGGTCCTCCACTTGCGTTGTAACAACCCCATGCATCACTATAAGCTTTGGGCAGAGTGACTGAAAAGCTGTGTGGTAGAATGGGATCTAGTGGTGTTAGGCAATGGTGGCTGAACAGCAGTGTGTCTAGGTGGCCAACAGGGCCAGTGGCGTCCTGACTTGTATGAGAAATAGTATAGCCAGGAGGAAGATGATCTCTCCATATTTGGCACTGATAAGGCTGTGCCTCAAGCAGTGTGTTCAGTTTTGGGCCCCTCACTACAAGAAGGCATTGAGGCCCTGGAGCATGCCCCAAGAAGGATAACAAAGCTGGTATAAGATCTTGAACACGAGTCTTGTGAGGAGCTGCTGAGGGAACTGGCATTGTTTTGTCTGGAGGAGGCTCAAGTGAGACCATGTCACTCTTCACAACTACCTAAAAGGAAGTTGTAGTGAGATGGGGGTAGACCTCTTTTCCTAGGTAACTAGTGGCAGCCTTAGGTGGTGTTGGGGTGGAGGGAGTGGGGTTCAGGCTGGTTTTTAGGAAAATCTCAGGAACAGTAGTCGAGCACTGGAACAGGCTGCCCAGAGAGGAGGTGGAGTCAGTGTCTGTGTAGGTTTTCAAGAAATGTGAAGATGGGACACTTAGGGACATGGTTTAGTGGGCGTGGGTGATGATGAGTTAATGGTTGGACCAGATGATCTTAGAGATCTTCTCCAACCTTTACGATTCTATGATTATTTTTAGGAGAACTAGAATACTACTGGATAGCCTTTGGGGTAATATAAGCCCTGCGGATTTGTAGTTAAAAGTAATATTGCGCTTGAAACTAGCGTATCTTATAATTTTTACGCAAATATAAGCAATTAACTTTAGCAAAATCTTGCTAAAGCTGAAGGCTTTTTTTTTTAAGAGCTGTTAAGAGTTTTCTTAAAAATATAAAGAAGTATTACCTGATTTTTACACTAATTAAAACCCTTTATTTGGAAGCAATAATTGTGATGTTTATTTTTGTTCCTGTAATGAATAGTGTAGCCCTTCTTTTGGCAGCAGGTGTCTTGGTATTTTCTGATAGTCCTTGTTACTTTCTAGTGGATAAATTTGCATGTTTATTTGTTTTAGTAGGGGAAATGAAGGAAGAGAGGAAGAAAATGAATTACTTTCTAGTGGATAAATTTGCATGTTTATTTGTTTTAGTAGGGGAAATGAAGGAAGAGAGGAAGAAAATGAATTTATTGTTTGGTTCTTAATCTGCCTTCTATTATTGCTGTTTCAAATAAGGTGTACATAACACAGAACAGCTATGGGAAGGTGTTCAAAACATGAGTCAAGTTACGTTCAAAATACTCAGATTTGAGAACTTAAGAATGTTAATTATTTAAAAAATACTTATTTTAACATGCAGGAAGGTCTCCTTCCTTTTTAATAGTTGTCAGCGTTGTATGCAGTAGATATCTGACATGCACCATCTGTAGCAAGAATCATCTTTTTTTCATTGGACTTTCTGTGATTACTTTCAAATTATTTTCCAAGATTGTGCCTGGAGTGAATTCACCAAATGAAAGAGTAAGATACATTAAGTACATTATTAAACAGCAGATAAAATAGTTGTATTTCTGCTGCTTTATGTAATAGTACTTCTTGAATGCTGTAACCTCAGCTTTTAAGGTATTAAGTGGTTTTTAAAAAGTAATGGTTTCCTGCCCCCAAGTGGTTAAAAAGAGCACGTAATTGAGATTGGTAGTTTGTCACTATAAAGTGACGTCCTGTATGAATTTATAGTGGAAGGGAGAACAAAGTGGAGCACACAGTTCAGCTTTGAATAAGAAAAAATATTAGTAGTAACTATAAAGGTGGTTTATAGGATATGGATCCATATCCATATAGGATATGGAAAAGATAGTGAGAAGGAAAGAATTCAGTTGTTTCAAACTTGTCAAGATTACAAAAAGTTGCAACAGTATTTCATGGTCCAGATGGACATGATTTTCAGCGTGGACAAAGCAAGATGATACAGAATGGAGGATATAATTCTGCATTACACAGATAAGATTTTAAAAGATTATTAGTGAAAAGTTACTTAGGAATACAAAGTGAAAGGGCATCTCTTAAAATAAAAGTGTAATCTGACATACTAAAAACAATAATAATGTGCACACTTCTGATCTCTTGCTTTTTCTAAAAGTGTAAGTACAGAAGAATGATTAGAAATGATTTGAGACTTGAACAGTAAGGAAGGAGGCAAGTAGGAGTAGAGATAATTAGATAGTGGTTTCTGATAGAATATTACCATAATAGCCAAAGGTCTTCTGGGTGCTTCCCTTTGTCGTATGTCGTATGCATTGCAATTGATGAACTGAAGGAACAGGAAAGTTGAAGCAGGAAGGTAGATGGGAGAAGAAGAAAACAATGGAATGTACAGGACATTGTGATACTAAAGACTTAATTAAATTTGTCTGTGAACTCCCAAAGCTGTTTGTATTAAATGAATTTGAGGAAGACATCCCACCTTGCTTTTATGTTCCTTTTACAGTAGAGCATTTAACTACAAGACACAGGTGGGATGAGGAGTATATGCTTGCTTGCAGCAGAATGAATATTTTACGTAACCATTGGTTATCCCAGTATCCATGGTAGTTTTCCTCTAGACTCAAATTCACATTTACATTGTATTGCCTTTTTTTTCTTTGGTCATTTGAAGCCATTACAAAGATATTTTTATCACTTCAGGTTATATCAGGAGATCTTGACAGCAATGGAACATTGCGATTTTCATAGTAGGACTTCAGTATTTTTATTTGGATTATAAGATAAAGTTCTGAAACCTAAGCAGGCCTTGTTATGAACACTCACAGTGCTATGACCTGTGGGTTGTAGGATTAAAATGGCAGGCAGAAGAACGGCACTCACATCTTGCTGGAACTCTTTCCCTGAGTGGGAAAAAGACTCAAGATGCACAGAAAATAAAAGGAGTGCTGTAACCAGTGATTAGTGAAAGACAGATCTATCTCTGAGCACTGTTTAGTGTATTTTAAGACTTCTTTGTTTAAATTTCATGACTTTGAGATTGCATAATAAAGTGTGATATAATTGTACCATTCCTGAGTGTTCTTTCTCAGTATGTCCTTACACCAGTAACGTAAACTGAGGCTGAGGTAGGGGTGATTTCTAAATGCTGTGATACTTTATGTTACATTTCCTTATGAACTCACTCATAATCAAAATCTAACAACTTCCAAAGAGTCTTTATCATTAATGTCAGTCAGAAAAGCTAAGTGGCATAATAGATAATTTAATACACTTTCCTGAATTCAGAAATTTAAAATCAAAAGAAATTTTACTGACAGGAAATGCTCACTTCAGTGAAAGAAAGAAAAATAACTTCATCACACAAGGGATGAATATTTAAGCAAACATCACAAAGCTGGAATTGAAACAAAACTGTGGCTTGCAGTGTTTCAGTTAAATCTTGACAGTGTGCTATTTCAGACTGTAATAGTTTTTTGCATGCCTGTGGAGAAACAAGTCTCCTTTTTAATGCATAGATATTTTTACAGTTGTGTCATATTCTAAATATTTGAGAGAAAGTTTTGCAGGGATGGGTATTAGCAAATTCAACAGAAGTTAAAGAATGGGACCATTAATATCACCAGTGTTTTTGGTGAGATCAGAATCTTTTCTGATTCAGACAAAAGGAAGCAATTGAGTGAAATAAATACCTTTCAACTGACCTTTCAGAGGCATGAAAATTCCACAGTCTCTCTGGGCAGCTTGTTGCAGAGCTCAGTGACACTCAAAGTAAGGAAGTTTTTCCTCATGTTTGTATAGAACTTCCTGTGTTCCAGTTTGTACCTCTTGCCCCTTGTTCTGTTGCTGGGCACCTCTGAGAAGATCTCAGGTCCATCCTCTTGACACCTGCCCTTTAGATATCAATAAGCATTGATAAGGTTCCAGTTTTAGTTTTCTCCAGGCTGGGGGTCTCAGACTTTCCTCACAGGAGATGTTCCAGGGCTCTCATCAGCTTTGTGGCTCCCTGCTGGACTCTTCCCAGTAGTTTCCTGTCTTTCTTCAGCTGGGGAGTCCAGATGCATTACTCCAGCTTGTGATCTCAGCAGAGTAGAGAGAGAGGAGTACCTCCCTTGACTTACTGGCTGTGCTCTTTTTAGTGCACCCCAGAATACCATTGGCCTTCATTGGCACAGTGGTGGTTTGTGGTTAACCTGTTGTCCTCCAGAACACCTAGATCCTTCCCTGCAGAGCTCTTCTGTTGCAGGTTAGCAATTAAATTGTATTGATATGTGTAGTTATTCTTCCTCATGTGTAGGACCCTTCACTTGCTCTTTATATATGCCTTTTTCAGCGTGTCAGATTAATCATTTATTTTGGAAAGTTTGCAAGTCTTTACAGTGTTTAAAGTGCAAGTTTTGCTTTAAAATAAATCCTTAGGCTGTTTGTGATGTTAAAAAAAAAATCTGTTTATTTGTATTAGCAAGTATATTAAAAACAAATCACAGTCATCTATGCCTGTTGTTTAGTATTAGGTTTGGTTACTTTGTTTGAGGTGTTTTTTCTTTGGGTTATTCCCCCCAGTTCTTATTTGAATTTTTGTGAGAAAAACAGTTGAAATTACCTACTGAGCATATTATCAGCCAAACTGGTTAATATTAACTGAAATTCTGAATTATCTGGGATAAGATGAAGAAATCATTTTTAGTTAGTCCACTGAAGAACACGTTTGTGATCTTTAACTTAGTACATTAAATGTGAATTCTAGAAATATGTTACACAACTCTAGAAGTATGTTACACAGTTTTCATTGTTTTATTCTCTTGCTTGTAAGGTTCTTACTACATTGTTTACTAACATACTAAATTCTCAGGGAATGAAAATAACTATAATAATACGGGTTGGGATTTTTTTTGTTTTTTTAACCAAACTGGAATGAGGAAAAAAAGAGTCTACAAATTATTTTGGCTTTGTTTCAGTTTTTAGTTTTAAAATCAGGTATATTTTCTTTCAGAAAACTGAGGCATGGGAGAGCGAGAAGACTGAGGAAGACATGGAAGAGTATATTTGGGAAAACAGCTCCTCTCAGAGAAATGCCCTGGCTACTCTACTTCAAATAAAAGCCACAGAGAATGTCAGTAATGTAACTAAGGAAGAGCTTCTTGCATCTGAAGTAGTTAGAAATTACAGAAACTCTGTAATTGCACTTAAAAGTGAAGGTGAAACAGCAAGTAATATGTCTCAGTATAAGGAATCTGTGAAAAAACTATTAAATATACAAGCATTACCATGAAAGATTCTGCAGGTACATTTAGTTATTACAGAAATACTAAATTATAATATGTTGATATTGCTGTATGATATGGATTCAGAACTTTAACGAAAACTATGAAACTTGATGAGTTAGTCTTGAAAGTAGTTTCTTTTTTTTTTTTTTTTTTTTTAGATTTTCTTGTAAACATAACTTTGCTGTCCAGGAATCTTGTTCTTGAATAAAGTATGCCTTGAGTCATATATTGGCGACTTGAACATTCTGTTCTGTACTTTCTTAGCCTGGGAAATCCTGTCTTAGTTCTGTGTTTAATCACATTCTGACTTTTCACACTTCTTCTGATGTATTATTTTTGAAAACTTCCAAGTTATAGATGACTTGAGTTCCAAGTTCCATTAACTTTGAGGTTCTTAATTAAGAGATCCAAAGTTTTTCAATGCTTTCCAAGCATCTCAAATTTTTTTCTACCTCAACTTCCTTTCTGGAAAGTAAAGATTGTGTTACCTAAGTTTAACTGTTGGAGAGACATTGAAGTACACTGAGTGATGTGAGGTTCTCGGTTGTCATCACAAGGGCTAACATACTCTAAATTAAAATACAGTAACGGAACAAAATGTGGCAAGAGATCTAAGAACCACCTTTATTGTAGGTGCTTACAACCTTTTCTACCCATGCAACAACTTGGTTACATCTAGGAGCCAGGCACCTTGTGTGTGTTTATGTCTGGCTCAAGTAGCTACTGAGCTCACTCATTAGCAAGGTAATGACTTTCATTGTCTCACAACAAAATAAGGTACAAAATGACGATTGCAAGATGAACTGACAGTTATTTACAGAATACAAAAGTACCTTGGGAAGAAAGAATGAGGGTTGCTGAAATTGAGGGCTGGTAGAGTGGTGAGGTGCCTAAATAGGAATGGATTGAGTCTTAGTACATTGAGGCTTCTGTGTTCTTTCTTGTGTATGGTATTCAGATATGGCAAGGAAAAAATGTGTGTAGCTTCCCACTTAATGCTGTGAAGCACAGAGGAAGTAGTCCATATGGATGTTTATCTTATATTTAATAATTTTTGGTTGAAAGGAACTGATTTGAAACTCTGAAATTACAAGAAACTTGCCTTCTCACAATTAAATGAGAATTCCTTAAAAGTACTAGTTTGAAAGGATAACTGTTACTGTACCTCCCTGGCTTACTAAGATTTGAGCTTAGAGAGAAAGCCTTTTTCTGGAAGGAGTAGAGGAGCTTTTGTTCATCAGACTTACAGATTTAGGGTGACTTGCAAAAAAAAACTTTATAACCACGAAGTAGTTATAAAGCAGATATATATTTTTATTACAGTTCTGCGTGCACACGCTGGGTACAAAGGGGGTAGTCCCTCCTAATTTGCACACTGCAAAGTGACAGTTTGAGGATATTTATAGAGACAAGTTACACATATGCAAGAATAGGACAGGATATTATAATTGATTCTAAGAAACTAGGCATAAATTATTCTGATATTATAATTAGAATAGGAGAGGAAATTACAATTGATTCTAAGAAGTTATCATACTCTCCACCACAATTGCTGAGTTATTGTGACTTGCAGGTTGTAGTGGAATTCCTAAGTCACAGCCTGAACCAGTACGTGAGCATGAGTGCCTGGTACAAGAGAGACAAGGCTGTATTCCTCAGCTTGCCTACTCCTCGACATCCATGTTAGGGAGCCTACAAACAGGAGGGTAATTAACTCTCTGAAAGGGTTGATAACTGCAGGACTGGGGGAAATGGTTTTAAGTTGAGGGAGGGGAGATTTAGATTGGATGTCAGGGGGAAATTCTTTACAGAGAGAGTGGTGAGGTGCTGGAACAGGCTGCCCAGAGAGGTTGTGGATGCCCCATCCCTGGAGGTGTTCCAGACCAGGTTGGATGGGGCCCTGGGCAGCCTGGTCTGGTATTAAATGAGGAGGTTGGTGGCCCTGCATGTGGCAGAAATGCTGGAGCTTCGTGATCCTTGAGATCCCTTCCAACCCTGGCCATTCTGTGATTCTCTGATTCTGTGACATCCCTCCTTGTAGCGTCTGTTTTGCCTTTGTTCACTCTATACCCCCTTATGTAGTTCATAATTAAGTAAATGCCATACTGAAGCAATTCTAAAGAAATACGTTCCACATCAAGGGATCCTTCTTTTTATGTTTGTATTAATGTAAAATTTTATCAGAAACTTGGAAAAGTTTGGAATTTATCGGGTTGTTCCTTGATTCTAGGATAATGAGAATGCTGTTAAAAATTCTCATTTCAAGTATTACTTAGTGTAATTACTAACCTTTTTTTGAATGGCCATGAAACCAGAGTCACAGAGTGTGACAGCAGTTTCACTCATAGAGTTGTATGGTTGGTGGAGGAGCACATGGCTCTATTACAGAGGAGATTTAGTTCTGATCTATGTGTAAAAGAATTGTTTCCTTAATTATTTTTGTCAGTGTTTGCATAAAGACTTGTGTACAAGCAAGCATATGTTACTAACTTGTGTTTTCAGTGGCATGACTTGTACCAGATGCTCGTGAATAACTCCCTTTAGATGTTTTAGGAAATCTTAAAGCTTGCTTTTTGCCATAAAAAATGTCTTTATGTACTCAAGACATAGGTGCACCTAATAAAATCCTTTTTGTAATAGATAGCAATTAACTTTTTCCTTTGTTCATCATAGACTTGGAATTAAGTAGATGCCTGTGAAAGTTGTAGTTCAAATAAGTTTGATTTAATAATAGCGGTAGAAAGAACAGCAGAGCAAGGGAAGTTGATTTTTCATTTTATTACGTTAGCATTTCATTAACTTGGCAGCAAATTCATGAAAAACCTAAAAATAACCAGGCTTCCAGAGTTCTCTCTGAAGTATTTGAGCCAAGCTTATATATGTTCTATAAATGCTTCGGGAAATACAGACAAGATAAAAGCTGACTTATCTCCTTAGTGCCAGGGCATCAAGTGGTGGATCGTGACACCACCACATGAGTGGTGTTTGTTTTTTTTCCCATTCTGGCTATTTAATGGGAATTGCTTAGAACAATATTGGGACTAATTCACTATGTTCCATGAACACATCCAACACTTACCATTAAATCAAAGATACCAATTTTCCAGTCATTTCTGGCTTACTGACTCTTTGGTTACAGAATGCTTGGCCAAATGACTTTAAAAATCTATGAGAATGACCTCCAACTTGCTTTTCAATGTCTTTGTCGCTTCCTCTCCTTGCTAAGAAACATATGAGCAAGAATAAGATCTTTATAATCCTTCAAGTGCTCAGTCTAACTGCTAGAAAGGAAATATCAAATTCAGCTGCATTTGTGGTTTTAGCTAATGATCTGTGTTACAGTGCAGAATTTGTGTAATGCAGCAGACTGGATCACAGGTAGACTGGATGATATTTTGAGCTCTCATCTCATGTATTTCTTATTTCTTACTTCTCCCTCAATATTGTTTATGTGTTTAGGGGTGACAGTATTTTGCTATGATTTTGTAGAATACATAGAACTCTGGGATCTTAACTCCAGTGTGAATCCTTCCGACTGATTTATAATTTAGAGCATGTTTTCATGAACTAAATTACACATCTTTATTTTCCTGTATAACACCTGCAGACCATCTCACTGGAAACTTTTATTGTAGTTTAAAAGCTGTGAAGAGTTAAGAGTAATAGATTTGCAGGTTATAATAGCAAATACATCCTTATCAGTGATCAGTATCATACATTATAATATAAATGCATGACTCTAAGGTTTGTATCCCTCAATACGTCTGTGTGCGTGTGAGTGTATGTTCACTTCTGGTACAGGGAAGTTCTCAGGGTTTATGTTACTTTTAAATGGCAATGAAGATAGTTAACATAGTTATTTATTTAGTTTATATTTGTTAATATAAATGAGGAATCAGGGTAACCCCCCAGTACATAGACTAGGAAGTAAGGAGGAGCAGAAAATGATATACAGTATCTGGAGACATTGTCTCTCTCCTTGGGCAATTATTTTACTGGTGATTACTGGCCAAAAGGCTGGTTCCTGACAGCCCTGACCTCAGGCAACTCCGTCCATCACCAGCTGAAACTTGAACAGGAAGGCTACTAGATGTACTTCTCTACGGTCATTGCTTCTCTAACCTCCAAGTAGCAGATGTCTTATTTCAAATCCAAACACTTGCCTCCACAAACTGGAAAAGTAAGTTCCTTGCTGCAAGGGAAAAATAAGCTGCCTCCAATGGGAAAAAAATCACAGAAGTTAAGTTCCTGGCCCTCTGAAAAAGTTCTGATGCATAGTTTCACTGGTGCTGTTGAGGAGCCTAAGCTTTCTTTTATCTCCCATATAAACATTCCAAAGAAAAGCTGAAATCTAATGTTAGGTCAAACAGGAAAAGAACTTGCTTTGTCAGGATTCTGACTAATTCTTTGCATCTTAGAAACTGCTGTAAGCACTGGCATAAGATGTCTTTAGTAAACTGTGTTAGGAATTGTGAAGTGAGATGTTTGTTGTCACTATGTGTTCTTGATGTTTAGTGTCTGCATTGAGTCATGCTTTTGCCATTTAAAAGTGACACTAAACATAATCTACTTCTTAGATTTGACGAAAAGACTGTAAGACAGACATGATTTGGTCTTTGGCAGAGAGGGTAGATGTTAGAACTGGTTGGGGTTTCACTCAAATGTGACTGACAGTCTGAAAAGTCAGTCATAGACAGTTTGCTGGACTTCTGATACTCCTGGCAGGAGAGTACACACACTCTCGATTGTGTTTTTGTACATAGTATTGCTACAAACACAGCTAGGAAATAAAAGGACTATAAAAGGGACGTGCTATCTGAACGAAGTATCTTTCTACCTAGTCCCTCGTACCTGAAATGTATACATTAACTTTCCTGTTACTCCACTAGTCTGTAATAAAGTAGTCCTGCTACAACTGTGTTTTATACAAAGGCTGCTCTGAAAGTAATGCCTCCCATTTTACTGTGTGGGCCCATGACTTCAGAGGTGAATATTGGTGGTATGGTAGTAGAGGTTGAACGTTCCTGCCAATATTCCGTTACATTTTGCTGCTGTGTGACAGATGGCAGCGGAGAGCGGCAGTCTGACAACATGGCATCTGACATGAAAGTGGATATGAAGCAAAGGTATGGAATTGAATTCCTCCATGTGGAAAAAATGGCACCCATTATCATTCATCGGTGCTTGCTGAACATATGGAGACCAAACAGTGGATCTCAGCACAGTGGGGTGGTGGGTGGTGCATTTTGGAAGTGGTGAGAGTGACATGAAAGACAAGCCACTGGACAAGCTTCTTATCCTGTGTCAGTCTCTCTTTTGTGACATGTAAATTAGTAAATATGTTCTATCAAGAACTAAAATTTCTTATAAACTTCAGCTCCTTAAACTGCAGTGATACTCAGTGTGCCCTAAAATATAATTTTAGGGTGGTCTTTTCCTCTGAAACCAAGCTGCTCAAATGTAATTAGATATACATGGGACTTTCTAACTTCATCACTATAATTATTAAACTTTATATAAATCTTACTATTTTTAACATAATTTTCTACATAGACATATGACAATTTTATTGTTGTTTGTTTCCTTTAATAATGTGAGTGTAAACTCATCTAGGATATAGATATTTCTTCTTATAGCTAGTGAAGAAAGTGAGAAACTCTGAAACATCAACAAATATAAAAGAGAAAGAACAATCCTGATTACTGCTGAAAATGTTTGCTTTCCTAAGCAATCTTCCCAAGCAAGGTAAGTCAAGGAAACATCTTGTTGATGTAGTCATTTGATTTATGTTCAGGAGTAGCAGTTTTATGAAGAGAGTACACAGGATGAAGAAACAAAAAGTTTGTTTTTAATTATAATGCTAACTACTAAAGGTTTAAAAATCTTTTTTAAATCTCTGTGCAACGTACATTAAATGTCTGTATTAAAAATAGCAAATGATGTAAATGATAAATATGTGTGGGCACAATAAAGCAAGTCAAGGTGGACAGTACAAATTGACCATAACTGCAATTCACGAGCAGTTTGTGGTTGCATTTGTGCTTTCCTTAGCAAGTAGTAGAGTGGATCTGTCAGTGCATCACACAGCAATTAAGTTTAAAAAAAAAGTCTAATGGTACTAGGAGATAGTGGTACTAGTCTAGGAGGGCTTCAAAAACATTTGAAGTTATTGTCAGAAGATTGAGGTGAAAGCAAAGCATAAATAATTGGATGATCAGATGTTTGAGTTAATGGAATCCAGTATTTTTGGAGCTTTACATTCTTAATGGGCATTTTTCTTTTAGGAAGTAAACAGTGCTGGTTAAATTGTTTTATTCCAGTATCACGAGTATATAGTAAAAAACAATCTAGAATTTAACAGGAAAAAAATGAATAACATGAATACAATTTTTATGAAAACAACTAGATCTGGGGCTATTAAATAATTCTACAATTAAATCTTTTATGACATTATAAAATTTAAATCAGTTTTACTAAGGCTGGTCAAAGTCAGGGCAGAGGTCACGTAAGCTGCAGTGAATCTGCTCTCTTAAATTAGGGTAAGCGTATTGTTTTTGTTAGGCGTTATTCCGAGTCAGATTTTGTACCAAAATATGCTCAAACAGACTTGAACATGTAGTGAGACCTGTGAGTGTGCAATTCTTACCCAAAGAGACTGTGGAAATATGTTTAATTGTTGAGAATGAAATTATAGCTGGATGATTCTGAAATTTACTCTTTGTTCCGTAAAAGAATTAGGCCAGGAAACATTATTCATTTAAAAAAGGCTGTTTGTTCCACAACAAGGGTGGTGACTGTATTTTACAAGCTACCTTGGACGGTAGTGTATTTTATTTGTCTAGACATTGTTCTTCCTCTCTGTATGGGTTGGTAGTGACCTTTCCTACTTCTGCAGCACCCTGCTCCAGGAGCCACAGTACAAAAGCAAAGGAAGATGAGATAAGAGCAGAGAACAACAGGAATCAGCCAGACACCCAGAGCTGCAGCTTCCCAAGCAGGAGCTTCATTATCTGAAGTATAATTCCTGCCACTGTAACCTTTGGTTTCATTTAAGTGTTGTTTGCTGCTGTTCAGACGAGGAGTGGGCATGCGGGATAACACCTCTGCAGATTTAGGTATCAAAGTTGAGTATACAGTCCTTCTGTCTGAGCGAGTGAATAGTTTAGTACTTCCTGAAGTTGTGCTTGTCCTCTTAGCCAAATGGTTATCCAGCAGAGAAGTTGATTCCCTGGAATATGTGCTGCCTTTTGTTTTTACAACCGTCAGGCTTGTGCTGGAGGTGAAAGCGTTTGCTGTTATACTGTAGCTGATGGTAGAAGATGGAGCTTGGAGTAGAAGAGAACTTGACGTAACATTTTCATGCTGGCATCTTTCCCACTCAGAGGTCTTTGTGCTGTTTTGCCTTTCATATTTATTCTGTGAGGTGTAAGTACTTGGCCCCTTGAATTTCAGTCTTTCAAAAATAAGAAGGTCTGGATCAATCCCTATTAAATCATAAACTATATTAGTTTACGTGATAAAAGCTCATCTGCATACAAGAGAAGAAGAGTCCATTTGACCAGCAGCTGTAGGGTGATTGTGTTCCTGGGGGCTCATGCATCCAGGTATTAGCACTGGAGGAGACTGGGATCCAAGGGCAGATACTGGGTGTCTGAGCTGAGCTACTGGAGCTTTAAGATACTTCGTATATGAATTAAATATATATTTATATATACACATTATACACATCATATATATGTGTATATGTGTATATACACATATATATATTAAATATATATACACATATTTAACTGTATATTCTCACTATATATAAATATATATTTTTTCAGATCTCTATGTGGCTGCACAGCATGGAGGACAAGGCTTTTGCTGCTGCCTTTATCTGTCTGCTTTATGCATCTCACTGTGTTACCTACGTGGATAGCTGTGTATATACGTATATGTACACATGTGATATACTTGTATGCGTGGTTGATATGCATGTGCCGAATGGGAACACATTTTTAGCCATGCTACTGTGTGAATCTAGGGGCACAGAGCAGCAACAGCCTCTCCTCTCTCTGTCAGATCTTATATGGTACTTTTCTTTAACAAGAGTACTCGTTAAATATTCAAAGAACAAATCTTGGCAGCAGGGTGCACCTTCAAGGTTCTTTCTCAAATGCTGAATGAAAGAAAGAGTGGGGAAGTATTCCAAGAAGTATGAACATTAAAGAAAAAAAAGTAGTACACATTTTTATCATTGTGTGTTGCTACAAAAGGTCTTTTAGCAACTTACTATATATATATATATATATATATTGCTGTATTTTCAGCCTTTATGCACACAGTTTTTGATTACCTGTCGTGATGTTGTATAAAACAACGTTGATTCTAGCCTTTAGTATGCAACTTTCCAGTGCTGGGCAAGACACGTGCAAGCAATTCATATTTTCATTAGTAGCTCCATGGTAGAACACTGCTAGATTACAGGAAACTATAATACAAAAAGAACAAAGCTGAATTTATCAGCACTGTAAGTGTTGTATTTTCCATGTTATTATGAGGGCTTCTCTGAAAGTAATGCCTCCTAATTTGTTGTCCCATAACATCAAAGGAAGATGTTAGTGATGTGGCATTTGCTATGTGACTGATGGCAGCAGAGGGGCAGTCTGACAAAATGGTGTCTGACATGGAAGTGGGTATGAAACAAAGGTGTAGAATTGAATTCCTCCATGCAGAAAAAATGGCACACATTCATCACACCGTAACACACACTGTATGTTTATGGAGACCAAACAATAGATGTTAGCTTGGTGAGGCAGTAGTGGTTTGTCTCAGTAGTGGTGACAGCAATGCAAAAGACTAGCCACATTCCAGACTGCCAGGCGCAGCTGTCCTACCATGAAATGAGGAGTTTCTTGGCCAGCTGATCCTTGTCAATTGGCAGATTACAACCATGGAATCATGTATGGAACTAAATATTGGCTTCAGTGCATTGGAACCGGTGGTGGTAATGTTGGAGTATCTCAGTTTGCACCAAGTGGGTCCCACAAATGCTCACACAAGAAATAGAAAGAGTCTTAGCTGGACTGTCTTTCCATACCCACTGTACAGACCAGATTTGGCATGTTTTGAATTCCATCTGTTTGGGCTGATGGAAGATGGACTACATGGGAAGCATTTTCCTAGCAGTCACACTGTCATAGCAGCTGTGAAACAGTGGGTCAACTCCACTAGCCCAGATTTTTACACAGGCTCTTGCTGGCAAAAATGCACAGCTAGTGGTGGTGACTGAGCTGAAAAATAGTGTTTTGTAGTTGAGCATTTGCTCTAGGAAATAGTGTTGTTGTACTCTTTGTAACTGTTGTAATCTCTATGGAAATAAATAAGAGGCATTACTTTCAGAGTGACCTACATGCATTATTTAGCGTTAAAAGAAACATTAATACTGAGTAGTTGCACAATACATAAAATCTGTGATTCTCTCATTATCATGCAAACTTTTTAAGCACCCAGTTGTAAAAGTAGAACAACTTCAACTATATTCATATTTTATACCTAGAGAAGATGAAAAGGATAGCCAAATGAATTCTAAATTAATTCTCAGAATAAATAAAACCATATGCTGTAGCCTGCAGTCCTCCCTTATCTTTCCTTTATATCTTTATTGCAGTGATTGGACTATTTCTGAAAGTAAAGCTGTCAGTACAAGTTTGAGGTGTTTGCTCTTCTGCAATTGATACCTGCCTACTTGAAACTGGAGAGCAAACATTTCTTTCACTCAGACTACCAAACAACCATCAGACGTTCAGGCGTATCCTGAACTACAGTATGTAACTGGCATCCTGCCTTGCTTTATCTTGTTTGGCTTTGGGCTATGTATTTCTGTGAATATAACATTTAAAACAATTCATCATCTGTATTTGGAGACTGGCTTCTCTCTTACCACCTGAGGAAACCGTCAGTGAGAACTAATTTTCAAAACTATGTAAATACATGAATACTAGTGGTTTAAGATAGGTGAAAGCATGAAAATGGAGATTTAGAAGTCAATTTAATTAAACGCTTTTGAAAATGTTATATTTTGTGCTCAGAGATATGCTTCAATACTCAAGGTAAATGTTATACTCAAAGTCAAAATATCAAGTCAAAAGTTGAATTTATTTTATATCACTGTGCTTGGAGTAGGATCAGTGTTAATTTTTGTTTAGTCACATGAAGTTTTTTTTTAATAGTAGAAAATCATTCTAGTTGCAGGATAATGATGTCAAGACAATCATGAAAAAGCTTTATTTGATATGAATTGTTAAGAAACTACCTAGCTTTAGACTATTTTCCATTTACTTTGGTATTTATTATAAATATTGCCTTATATTTTAAGTAATGATACCAACTTGTAATATTTATGTAGTGAAAAAGTAATGCAACTCTTTCCTCCTTCCACTGTATGTGTAACTAAAAAACTAACCTAATCTTATCAACAAATGAGAAAAAGAAAGAACATGCTCTCTACCCACCCTTACTATTTTTTCTGTATTCACTGTGTTTTTTTCAGTTAGTAATCTAAATATTGCATTGAATAAATACAGCTAGAAAATATTTTTCCAGCATAATGAACATATCAGATGTCAGAGATGAACACTGTTTTCAAAAGATGTATATCATGTGATTTAAAATTTGCAATCAAAATGCACTGTCTGAAAAGTACAAATTCAGCAGCTTTCTGGAATAAAAAGACACGCTGTAGAAGTGCTGTTACTGAATGTATATTGCACTACGTTTTTTAGCTACTTGCATTCAATATTCAAAGTTGTATGCATAGCTGAAACAAAAATAGTAATACTTGCAAGAACAACTAGAATCCTACACTGTAATGAATAGCGAGTAAAGTCATCTCTTGATGTTGAATGTAAATCAAAGAGGTTAAACAACAGTTTTTCTTTCACTGAGACCATGTTCTATCTCTAACTAGGCTTCATCACTTTCCAGTTATGAAAATAGTAGCTGAGCTTAGAGAAGGCTTTTACAAAAGTAGAATTGGTACAAAGAAATTATGGCTATTTAAAGCAATAGAACAGTGCTTGTCAGAAACAGAATGATAATTTACAAGGACTACACAAACTCTTACTCTATTATGTATCAATTACATTTTTCTTTAAAAGACTACAAGCATATTGTAGTGTTCAGAAAACACCTGTAGACAGTATACCTTGATGTACTTCCTGAGAACTATAGACATTTAGACAAATAGACAAAAAAGAATATAAAAATATAGACATACAGACATAAATAAATAAATAAATAAATAAAAACAGTTCTAGTCATCAGTAAATATTTTGTATCATTTTTAGTATAAGTTCACAATAAAAATAACAAAGGCCTTCAAATATTTCTATGAAGTATCTATATAATAGTTGCTTTTCTGTGGTATCTTCTGCTGAAAGAATGTTAAGCACTCTGGAAACACTAAAAATAGAATATTATGAATATTATCTTTTTTTTTTTATCAAAATTTTCTGATGTTCGCTCACAGTGATTTTTTTTTTCCAACAGAAAACTGTTCTTCACTTTCCTTGTGTGTTGTAGCAACGTATAACTTTGCCTTGAAACCCAAGTACTCAGTGTTCTGGATTTTGTTGAAGAATTGACATTTTGTACTATCTGTATGTTTTATGCTTGTTTTTCAGTATGATACATGAACATTATGTAGGTTTGGTGATATACTGCAAGGATATAAATTCTTAGTTAAGAAAATAGAAGATAAATGAAAATACATGAATTTGTTTTAAGCTAAGAGTGAGATTTCAAATCCTTTCCTATCTTCAAATTTTGTTCAAGGTTCTATTGTTTTTAGAAACTCGTATTTTTGGCACAACATAATTCTAAGAGTTTTTCATTGTAATGATTAGTATACACAATTTATGAAAATATCATTAATATTAAAAAGAAAAAAAACATATCTCTTCTGAAGAAATTGGCTTTTGAGGAAGTATTCTCTTTGGTATATGTGTTAGATTTTATTGCATAAAATTGAGTAAGAAAAGTAAGTCACAAACCTATTTTTGGGGTGAGAAAAAATAATTCTTTGGTCAGGAAAAATACATCAAAAGCATGCTATAACATGTTTTGCCTCACATTGCACAAGCCAACTATGCCATTGTTTGTTTTTAAATTATTTCAAAATTTATTTTTATCTTGTATGATTACCTTTCAGTAACTGTACTATTACTCAGAATCCAGCAAAGAAGACTGTCTTATCAACTGTCAATATTTCTTGGAGTCTTAATTAGGGTATTTATTGGCAATATCTGTGGTAGAGTACATCTGACTCTTTGAGACTGTATGGAAATCACAATCCGATTTAAAGCATATTTATGAAATGCCATCTGATATCTTTGTACTTCAGTTAAGGTTATAACAAATCTGCATTTGACTGTGAAAAATTATAAAAACAAGGCTTCAATTACCATTACTTACCTTCATTACATACCTAGTCTCACATTTTATGACCAAAAAGGTTATTGTCCAAAATGGAAAAAATGTTACTAAAATGTTTATAATTATTCTTTATTCACCTTATTTAAAACAGAAGTTGACTCCTCACAGGAACGCTGATGGCCATTAGGTTAGTTGACTTGGTGCCAGATTTTCAAGGACAAAACCTTTTACTGAATTTCATCAAGATTTTTTTTTTTTTTTAATTTTATTTAATAACTGGTAGCTCACTTTGATCTCCCATATCAAAAAACTTTTGAGTATTTTGGGTTTTGCAGTCAAATTTAGGCACTACAGGCACCAAGTATACTCTTAAAATATACACCTACTGTGTACAAAAGGAGTGTGGGGCTTGGGTTTAAGAGAAGGAATGAAATTTTCTCATTTTTATTCTGAGTTTCACTTTGTAAGACTAGGAAAAAAAGGATTGCTAGCTGAATAACCGCTGTCTCAGCTTTATTGCTCATAATAATGTTATACTACGGCTGGACCAGAATCACAGAATCATACAATGGCCTGGGTTGAAAAGAACCATAATGATTATCTAGCTTCAGTCTCCCTAGTGTGTGCAGGGTTGGCAACCACTAGACCGGGCTTCCCAGAGCTGCATCCAGCTAATAAATATTATGTATTTCATGGCACATTTTGCAAGTGTAGCTATAACCCTGGTACCTTAAACAAGCTAATTTAGACAATTAAACTGCTCACTTCATTCTTCCACACATTTTAATTGCTAATAGCACTCATTGCATTTTTAAGTTGCCACAGAGCACTTAATGAATTGCTGAAAAGCCTAGAGTACCAGCTTGTCAACAGCACACAGAATGAGATTCCCCTGCTTCCTGACTTCAGATTCTTCACAAGAAAGAAAAAAGGTGCCACCTAATTATCAAAATGACTCATAATGCAAGCAAAAGTAAAAATAAACAGAGGTATCCAGAGTATATTTCTACTGTAGAATATAGTAGGAATTGAAAGAAGACTCAAATATAACAGACTTGTGTGAAGATTCTCCCCTGACCCCTCACAGCCATCCTCACTAGCTTCTATAACATTCGTGCGCTGGGATCATAAAAGAGAAGATTAATTAGATGAAATATGGTGCACACAGAACAGGAGAGTGTTCTTTCCTCTCAAAGAAATGAATACTCTTGTATCTCAGAGATGGCTAAATAGTGTGTTCCCTCCTTTCCACAAAGCATGTCCTCATATACCAAAGAAGAGCCCTATTGTAATCGGTGTCCATTTACAGTGGAGTAGAATTTTTCTGTACTTCTGTTCTTGTTTTTATGTATGCCACAGTCTTGATAATAAACACTCACCATTCCTCTGAAGGCAGCAGGTTCTGCTGCACTGCTGGGAGGAGACTTCTGCATAAATCTTCAGCACCTGGGCTCCTCTCTTCTGTGATTCCTGCAGGTCAATCAGAAGACCAGGAAAGCGTCGGATCCAGCAGTTCTTGTAAAACATGGTGGGTGTGCAGAGAGAATCTGACTCCACAGCCAACCCCAGAAGCAACAGCACCTCTGATATTGCCACCAGCAGAACCATCTCTTCTGTGTAATTGGCTTAGTGAGTATGCTTTCTCCTTCATGGATGTGCTGAAGTTTGGACCAGCATTTTAAGAGACATTCTCTTGAGTCATAAGGACGCTACCAATTCTGCCAGGGAAAGAAGTCAAGACAAGTTTTTTTCCAAACAATTCTGATGATGTTGTTTTGCCAGCTGCTGAAGGGAAGCAGTCATTTTATGAGCTACACATGATTATAATAATAATTATTCTCTGCATTATTTGGAGAAAGTTTTTGAGAGACAACAGGCTTGAGCATGTGCTGCTTGTAGTCATCCGGAGATCTTGCTTCTGTAATCTCAAGTTTGTGTCATAAGTTCTTCTAAGACCAAACTATGCAGACAGCCTTAGTGTGTGACGAATAATGGTAAGCACAGCATTCAGTTTCACCTCAGCTCTCAAAGTATGCAGCCCTGTCATTTGAGAGCAGGTGGGTCTGCCACTTAATTCATCCTCACTGCTACTCTCAATACAGAAAGAACAGCTCCATTTAGTTTCTTAATGCATTTTGAATAATCTGGTTCTTGCAAATTTAGTTTCTTTCTTAAGTAACAAACTGAAGCATCTAATAATGTTTGCCAGCTAGAGGTGAAAACTTGTTCTTGCCCACTCTGTTTTGGTTGTAAAAGTGGTACTATTTTATTTGCAAGGATCTAGCAATAGATAACTATGACTGGAGAAGGCTGCAACCTACAGAATCACAGAATTGCAGGGGTTGGAAGATCAAGTCCAACAGTCTGCTAAAGGAGGCTTCCTATAGTAGGTCACAAAGTAGATGCCCAGACGGGTCTTGAATATCTCCAAAGAAGGAGACTCCACAATCTCTCTGGGTGGCCTGTTCCTGTGCTCTGTCACCCTCACTGTAAATAAGTTCTTCTATATATTTGTGTGGAAGTTTCTGTGTTCCAGCTTTTGGGCATTGCTTCTTATCCTATTACTATACACCAGTGAAAAGAGTCTGGACTTGTGCAACTAACTCCTGCACATTAAATATTTATAAGCATTGATCATATTCCTTCTCAGTCTTCTTTAAGTTGAATGGATCCAGGTTTCCCAGCCTTTCCTCAAATGGGAGATGCTCCAAGCCCCTTATCATCTTTGCCACCGTCCACTGGACTCTTTCTAGGAGATACCTGTATTTTTGGAACTGGAGAGCCCAGAACCTGGCCTCATGGCAGAGTAGAGGGGGAGGATCACCTCCTTCGACCTGCTCAACTTACTCTTTTTAATGCAACCCAGAATAAAATTGGCCTTCTTGGCTACAAGGCCATGATTGGCTTATGGATAACCTGTTATCCACCAGGTCCTTCTCTGCAGAGTTCCTCACCAGCAGGCAATTCATTAACCTGTAGTTATTTCTCCTCAGGTGCAGGACTCTACTCTTGCTTTTGTTGAACCTCACGAGGTTCCTCTCCACCCAACTCTTCAATCTGTCTAGGTCCTGCTGAATGCCAGCACAGCCTTCTGGAATGTCAGCCACTCCTCCCAGCTTCATATAACCGGCAAACTTGCTGAGGGTGGGCTCTATCCCATCATCCTGATCACTGACAAACAAAACTGACCCAGCACTGACCCCTAGGGAACACCACTAGTTACAGGAACTCCAGCTAGACTCTATGCCACTGATCACAATTCTATGAACTCTTCCAGTCAGCTAATCCTCAACCTACCTCACTGTTCACTCATCTATCCTACACTTTCTAAGCTTCATTACAAGGATACTGTGGGAGACAATGACAAATGCCTTGCTGAAGTCAAAGTACACAACATCCACTGCTCTCTCCCCATCTAATCAGGCAGCCATGACATCATAGAAGGCTACCAGGTTGCTCAAGCATGATTTCCCCTTGTTGAATCCATACTCCTGAAAACCTTCTTCTCTTCCAATTGTTTGGGGATGGTATCCAGAGCAAGTTTCATCATCTTTCTAGGGACAGAGATACCTGGCCTGTAGTTTCCCAAATCATCCTCTAGATTTGTCTCCAGACTAGAGAAGTAATTGCAGTCCTGCCTTTAATCTTTCACACATTTAAGAATACTGAATGGTTTGCACTGTCAAAATAACATGTAACATATAGCATGTTTATAGTAACTAAAAATGCAGGTTAAAACTCCAGCTTACTGGAGTGTATTCTAGGAAATACTGACTTCTAAAAGTATTTATTTATTGGCTTATAGTAATCAGGTGGTTCAATCTTAATTGATAGGAGACTATATCAAAAACAGTTAAGCAGTTTTGTGATGGATGACTTCAAGAAGGTTTCATAATAGCAGGTAACTGATTAAGAGAAAACTGAGCTGGGAATCTTACCAATGCTTATTGATATTGAACGGGCAGGTGTCAAGAGGATGGACCCAAGATCTTTTCAGAGGTGCCCAGCAACAGGACAAGGAGCAGTAGCACAAACTAGAACACAGGAAGTTCCATATGAACATGAGGAAAAACTTTCTTACTTTGAGGGTGACTGAGCACTGCACCAAGCTGCCCAAAGAAGTTGTGGAGACTTCTTCCCTGAAGATCTTCAAAGCCCACCTGGATGCTTTCCTGTGTAACCTGCTGTAGGGAACCTGCTTTAGCAGAGGAGTTGGAATAGGTGATCTCTAGGTAGAATCTTCCAGCTCCTACAATTCTGTGATTCAGTGTGATTCTGTAATTTTTCTGCTAACGTTAAAGCTTGGAATAAGCCTGTGAGAGCGTAAGAAAGAAAGTACAGACGGCATATAGGAAGGCAACTTTTCAAGCACCTGATCTGAAACCTGAAACTCTTGTGCACATTGTTTCTTAAAAGGATGCAATTTGATCTTTGGTTCCCACTTCTGTGTGCAACATAACATAACATGCAGAAAGGATTTAAAATGCTACGATACACATGTTCATATACACTCAATGGGCCAGGTAGAGATGCTGAGGGAATTAGGCAGAAATACAGTTGCCTACCATAAAGATCATGTTTGGAACAGACAACAGTGTTTTAGACAGGATTTTTTTTCTTCAAGATTAGGATTGTCCTGTGAGATGCATAGAGAGCTTCAAAGTCATTTCAATTCTTTAGGCATTACTGCTAGCATTTGTTTTGCAAAACAGATCCCCCATTTTGGAAATGAGACAGCATGTACATAGTTTTATTCTTTATAGAGCTCCTTGAAAGGTAATGGAGCTCAGCACAGGTTAACTCCTGTAGACCCAATAGCAAGATCAAAGAATTTATTTCTTCAGCTAAAATACTGGCTATGTTTATAATATATATGTAGGTCACCCCAAAAGTAATGCCATCTATTTATTTCTATGGAAACTATGACAAATACAGAAGCACAGTAACACTGTTTGGTTCAGCAAATTTTCGGCTACAGAACACTGTCTTCCAGTGTAGACATTAACAGTGCATTTTCACCAGTAATGAACAAGAGCCAGCATACTGTGCTTGTAAAAATCTGCATCAGCAGAGGTGACCTGCTGTCACTGTCACTACTGCTGAAATGCACCACTAACCACCTCACTGTATTCACATCCACTGTTTGGTCTCCATAAACATTCAGCAAGCATCAACAAATACCAGTGGGTGTCATTTTTCCACATGGAGGAATTCCATTCCACACCTTTGTTTCATAGGCACTTCCATATCAGACATCATTTAGTCCGACTGCCACTTTGCTGCCATCTGTCGCACGGCAACAATGTGTAACTGAATATTGGTGGGAAGGTTTAGCCTCTACTGTCATACACCAACATCCACCTCCAATGTTGTGGACTAACACAGTAAAATAGAAGACATTACTTTCTGAGAAGCCTTCATATTATAATGTTTTCATACAGACTCTATATCTATTGAGAGAGCATTAGTTAAATTGTTAAAAGGAGCCTAAGTAAGTAATTATTTAGGCATCTGTCTTGAAAATGAGCTTTTAGCATTTCTGTTATTTTACTTGTTGTTGTGATTTATTTATTTGTAGTCTGTTGTGCATTATTTTTGTTTTTATCTCTGCCTGAACGTCATTACCATCAACCTTGAACATGTTTCAATATACTTTTTTGCATTCAGTGAAATGCAAAGAGGTGATTGTAAGCATCTGCCATTGTCATGAGCATCACTGACTGTATTTTTCTGAAATACATTTTGGTTTAAGCTTTCCAAATATTCCAGGGCACCACCTGAAATGAGACACGTGGTTTTGAAAGATATGCTTGTATTGTGGCTTTACCTCCAGCATTTAGTATGAATTTTGTCTGTAAGACTGATATACAGAAATGTTCATTCTTGACTGCTTTCCTTGCTCCAACTCTTCTCCAAGAAGAGAAGAGTTTCTGAATAATATACTTCTGAATAATATGGGGAAATGTAGAACATAAAGATTAAACTCATAGTAAACAAGCGTTTTTATTGGGTAAAGCTGAATATGTCTTTAGTTCACTGAACTGAATTAGACTACTTGCATGACCAAAAAAATGATATAATAGGTAGCTTTAACAGTAGTGGTATATATATTTGTGGTTATTAAAGATTATGATGACTCAGATCATCTGTATAAGTGTGATGCCTTGCAAACTGTGTATGTAAATCAGAGATATTCTTCTTCCTTTTTAGGAAAAGATTATTAATTAAAGACTAGCCTTGTGCCCTATTTCAGTTAGAAGGACTTGAAATACCATACAATTTCTTCCGTTTCAATGATGCTGTCTCTAGATATTAGGATAAAGTGTAACACTGGATGTGAAACATGCCTGAACATCTAATCATATTTCAGACTGTTCAATAAGTCTTTATCTGGCATCACATTTTGATTAAAGGAACAAATACTCAAATATCTGCTTTTGCCTTTGATGCAGTCACCAAACACAGTTAAGTGAGAGTACTCCTTGTGTTTAACTATGTTGTTTTCAAGATTCAGATTTGGTAACCAGTCAAGTTCTGTATAGATTTATGTGTCTGTAATACATTTTATATTTGTATTTAGTTTGCCACATGTTGCTAGACTTTCTCAGTACCTTCCCATTTTTATTCTGTTCTGCTGCCTGCTTCAACCAAGCAGCCCGTTTTTCTACTTCATTACTTGTAATTCGTTCTCCTTTCTCTGTTTCTGACTAAATCATGAGAGCAGGAACAGCTGCACAAAAACACTTGTGTTAAGAATTATAAAGATATTGAAATAAATAGATAAATTATGTAGACAACTTTCTTTCAAAACTGAAAAGTTTTTTCTGTTAAAGCTCATAGTCTTCTGCCACTTTACTCAAAATTTCACTTTGACTTTTGGATGGAAAATGCATATTTAATACTGAAATTTAGTTAAAACTTTTCATAAGAAGTAGATATCTGAATCTTACCTGCAAACTAGTAACCGACTGTTCCATGTGCTCTGAAAAGAGGGATCAAGAGACTTTTGCTGCTAGTAAGGAGTCTCTGGTATCAAGCCAGATATCATGCTATTTGTAATTCTTTTCACCGTTCTTCTCAAACTTCTTCCTGGAAAACAAACTGGCATTTACCTGTTTTCTGTAAGAACACAGATGCATTTGCAGATCTTTCAGTAAAAGAGATACAAGTGTACCTGGCATAAAGGAAAAAAATGATATTTCTTGTTATAAACAGAAACAGCACCTGAAGAGTTCCACCTGAGCTGGCAGAAATAGTGGCACAATCCAAAAGCTTACTAGTACAAAGGATTCATCAGACATTAACTCTTTTTTTGCCAGATTTAAACAAAAGTGGACAACTTTTCCACCTGTAGTTTCAAATATCTATATGCTTTTTTATTTAGCTTATATGGAATATATGTTTCCAGTATTTGGAATATGTAAAGACCAGAAAGAAGATCTCTATGGTACAGGGAAGCATTCCTGAAAGTGACCAAAAGTGCCAAGGCTTTGATTCTGTAGTCAGGTCAGCCAATCTTAAATTATAACACAAATAGTTTGGCTTTGTTCACCATTGCCCTCTGGCTCAGAGGGAGCAGGTGGACAGTAGAAGTCTCCTTGTGGCTTTGTGGCATCACACTTTGTTTCTGTTTGAAGTACTATGATAGATGTGCACCTTGCTCTTTCCCAACCAACACTAGATCCTTTCTTGGAAAGTTTCCCATTTTCTGCTCTGTCAGTGCTGGTTAAACCAGAGGTGGATGAGAGATGGATGCATCCATTGTGTAGATGCAGACTAGACAAGAGAAAACAGGTGGGCCTCATGTCTGGGCCTTCTCTGTACCAAGGAGGTTATGGGAGAAAAGCAAGAGATGCTCTTAATGCCCATATGCAGTCAAGAATCACTCCTTGATGCTGCCATGTTGATACACAACTACGTAGAAAATTATTCTTGCAAACACAGACCCAGCTTGTTTCAGGCTTAGGAAATGACCACTGCTAAATATAAAAACCAGTATATATATTCTCTACTGCAGCTGAAGTCATACACATTAGCTTAAACCATGTGTGTCCAACTTTTAGTCTTGCCTGGGCTGCATTAAGTGAAGAGAAATTGTCTTGGGTTGCATTTACATAGGTTGCTTAAAAAGTAATGTCTGCTATTTATTTTCACAGAAATGACAACAGATACAAAGAGCACAATAACATTGTTTGACAAAGAAAACTCACATCTACAAAATGCTACTTTTCAACATAGTCACCACCATTAACTATGTGATGGTGGTCAGTGATGGACAAAATCCAGCATACTCTGCTTGTAAAAATCTACCAGCAGAGGTGACTTATTATTGCTATCTCCACTGCTGAAATGCACTACCCACTGCCTACTGTGCTACCATCCACTATTTGGTGTCTATATATATTCAGCAAGTGTTGATGAACATCAGTGGGTTCAATTTTTTTGGCATAGAAGAATTCAGTTCTACAGCTTTGCCTCATACACGTCAGATGCCATTTTGTCAGACTGCCCCTTGGCTGCCATCTGTTGCACAGCAATAAAATCTAACATTTGGTAGGTGCTTAGGGACTGGCTGGGTTGCTCGGTGTTGCAGAGACACAGCCATTATGGTGCAGGACAGAGGGTGGGCCACATAGTGAGTTGTGTGATGCTGCACACAGCCTGCAGATTGGACATGCCTGACTTAATCAATTTGTGTTATAGACAGATAGAGCAGCTGAAAGTGAACAATTGCAGCTGAGAAGCAAGACTGAAATCTTCATCTCATTTGACTTAAGTACATACATGTGTTTTTTATTTTACTACAGAAGTGATAAGATAAAAATTTTACCTAAGCCTGAGTATTTTGACAAGGTCAGAATATATCACTGTGACTCTTACAGTCTAAAAGTTGTTGATGTATCATGAAATAATGAAATATAATACTTTGAAACAAATGTAAATGCAAAATATCTCTGACACTACTGGAAAAATTGTGTTCACTTTCTTCTTTCAAATTTCCCTGAAATCAAAATATACCTGTGAAGTGTTTTAAGTAAACAAACAAACAAACCAACCCTAGATTTCTTGAGATAATTTTTGTTAAAAACAACTATTAGCAGTCAGATTTTGGTTTGGAACAATATACTGACTTCTTAATAAATTGAATTTTCTCCAAATTTTGGGATAGTTGGATCCAAGACTCTGATTACAAACACATTTCTCTATAATTCTTCCCTGATAAAAAGAGGTAAACCTTTATATTTTCTATCCTTGAGACACTGGGGGGGGGGGAGGGAAGTAAAAAAATAAAAAACCCACCTATTTTAAACATTGTTCCCAAGGGGCTGCCAGGCCCTAAGATTCTCAGAACTTAGCCTCAAAATAATTCTGGCAAAGCTTCAACATGAAAGCTGGAGTCCTTGTGTTCAAACAAAGAGTAACATAAGGCTTAGCCAGATAAGGTTATACAAATATAAATCTACTAGCTTACATATAAACTTGAGTCAGGTTTATGACAAAAGGGCACAATGTTTAGCAAACTTTCCAATGTATGATGAACATTTATTTATGACCAGAGAACTAAGTAAAACGGATGGAATTTCAATATTGTGAAAAAATTCATACTGCTGGATGCATAGTGAAAACCCTCCATGCAGAATACTGTTTATCTAACCCAGTTGTTTTGTACTAAAACTTGGTTCCATCTGTTTATGTGAGGATTAAAATGTGTGTGATGTTTTAAAAGCTACCAGTTTACTCTCCTCTAGACAAAGCTATGCAAGAAAATTCTGGCCTGGGCATGCCCAATGGATTTGTTCAAAGCAACTAACGAGCATTTTAACTATTTACACACTCCTACCTCGATTCTGCTGTCTGGCGGCTGAAACAGAATCACAGAATCACATAATTGCCAGGGTTGGAAGGGACCTCAAGGATCATGAATCTCCAACCCCCCTGCCACATGCAGGGCCACCAACCATCCCACCTAATGCTAGACCAGGCTGCCCAGGGCCCCATCCAATCTGGCCTTGAACACCTCCAGGGATGGGGCATCCACAACCTCTCTGGGCAGTCTGTTCCAGCACCTCACCACTCTCTCTGTAAAGAATTTCCCCCTGACGTCCAACCTAAATCTCCCTTCCCTCAGCTTAAAACCATTTCCCCTTGTCCTGCTGTCACTCACCCTCTCAAAGAGTTGATTCCCCTCCTGTTTGTAGGCTCCCTTTAGGTACTGGAAGGCTGCAATGAGGTCACCCCGCAGCCTTCTAACTTATCATGATTTTGAAACTTATCATGATCCATGTAAAACAGCAGTACACAAACAATTAGAACTCTGTACACTGCAGAGTACACAGCTCTGCTGCCTGTGACATACAGTTTAGTCTTAATTATTCATTAAATTTGATTCAAAAAATATCATGCAAGCATTTTTTTCAGTACCATTATAAAACATTTGTGTTACAATCAATAAATATTTAATTGTACATTCAATGCAGAAAAAAATTAAACAGAAAAGAATAGGGAATAAATCAAAACGTGCTATTATTTTTTTTTTTTTTTCCCCTTAGTAATATTGTTAATGGAATCGTATAAGAAGTGCTTTGTTTGGCTACAAATCTGGAGGGGAAAAAAGAAAAAAAGAAAAAGAAAAAGCCTTTGATTAGCAGCTCATTCTTCACAAATGATAAAGATTTCAGTTAAAACAAAATTATGCTCCAGTCAGGTTTTCTTAGAAACACAAATATAATTTTAAACATTGACATTTTAATGCTGAAATAGTGCAGGATATTTCCTATGTTCCACAGATACTTACTTTGTATCTCGTGACAAGGAAAATACTAAATGATGGCAACAGCTAGTGAGCTGTTTCCAAAGACTAATTCCTTTCTTGAGTAATTTACTATTTCTCAATATACAGTTCCCTGGCAGTACAGTACAATTCCCTGGCATCTTAGAGGGAAGAATGTGGCACTTTATGTTAGGCAGCATTAATATTTTAAACAACCCCTGATTCCAGCTCACATTTCAGACCAACACGGTGAAAGGAATTTAGAGTTTACCCTTGTCGTTTTTTGGGGGGGTTTTTTGCCCTTTTCATGGTCTGGTCCTTAAAACAATCAGCTTGATGTTTCTTATGAATTCCCATGTATCACCCAGTGTCTCTATGTTAAATCAAGATAAGGTTTGCTTAAATCATACACAAAACAATGCAGTTCTCCACTGCTGCAGACTTTTTATGCAGTCTTGGGCTAGACTCACAAAGAAATCACAGAATCCTAGAATGGTTTGGGTTAGAAGAGACTTCAAGGATCATCAGGTTCCAACTGCCCCTGCCATAGGCAAGGTTGCCAACCACTAGATCAAGTACTAATTCCGATTGACCAGGGCCGCCTCCAAACTAGCCATGAACACCTCCATAGATAGGGCATCCAGAGTCTCTCTGGGCAGCCTGTGTAAGCACCACCCTCTCTGTAAAAAAAAATTCCTCATGACATCTAATACCTTCTTTAGTTTAAAACCATTCTCCCTCCCATTCTCCCACTATCTACCCATGCAAAAAGTTGATTTCCTTCCTGTTTATGATCTCCCATTTAAATACTGGAAAGCCATAATAAGGTCTCCCTACAGCCTTCTTGAACAAGCCCAGCTCCCTCAGCCTGTCTTCATAGGAGAGGTATTCCAACCCTCTGATTATCTTCATGGCCTTCCACTGGAGCCTCTCCAAAAGCTCTGCATCTTTTCTTGTGTTGGGGGCCCCAAACCTGGATGCAATTCACCAGATGGTGCCTCACAAGTGCAGAATAGAGAGGGACTCTCACCACCTCCATCAACTCAGGCTGTATTTCATGTACATGTAAACCAAGTTTCCTGTGAAGAAAAGCATTTGTCATTCTGATTCTCTGACTGATATTTCAGTTGCTGGTACTTTGTTGAAATGTCATAGGAAAATAGACTGGAGGCCTATCCAGCTTGCCACAGAAAATCATCAAGTGGTTTGCTGAGATAAAATAAGTGGCCATAGTTTACTAAGTAAATTGAAGTGGTGTCAAATACCTGAAGTGACCCTAAAGTTTAATCAGGCTTCAGTCTTAGCACACAGAGAAGGCGTGTGCCAGCCTTATAGCTGTTCAGTGCCTCCGTGCTCTCTGTGAGGGATTAAAGCAGGGAGCCACGCTCAAGTACTGCTTCTCTGTTATCTCTGTCTTTGCTTTGTTTTGATTTATAGCAGCGGCAGTTCCTCCTGACTCTCTCTTTCCTTACTTTTGCTATGCTAGGAAAGTCAGAGGACTATAAGAATGTATGCCCAGGCACAGTTAGGATCAGAAGCTTAGTTATCCCATATCACGGTTGAATGGTCTGTTACAATGGCTGCTGTGTAAAAGAGCTTCTTCCATTTCTGAGTCTTTCCAATAGAAAAGAGTGATCTTTTTTTCAGCCCTGGAAACAATTGAGGCATTAAGTAAAGAGAACAGCTTAGGTACTATACACAAGCAAAAGTGTCTAGCTTGTGAATGCCAAGCAGAAGCGGCCATCTCAAGAATGAGAGCCCTTTACTGACCATTTCTGGTAACTTTCTTTTTCATTTACTGGTACACGAGCATTATTTTTTCTCTAGAAATTAATTTGTCTCTCAGACACTGTAGACAGAGACCTGAAGCATCTAAAACAAGCTTGAAGATTTCACTTCTGGAGTGAGAAGTGAAATCACTTCTGGGCTCCAGAAGCCCAAATCCAAATGTATGGTATTGAAAAGCTAAGTATAATTACCCTTCCTCTCTGTGTGTCTTGTTCTTTGGCTCATGTTCTTTCTACTCAATTTACACACTTGTTTAATAGCTACCAAACTTGTTTTCATGTTTGTTCCATGCTTCAACTTGTTAGAGTTACAGATGGTCTTTCATATTTGCTTCAAAGATCACGCACATTTTTATAATTGCCTACAGATTTTGACTTTATAGCTCTAGCACTAGAAATTTTCATTTTCAGCTGTGAAAAATACATTGCTTACTCTCCCAAGATCAACAAAGATGACTGCTAGTGAAACAGCAAGACCTTTTCTTTGACTCCAGTATAGCAGGATATATATTACCAATCTTATCATATACTACAGTATAGCTGTGAACTGGGAGACAGATCAAATTATGTGTACAAATATGGAACAAAAAGGTAGTTCTTACCTTGATGCAACTGCTGTATTATCACCATGTAAACACAGCATGCAGATAAATATAGGAAGAGAGCAGAAGATCAACCCTGTCAGTGTGCTCTGACTTAACACAGTTGCCCAGTCCTAAGCATAGATAAAAACATAGGTAGCTGAGAATCAGCCTAGGAAAAACCACAGATTGAGGAAACAGACAGGCTTTCTGCAAATGTGGCTACTTAATAAGGAGTGCTGCTGTCTCATTGTGCATATGGCAATTCCTGTGATGACTGCTACAGAAGTCAGCACTCTCAGAAGTTTGGTGGTGGGAAGAAAGTACTCATATCTATTAGTACATTACAGAACTGATGCTGTCTAATAAAAAACCTGTGAAAGGTGAGCTTGAAATCCCTTGCAGAGTGACAGGTGAAAGCACACAGGAAGACACTAAGACAGCAGCAGAAATATTCTATCTAGGTGCTGGTGTTCTTATTTGGAGGGAACAGAACTTATCATAACTCACTACATGGAAAAAATCACTCACCAATTAGTAGCTAACTTGCCAGTACATCAAACATATGAGATTCCAAACCAGATGTCTAAAGATGGCAAGCATACCACCATGTTGGCAATCACACTGTATTCCAGAGGGAATCTTAATGGCCTTAACAAGCATGAGCTCTCTGTTTACATCTAGCATGTTAACCATTACAATGACTTGAAATGTCTGGCTCTGGGAGTTAAAGTGCAATAGGATGTATGCCTTGGACTCCTTCTGAAGAGGTAGGAACCTCAGCTTGTTGTGAATGATATTACTGAAGCTGCTGAAACTGCTTTGGAACTGAAAGGATTTCATATCACAAAATGGGCCATTTAGAGCACTTGCATCATCTTGCTTTTGAAGTGAGATGGAAAACAAAAATGAAATCTACCCTACTTCAACACATACATGCTTTTGTAAAAGTTGGCAGGAAATAACACCTTTAACCCTGAGATTGGCATTGATATCATTTGTATGGAGTAGAATAAAGTAGCAAAAAAAAAAAAAAAAAAAAAAGAAGTGAAAGAGGATCATTTCCCAGTGGAAATTCTAAAAAGCAAACAACTGTTTTTCTAAAACAAATGAAAAAACAATAACAAGTAAATAATCAACCAACCCAAACACAGACATTCTGAAGAGTTCTGTTAACTGGGAGAAATGAGCAGGGCAAGAAGGGATTTACCCGAGATCTACGCAATCTGCAGTAACTGGAGGTAAGTCACATTAATACTGAAAGGAAAAAAACAACAACTTTATAAATGCACAGAATGAAAATTAAAAAAAAAAAAAAAAAGGAGAATAGATCTTTAAAGTCTTTTTGTTCTGCATTTTATATTAATTGCCATTAGATAAGAGTACATATTAGAGCATCACCTGTTTCAGAAGTTTAAAAAAGAAGAAGAAAAAGCAAGCACTTCCGTTGTGCTTCATGCATGCAACAAGGCCAGCACCAGAGCAGCCACTTTAAACATGAAGCTAGATGCTCAGCTATTAACTCATTGGTTACTTACTCACATCAAACAAGATCAGAGCACTGCTTTGTAGATGACTCTGGTGAATAACACGTATTTCCTATTCCTGGAACTTAGCTTAAATAAAAAAGACAGAATAGCAGAAAAGGTTATAGTATCTGTATACGCCAAAGGAGGAGCTGGTACAAGTGCAAGAGGAACACAGTAAGAGTTACTAAATCCTGGAACTAGACATGAAAGATGTTCCTGTTCGTTGTGTTTGTTACACAGAGCAGCAGGGAATCGCACTGCCACCTCCCCCTAGCTGTTCAGGGTCACACGCATTTCTTCCCACGTTCCAGAACATTCCCCGCTGCGGGGCTTCACAGGGACATTTATGGCAGCGGGTTGGGGCAGCGCGAACAGCCCAATTCGGGCAGTGCGAAGAGGAGGTGAAGCAGCTGCTCCCCACCCTACCGCGGGCTCTCAGACCGCCAGCAGCGAACTCACCGGGGCGGAGCAAGACGGGCGAGCGCAGCGGCGTTCCCTTTTTAGGGCTTTTTTTTTTTTTTTTTTTTTTTTTTTTTCCGGCTCAGCTCCTCCTACCCGGCAGCGATTCCTGGGGCAGAGGTGGAGCCGGCTGGGGCCGGCAGCGGCCGGGTTGGGTTGTAGGGGGTCGCGATGTCCCTTGCGGAGCGACAGCGGATGGAGGAAGAGGAGGGGGAAGGGGCCGGCGGCGGGGAGGAAGTGGTACAGATCCGGCTGGGGGACAAGTGCTACCCGGTGTGCAAGAGGAAGCTAATCGAACAGAGCGACTATTTCCGAGCCCTGTACCGTTCAGGCATGCGGGAGGCAGGGCAGGGCCAGGAAGAGCAGCTGTTGCGCGGAGGGCTGAGCGCGCTGGGACTAGAGCTGGTGCTGGATTTCATCAACACCTCCTGCCTGGCCTGGCTGGAGCAGGAGGGTGAGGAGGAGCCCCCTCTGCTAGAGGAGCTGGTGGAGGCCGCCTCCTACCTGCAGGTCACTCCCCTGCTGCGCTTGCTGCTCTCCCAGGTGCGACTGGGCAACTGTCTGGAGCTACACCACTTGGCCCAGGTCTATGGCCTGCAGGACCTGCACGATGCCTGTTTGGACTTTATGGCTTCCCATTACCACCAGGTGCTGCGCAGGCCCGATACCCAGCTGCACCTCCATCTGCCACATGCTCTCCAACAGCACCTGAAGGAGAGGCGGATGAGGGGCACTGCCACCCTGGTGGCCATTGGGGACTTCATGGGTACCTCATCCCTGGGCCCGTCCCCGGGCTGTCACCCGCAGGCTGAGGCCCCATGGTCCATGCTGAGGTATGACGAGGAAGCAGAGCAGTGGCTGCCCCTGGCCAACAACCTACCACCAGATCTGGTGAACGTGCGAGGCTACGGGTCGGCCATGCTGGACAACTATCTCTTCATCATTGGGGGGTACCGGATCACCACCAGTCAGGAGATCTCAGCTGCCCATTGTTACAACCCTTGCCTAAATGAGTGGAGTCAGCTGGCTTCAATGAACCAGAAGAGGTAACCTCTGCACCCTGGTGTGCACATGCGTCCTTGTCTGTATTCAAAACAGAGACTGCTGAGTCACCTGGAGTTGGACAGACGCAACCTTACAAGTAGTGATTCAGAGCTGTCTCTTGCACCATGTGATGGGAAGGACTGAAGGGTTTGGCAGTAGCATGGTAGCCTAAAGGCTTTGGCTTTGCTGGCAGCAGCCCCCCAGCTGTGGCGCAGCCCGGCATCCTCTCTACTTCTTGGTGACCCCAGAGTGTGGCACAGGGAGCTGCTATAGGAAGGGTGAGGGGAATGGGACTCTGAGCAAATGCAGGTGATTAAGGCCACAGCTGTGGGAAAATGGGAATTAGGCATCAGCTGAGGACTGAGCTGTGGTCATTTTCACCTCGGTGTAAAGTGATGGTGGATTACCATTTTTCCTTTAAATAATAGTTCTAGGAGCTCTGGTCTCTCCAAGCAGCCATCAGTACTGGTAGTTGAAATTCTATTTAAAATAACGAAACAACAAAAAAGAAAATTCTATGTTTTTTTGTAAATTTTAGCTTCAGTACTCTATGTGGTAAGAAGTTTTACTACTCATAATAGAGGTGTCCAGTCTATCAGAGCGAGGGATTGCTGGAAATATTTGTTGTTGGTTTGTACTTCTATAAAAATCCCAATGTTTTGTAGGCCTGCATTGTGGTGAAGTCTTTACCAGAAAAAATCGCAGGAAGATTGTCAGAAATTTCTCAACTTGTGAGAGTATTTGGAACTAGTAAACATTCAGCATCTTGATTTATTTATTTATTTATTTTTCTTTTAACATTTCTGATGAAGTTGCCATTCAGAAACATTTATATGTTTAGGGAGCTAGTGTTGATGGAAACCCAAGAAGAGTCCTCCCCAGGACGGGCTGTGGCTGCTCTGCCTTAGTTGTGTTGAAGAGTTATCAAGATACAGACTTTTACTTTATTGAAATAAAATATCAAAGATGAATTTTCTAGTTATTTCCATTTTAGAAAAAAGTGTTTATTTTTTTTTTTTCTTCTCTATTGGAATCAGAGCAGAAATAAGTAGGGAGTCCAGAATTTGCTTTAGAATGAAAATTCTCTTTTCCTTTCAGCAAATTCAAGTAGCAGCCAGAGACCCCAGCCATTAGCATGAATGCTTTGAATTAGTATAGTAAATCTGTAATCTCTCCTCCAGGTGAGCTTGCATGCTAAAATCCCTCAAAACGGAAGTTTGACCTAAAATGACTGGTTTCCTCCTTCAACCTTCTTTCACTGCCTGTGTTTATCATTGTGAGAAATTCACTAAAATGTTTGCCTACCTGGCCAGTTGTTGGAATTGATTGGAATCATAGGGTGTATGTGGTTTGTTCCAACAAACACTGTATAAAATAACTGCTATGAAGTATTTAGCTTTTAAACACTGTGAACACCTCTTTCTGAGTGTATATTTCTTGCAGTCTGTTGGTAATCTCTGGAGGCACCTTTGGGGACTGAACTGTTTTGGTAGGGCTGGTCTATGCAGTATTGCCTGCCAAAATTGCTGAAACCATGTTAGACTCAGTAGAAAAGAATGACAAATCAAACCAATCAGTGTCTCCTGTAGAAGCCCTGTTTTGATCAAATTATGAAGTTTGGTATTGGTTTGCATGGTGTCCATAGCAAGGTAGGTGTTGTTATGTGAAATAACTCTGCAGCATGGCAAACGAGACGGGTTTTAAAAATGCATTGTTAAGGCCCTTTTTTTTCACCTTATTACCTGACTGTTCAAATTCTAGATGAGCCTTTTACTTCCATGCTTTCCCATTTTTTCTAAGATATATAGTGATTATATGAAAGAAATAAATGATTGTTTTCTTCTTTTATTAATATTTTCATCTGTACTACCTTGCCAACAATCTTTAAGCCCACAATACCTGACAGGTGTTAATCAGCATGGGATTTCGTGTTGGCAATTTATGTTGGAAAAGGAGCGTGCAAATAGATATTTTTGAAATAGTCACCAGTCTTACATTTCAGTGTAGCGATTGCAGGCTAAAAGGGACAAACATCATGGTGCCTTCTAGGCTGGATAGCAGCTAATGAGTACGTAGCTTCATGAATAATGAGTAGGGGAAATCTTTTTCATGGAAACTCTACTAATCCCATCATAAAACTTGTTGTTGACTTTAACATCTTTGTGGAGTCTCAACCCTGAAGGTTTTTTTTCTTTTTTTAACTTTTCTAACCTAACATTTCAACTCTCTGATACCAGATTGACCAGCTGAGCAGCTTGTGGCCAGAATCCAAAAAAGGATGGCTTGTGCTGTGGGAGCTAAGAGCAGGGGAAGGGAATTTTTGTACTCACTGTTTACATTCAACAGTTGCAGCACTGATTCCAGTCTGCTGATTAGATTTTTGCTTGGCATTGCATTTTTAGTTTGTTGTGCTGCAATAAAACAAGCAGGGCAGTTGCCTAGTATGCTGCTTAGGTAATTGGCTTGTTTGGCTGTCTACCAAGCTAGTTGATGTCAGCTGATACAATTATATACTGTGGGTGTGTCTTTTACATACCTTGAGAGAAAGTTCTCCTTCTCATTGAAGTGGGTTTGACTTCAGACAGCATTTTAGCAGTATTTAGATTTGGCCTTTATGACTGGAGGCATATGTTGGCTTTAAGAGAAGGATGAGGAGTTATGGATGTAACTGTGTTTATTTCATTTGAATATAGCAAGTATTTCGCCCTCAAAAAGCTTGTGAATCCTACAATGTCTTTAATTATTTGTTTTATTATAATGTAGAAACCGAGGATGTTGGGATCCATTATGCGTGTATAGATAAAATATTCCCAACTTAACTCTAAATAGAAGAAAACTGTCAGATGTATGCTGAATACTCTGGTTTATGTTGTAGCTTTTACTGCTTTCTAAGCATAGAGATCTTACAACAATCATTTTAAATTTGTTCATAGTAGGTAGCTCCCATATATTATTCCTGCGATGCCCACATAAATTTGAGAAAATATTATTTCCCGTTTATACTTACATAAATTAGATAAAATAATTTGCCCAGATTCATAGGGGGCTGGTGTCTGAGCCAGGAATTTCTCATCATCTGAGGCTAAATCTGATACCAGCCATAAATAATCCCTAACAGATCATAGTTTCTAGATCTCTAATTTTTTTTTCATTCTAGAGGTGTTGCTGTGCTTGGAATAGTGTCTTCAGAGAACTACATGGACTTCTTTGAGGAAGAAACTTCATGTAAAGGTTGCCCAAGACTACTTGGGGTCTTTGGGGATAGGAAGGTAATAAGGAAATTTGAGGTTCAAGTCATGTATTTCAGTACCTTTCCATACTTTTTTTTTCTTTCTTTTTTTTTTTTTTTTTTTGATGCTGGCAGTTTAAATTGACCATATAAAAATAATATAGGATTTCTACTGCATGTTCCAGTCACAGCTGTATATTTCATGTTTATTTTCTTTCAGCACGCTCATGGCAGATAAATCTTCTAATCTTGGAAGACCCTTTTAAGCCCCTGGCTGAGATTATATACATGCACTTTGAATACGGTTTTTGTGAGCCATCTTTGCCTGAACTGCTGCCACTTTGGGGACGCTTACTTAGGAATGCAAGAGAGAATGTTCTAGGGATTGGTAATGGATTAGGAGACTTCCTCTTTCTTTCTTTGTTTTTTTAAAATCATTTTTCCCCTTTAAAATTGCACTTTGCTAGGGTGAAAATAGATTTTTCAAAAATTTTCAGGTAAAAAATATACATGTCACATCTATCACAAATATATCATCTGTGCTTCCAAAGCTCAAGTATGGAAGCAGTGTGTTCTGCGGTCATATAAGGAGTGTAAAAAGAATAGTTCGTGCAATAAATGTGGAGTGCTTTGGGAGTAACTTGTTTCCATGCTTAACTACCTCCCTGATCAGAAAATTATCTTTAATATCTATGCTAACTTCTTATATACTAAATGAATAAGGTCTGTGGACTAAGGGGACTTGCTCTCTTCTTCATAGCCAGTGGTCTCTTACAGACATATTATATGGTTGTTAATGCAATCCTGAACAACCTACACCTTTCAGAAAATGTTTGGAAAGTTATGCATTCTGACCGTTTGGTCCTTGTACATTAGATTCTTTTTCCTTCCTGCATGAAGCACTCTTTCAATGAATAGAAAAAGTTGTAATTTGAACTGCTGTAAAACCCTCTCTTGATTGTGTTCCTGGGGCTACTTTCAAGAGGAAATGAACATCTTCAGAAGACATAGCCATATCCCAACAAGAAGGGATAATCGCTAGAGAGTATTTCGCATTTCCAAGTTTAGGTAACTCACATAAGTGGGTGGAGGTTACCACAGCTGAATCTGATAAACTTTTAAGCTTGGTTGTTTCTGAGCTGTAGTCTATGAAACACTTGTTGTGGAGAGCTGGCTCCATGTTTGTTGTTGTTTCCAGCTTCTCCACCACATTAAAAGTGTAAAAATACACTAAGTATTTCTTACTATTCTCTCTCCATAAAAACACCTGCTGTTACTGGCACGGAAAGGTGAATGGGGGAAGTTTTTCATAATGTATTGGGCCGTTGTCCAAACATGCATGTAAAGCGTGCTAATGGGTACTTGTTGCAGCTTTTGAGTAACATATCTCATAAATCTGAGATACTTGCGCTGATTGTCGTCCATTTTAATGAATGTTGGAAGTGGTTAAATCACTCAACCAGCAGTTAAAATTATTGGCTTACTAGAGAAGCGAGTGTCAATTAGGAAACCTGAATTCTTTTGTATTTGGATACTTGTTTTTCATGTCTTATCTTCTAGAAGCTATAGCATGTACAAATGCTACTCTGAAAGTATTATCTCATGTTTTGTTACGTTAGTCCACAACATCAGAGGTGGATGTTGGTGGTATGGCAGTACAGGTTGAACCTTCCTTTTGATAGATAGGCCATTAAATTTTGTTGCCTTGTGACAGATGGCAGCAGGGAAGCAGTCTGACAAAACGGCATCTGACATGGAAGTGCCTATGAAACAGAGGTGTGGAACTGAATTCCTCCACGCAGGAAAAAATGGCACCTAGCTGACATCCATTGATGGTTGCTGAACATATGGAAACCAAACAATGGATGTTAGCACAGTGAGGTGGTGAGTGGTGTGTTTCAGCAGCGGTGACAGCAACAGCGTGTCACTTCTGTTGATGGGGATAAAAATCCATACATGTGCAGCATGCATGTTCCTGTTCATTGCTGGTAAGAGTGTGTATTTAATGGTGGTGACCATGTTGAAAAAACAGTGTTCAGTAGCTGAGAATTTGCTCTATCAACTAGTGTTACTGTGGTCTTTGCATCTATTGCAGTTCCACAGAAATAAACAGGAGGCATTACTTTTGGAGCAACTAGCATATTAAGTGTGACTAGAAAATTTTACAATAATGAAGCACTGTCTCTGTATGTATGAACTCATTTTGTAAGCCAAAAACCCTGTACCATCTCAATCATAGACACAAAGTTGCAGACTTTCTAATGTTGATTTTAAAGGATGTTTGGAAAATGAAGTTCTACTATGGTTTGGGTTGTTCTTGTTGTTGTTGGTTTGTTTGTTCTTTTTTGTCTCTGCTAATTTATGGACTTTTTTTCTCCACCATAAGTCTTACAAGAGATAGATTACTTTAAAAAATAATTATGTTTTTAAAGTGATTATCCTCATTTCATGCCCACTATTGATCACCATATTTTTCTGAATTCTTTAATATGGAAAACAATTCTTGTACAGAGGAAATGAGCAGTGTGACCTAATCGTAAATATCAGTTAAAAAAAAAAAAAAGAATAAAAAGCAATTAATTCCTTTAAAGAAGCATTTCAGTTTTCAAAGCTTTATCAGGGTGACAGGAACAGAATGTTTCCATCTGGAAACAATTTTTTTTTTTCCTGAATACATTTAATGAAAAGAAGTTGCAGAGCAGTCTGCAGCTAGAGGTTTGTTTTGTCCAGATAAAACCCTGCAAAACTGCTTGGTGGTAAGTTTTTAATCTTAGATTCATGGGGAATGAAATTTACTTTACAGCTCAGCAGGCCAGTGCAGTGCTAAAGCACCACAGGTTTACAGATATAATGCAGTTCCCTGTTTGTTTTTGTGTTAATCTGTTGCACACTAATGACTTTCACACACTTAGTTAATCAGGATACTGTGTGGTAAAATCTCATAGATTTGGCTTGAAATGGGCAGTACAGAATAATCTTGCTTAGGTGATGGCATAGACTTGTAAGTAGGACTGTTTCTGAAGAGAGAGGGGCTTTATTAGACGATCTTCCATAGCCACAAGGAACAGATTGAACTTCAGATCCTCCACTTCAGATCCTCCTTCATTCTGCTATCCACAGACTAGTTATTTCTATATTGTCTTAAAACTGTGAGATGTAAGGCTTCTTGCACTTTAGTAACTGGGTAGTTACCCTTAGTTAGGTATAAAATATAACAACATAATTGAGTAGAATAAGAAATAAAAACAGATCATTGTCTATGGAGTGCAGTGTATTTTGTTCAGCTGTGAATGAAACATTAATTTACAGATACATCTTGCTTCATTGGGATGGAGGATGTCTTTAGCAGTCTAAATCAATGCTAAATGAGATACAGGAGTTTCTCTTTTTTCTCTATTGCAGAATGTAATTCATATATTTCTATTTATTAAAGTTATTAAAGAGACTGTATATGCATTCCTACACTTGATGGTCTTGTTTGAAATTTCTGTAATTTTAACTGAAATAATCTTCTTGACCGTGTGTATACATAATATATTTGTCTGTACTAGAGGTACTTCAGTAAAATGTACTTAAGTATTAAAAATGAGTCATCTACCGAATAGATTAGTTAATAAAACATTTACAGCTCGAACTGCCATAGATTGAAATCCAAAGTAAAATATTAATTAGTCTCAGCATCAACATCATTTATATCAAAATGTCATTGTTTGCTGTCCTGAATAATTAAAGTGTAATTACAGAATTTTGGACATGCACTGGACGCTTCAGATTCTGTAATATATGAATTGATATGATGTGATGATAAACGTGTTGGAGTTTTTCTGTACATTTGTTTAACCTATTTCAGTGCTGCAATCTTTGTCTTTCAGATCAAATTTTAAGCTGTTGGCTGTAAATGGAAAGCTCTATGCCATTGGTGGTCAATCCCTTTCCAACGTGGAGTGCTATAACCCAGAAAATGACTGGTGGAATTTTGTGGCATCCATGCCAAATCCTCTTGCAGAATTCTCAGCTTGCGAGTGCAAGGGCAAGATTTACGTTATTGGAGGATACACTACAAGAGGTAGAAAGCTTTTTTTAATTTTCAACTGGTGTAATGAAACAAACCCATGAAATGGAATAAAAAAATTAGTGCTGTCTTACTGGCATCAGATTGTGGGTTTTTTCACAAGCTATACCTAGGAGCTGTACTTCTGCATGCCAAACATAAGTACTTGAAAACTGGATAGCTGTCTGTAATGTCCCATATGACTAACTGGTATTTGAACCTGCAGCTCTGCTCTTCCGATAAAATAGACCAATTGGTACTTCAGAATTTAGGTTAGTCCTCCTCCTGTTAGATTTTGGTCATATAGTAGAAAGAAAGGTCTCAACAGGTAGACCTTTGTGGAAAAATATTAAAAAGTCTATATTGTTTATATCGTGTTTTTCATGTTTGTTATAGTTCATATAGCATTTCAAGGTTGTTGGATTTTTTTTTTTCTGTGCATATAAAAAAAACTTGGGCTTTGTACTGAGTAAATGAGGGCTACATCACAATAGACTTCCATTTCATGTGCCTTGTCTCAAATAGTAGAATCCAATTTTTTTTCCTCAGAAGTTTACTGCTATGGAAAGACATGGAAACTTAATGTTTCCGGGAACGTTGGGATTATTTTTGCCCCCCTAGTGAGTCAGGGAATTATTCATTGTTTATAGGCAAAGATCACGGAGTTTTGATCAGCATTTTTATACAGCACTGCTAATATGTTTCCTATTTTTTTCTTTATTTAATGTGGATTAAGTGTACAGGAAGATGAGTAATAAGCAATGACCAAAAGTCATTACAGTGCAAGAAAATGCTATAGCAGCACCTCCAAAGCCATGCTGCTCGTGAACTTCATTTACGACAATCCAGTTATATTTATAGCTATCTATACCTGTGTTCTTACATAACTTGTTAGTGTGTCACCATCTGCTGTTCCACTTGGGAGTTCGTCTGGAGATCATCATGCAGAATAGACTTGTAATACAGAGCAGGTTTTATTGAAAAACCAAATTGGAGTCTGCAAGCCTGTTACCACTTGTCACTTGGGTTTGTATTTAAGTTCTGGTCTCCAGAGGTTGAAACTGAATTTACTAGCTAAAAGCTCAAGTGCATTCTGTGTTAATTTAGTGAAGCCTTCAATGGGGATGCTGTCTTGGTCTCCTGCGCAGTAAATCATGGAGGTAGTGTAACAATTTTGCAGAATAACAGTTGCAAACACATCCATGAGTTGTAGCTGAAGCAGAGATAGGGCTTTAGCTTTTCTCTCTTCCTCTATTTGGTACTGTTGCATGAATTTCCTGGTGTTTAAATGAGTTTGACTTTGTGTATTTCTCTCTTTTCGAGGTACTGAAAATGAGCCCTTAGGTTATCCATGCCACTTGATGAAATGTAGCTGGCTTTATGAATGTTATTCCCTAAAACTTTGATTTGTGGATTGAAATGCTAACTTAAGCTTGGATGATAAATCATCACTTGATAGCTATTAATGAAGCATACAATTATCATGATAATTTGATTTATCTGAGATCACCAAGCAGAGTATTGTTCAATTTACCTTTTCATTAAAAATACCTTGCTTATCAATCAGAGGCAAAATCACAATTATTAGGTAATAGCTAGGAATTATGCTGCTAAAATCTAAATTCCGAGATCATTTGTATCAATTAATAGGAGTGCAGCAGCTGAATTTTTCCTGCTATGATAGAATAAAATGTTCTAGCTTTATCACTGGGGGCAAAAACTCACAGTTCTCAGTAATCTATTTCTTCCCTGTCACCTACCCTTTTGCACTGTCCATAATAATGGCTAATACAGTTCATAAACAGAATAATACAGTTCATAAACTCCTCCATAAGTGCCATTTATTTATTTGTAAATCTCTCTCCTCTGTTTCAGACAGGAATATGAACATCTTGCAATACTGTCCTGCTTCTGATTCTTGGACCAACTTTGAACTCTGTGATGTCCATGTTCGTAAACAACAGATGGTCTCTGTTGAAGAAACAATCTATCTAGTAGGAGGTTGTATTCATGAACTTGGACCAAACCAAAAATCCAGCCAAAGTGAAGATGTGTTAACTGTGCAGTCTTACAACACTGCTACCAAAGAATGGCTCTACCTCAAAGAGAACACATCAAAGTCGGGTCTTAACTTGACTTGCACTCTACACAACGATGGGGTTTATATATTGAGTAGGGATATTACTTTATCTACGAGCTTGGAGCACCGTGTTTTTCTGAAGTACAATATATTTACAGACAGTTGGGAGTCACTAAGACGCTTTCCAGCCTTTGGACAAAACATGCTGATCTGTTCTATGTATTTGCCTGATGTATGAGATGTGTGATGACATCAGGTTTTTCTTTGCAGCTCATTAATCATTCTCAGAAGAAATATTACTCCCTCTAAGCAATTCCAGTTTCAGAATGTAACATAGGCATAAAATACTGATTCTTTTCTTAAAAAAAATGTTTCAAAATCCATTATTAAGAGCAGTGGTTCTAGAAACAGTTCTGTGGTTTCAGTTTAATTTTCTTTTATTTTGTATTTAAATTTCACCAAGTATTGTGTACAACTTAAACATAAATTTTTATGTTGGTAACTAATGAAGGATATAGTTTCAAAGGCAAACTGATTATTTCCATTTTATTCTCCGTCATTATAGATAATGCGGAAGAGAGAGTATACATGGTGAAAGTGAATATAGTTCAATAAAATAAATACTATGTAAAATACTATATAAAAGAGAAATCAAAAAGGGATTTTTTTTAAATACAGTTTTTAGACAAACTGTTTTCTGTTGAATGCATAATGCTTAAAATTGCTTACACTCTCATGCTATTCTCCCTTCTGCAGTCACAAGTGAGAATTTCAAGGGTTCCAGCAAGTAGGTATCACCAAGAAACATCCCCTGAATTTTTTGTCATAAAATGCTTTGCAAGGGACTGGGAAGAATTACCTGGAGACTGAAAGTTTCTGTCTGGATTTTAGATGCTGCTTTAATGGCAGTTAGCAGAATTTATGGTTGTCATTATGACAAAGGTAAAAAGTCTGCAAATTCAAATGAAGGTGTTCACTTATCTTCCAGAAGATTTTTAGTTTTAGTTATCCTGTTTTCTGCAGTGCTGAATATTAAAAATCAAATTATAGAAACAAAGAAACAGATGTTAGCAGCAAGCTGCATTGTAGGAAGATACAGGTGAGTACACACTGCGGTGAATCTGCACCAGGCACTTACTGCTTGATAACAGTCACCTAGGGCAAAAGAGGAGACTGAATCAATTGATGTGGGAGGGTTCATTTTTGTAAACAACTTCCTTATGACACCAGCTCTAACAGGTGTATGTGGATGTTGACTTTCTTGTTTTACCAGTAGCCTGGTAGATATAACCAGTTTGCTACCTAAAGTTGTTAGTTTCTCCAAAGAACATAAGGGGATAGTCACCATAGATTCTCATTTGTGTTTCCTAGTTTCTGCATATTGCTTGAGCCTCTTTCCATTTTGGAGCTGACAGGTTCCTTCCTCCTGAAGGTCTTGGTTGTTATCATGGGAAGATTTCACAACTGCAGCCTTTGGGAAAGAGAGAACCAGATTAGGCGTATATTGAACAGATTGCACTGATGTCATTGATGTTGATTTTGTGTGAGATTTTATTCGCTTGAATGTGTTCCTATTAAGGAGAGATATTTTTTTCCCCTTCTGAAATTCAGGAATCTGAATTGACTTTTGAAAATGAATGCCTGTTGTGCAGAGAAGGAAAAGAGTTTAATGGTTCCCTCAAGGTTCTTTTAACTCCTATCTTTTCCATCTATGCTTAGATGCATAATTTTGATGCTTCTGATCATGTATAGAAACCCAAATAGCAAATTCCAGGAAACTCTGTTTATCTAGTATGGGCACTAAGAAAGGTACTTTGAATATCCAGAATTAACCTTCTGGGTGGATTTTTTGCAGTCTGGCAGAGCATGTTATGCTTGAACCCCAAATAATGTCTGCCATTCATCTGTATGCATGAATTTCACAAGTTTTAGCCTTTGTCTATTTGTTAGCTTTTATTCTCTTTGAAAACCTCATGCACTGAACGGCAGCTGTATTATGTCAGTTGCATCAGACCAAACAACAGCTTTTCTACAATGAAGAAATAGGGTGACTTTCCTGAAATTCTTAAGTGATTTGTTTTTAACTTTTGTAAGTGTTTTAGAATAAATATAAGCACTGTTCTGTTGTCTGGTTATAAATTATTTCATCCACATTATTTTACTTCCTCCCTTTTCATTTCTGTGTGTGCTACCCTACTATAATCCATTAGTAAATTCAGATTAATAATGGTGGAGGAGACCATATTTGAATTGTGGCATTCTCTCACCTGGCAAATTATCTGTGAAGAACTCACATTTCCAGATTTTCAGTTTAGTATGTCTAATCCTTTCAAACACATCCATTTTGTAGAGCAGGCATTATTATAAAAGCTGTGATATGGTGCTTTTAATGTGGTCTTTTTCATGAGAGGCATTCTGAAATTGGAATTATATATGTGTTGGTTTCAGCTTCTGATAATTAGGTGACCATGCAGAAATATGGAGAACCTGCTCGAATGTAGAAAAGAAAACAGCTTAGATAGTAAATGCAATCAGACTGTGTAGTCAATCTGTGGAGCAAATTTATCAATAATGACAATTAACTGTGCTACAGTAACAAATCAAAACTGGTGTCGAATTGAGTAGTATGAAACTAATTAAGCTAATTGGACTGTATAACTACAGTTATATGAAATAAATATAGTTTTTAAGCAAAATTAGTTATGGAAAAATATGCAATGGATATTCCTTGTAAATAAGTAAAAAAAATCCTACCTGTAATGGCTGTCCTTTGCCCTTCTTATTTTCTTTCTAACATTTTAATATTCCACATAATGCACTGCTGAACAGTTTCTGCCCTTCTGGGCAAGGAAAAATGGTTTAGAGTTACTAGTAGTGAGTAGTTTAAAAGCTCCTTTTTAGCCAGTGGAAACGTTCAGTGTGCTGGGCTTGCTTTCTTGGTGGGGAAAAAAATCCTATCTTATGGACGCAAGAGCTCCTTCTGAAAAACAACAGTTGAAGTGAGAGCAATGGTCTTTATGATCTTACCAGCTACAAAATTCTTCAGTGTTATCCCGATATCCACGTTCTAACTTACCGTGTGGCCTTGGAGAGATTGTTCTACCTGCTTGTGTGTTCATTCCCTAAGACAACACATGAGTAGGAATGCTGATCATGTGGGGGCACATGGTTTTTGTGGTGTGGCAGTGTTTGTGAGATCTCTTGAAGGTGTGAAGAAGAACCAATGTCCTGCCTGTAGTAACTATTTACTTGGTTGTTAAAATTGTTAAAAAGTGTTGTTAAAAAGTGACAAGATAGAAGACAGCTAGTAACCTCATTTTGGTCTCTGCTAATTATCTTCATTTTGAACTGATGGCTACTTCCTATTTGTTTCTTTTGTTTCTGTCACCTACTAGCTTACAGTTTGCCTAAGTTTCTTAGAGTTGGTGTTCTCAAGACTGTATCCCAATTTAGAACTGCTGCTTTCCTGCTGCGGCTTGGTTATCCATTGCTTTCATATCCACTTTTCATCTTCGTGGACTGAGTCTGCTTGATACTAGCCAGTAAAAGCTGACTGTAGTAAAGGATGATCCCAAGTTGAAAGAAAGAATAACAGGAAGAACAACAGCCTCTAAGTCCTGAGGGAAAGGTAAATGGAAAACTCTGGGAACTTTAGTCCCTTCCCATAAAATAGAGAAGTGTTTAGAAAGGTTGCTCACATCAAGCATAAGAGAGAGCATAATAGTTTCTTCCTTTCCAGGAACGGTTTGTGGTTTTCAATGTGAAATAAGAGTTATGTGGAGCTTAAGTTTAATCTCCCTGGCCAATTTCCATAGATTTCTCTTTCTGCCCTGTCAGCTGAACTTTCTTTGCCTGAATATTTTTTCCATTCTTTGAGAGTTTTGTCCTACATCAGAGTCCAGACTGTTTGGATGAAATCATGTGATAACACTTTGGCCTTTTCTTTTTTGTTAGTCTCCTTTTCGCTGGTCTATATATATCAGTCACTGAGATGAAAAAGTGATTTGTAACTCAGGTATTTTTTTCAGTTATTCGATTATTGGCTCTCAAAAGTTAAGTCTACTAAGCTACATTTTTTTTTCATTTAATCATCATTTTAGCGAGAAAAGCTACAGATTCAGAATATGTGGAAATTGACCCATATCAGTAATGTGAGAATGAAAGTCACAGAGTGCAGTGATGACAGTTAGTGTACAACATGCTCAAAGACCTACAAGAGCAGAGATTTATCATCACAATTGCCCCTATAAGATCAGGTACATACTGTAAATGATGTTAAACCAGTAACAATCCCTGGGATACTTGTCAGTGTTACCAGTGAACTTAAAAGGAGTCACCAAAAGTCCTTTAAGAGTGGAAACTGTCAGCATCCGTAGCATACTGTATTGATTTTGCATTTACGGTAATGACCAAAGGGTGGCTCCCTATACCTACTTATGAACATGAGTAAAAGATGAGATAAAGAACAGTTAAATATTTTTCTTTACAGTACTAACATTCTCAGACTATGTTCTCTCTTTAATCAACTTACAATCTGTTTTAGTGTAATAATGTATTTTTTTTTCACCAAAGGAAGGACGGAATCTGGATTTTGTGAACTACTTAGGTAATGCATTCACATTTATAACTTGCTATCCCAATTATGCATTCTTCATGATTTTTTTTCTGAAGCCAATTGCTATTATCAATAACATGTATAATGTCCTAAGTATGTCAGTATTCTCTATGTAAGTTTCAGTTCCTTTATTTTAATTAGAAGACTTTCATTACTGAAATACAAATTGTTCATCTTTTTATAAAAAGAAAATGAATCGCTGCAATTACTGTCTCTAGTGGAAGGCAGATTAGACAACATCCAGTTTTAGAGTATCCAATTATCTTCTGTACGTTTTCAACTAATACAAGCTTTGATAGGAGAGAAAGTTGTTCAGCTCTTGAGCATTCTCGGCTTGATGGTACTTATACCATTATTTTAGATTTAACAATAAACGTAAACTCTCTGAATCCTCAATCCCTCACTCTCTCACTTCATACTCTGTTTGGAATTTGTGATTATTTGATTTATTGTTCATTTTCCACTGTCTGATATTTTCCAGATGTTTCTAAGGGTATGCCTTTATGATAAGATATCCTTTATAAATAATTTTCCAAGATTAAATAGTTTACTCTGCCCCACCAATATTTGCCTATGAAGATTTTACCCAGCCATTGTGGCTGGAGAAATACTTTACCAGGGCAAACCTTAAATTCAGTGCTTCTACTGTACTGGAATACTCAATTTTGAATTAAGAGATACTGTCAGTACACAAATCACTGCTGACATAAGATTTCTTATGAAACTGTCAACTTTCTGTATATTGTAAGCTTCTGTCTGTTTCTGAATTATCTCTAGCCCCTCTTGTTCAAGATTTCTGTAAATACAAAAAGTTCCTCTGCATCTTGCTCATAAATGCTGTGTAGCTTTTGGTATGACCTATATCCTTCTTCCAGGAATCTTTCTAACTTGAAGTTCTCACATCTTCAAAATAACTTAACCTATAAACTTTCTGGTTAGCTTTTATTTGTAATGATTTGAAACACAATTATTTAGAATCCTGAATATGTTATTGTACTTAGTGAATGGTCATAATACAAGGGATTTATGCAGAGTAAAGATAGTAGAATCTTAGCTGTTGTTCTACAAGAAGACTTCAGCCACTGTGGCTTGAAATGTAAAGAAGTGATGTTACTTATTCTCCCTTGGAACTTGGTCTAATTTCATTATTTACACTATTTACTGAGATCAGAAAATCTATTAGCAGTCAGCCATTTGGAAATGATATCAAAGGGATTCTGTTTTCATCTTTGGGAATTTTTACTGTAGTTTTCTTTTTCTACTGGGCTTACTATATATGTCTGGAATAGCATTCTATCATCTTTTTAGTAACGCAAGGGAAATTTTGCCCTTTAACAGGTAGGGCCTTGATTTATTGTGAAGACCAGAACTTTGTCATCTGAAATGTGTATTTTGCTGTTATAAATTAGCAACTCATAACTGCTCTGAAGCCCATAAAAACATGATTTGGGGTGGTGGGGATGAATATGAAGTCAGAAAACAGATGCTTATGAATAGCCATTCTCTAACCTCCAGGCATAAGCAATTTTCAAATGTGGAAGCAAATAGAAGAAGTTTTAAATGCTTTTAAAATAACTCCCTTTTCCCTCTTCCCCTCTCTCCCCCTGCAACCACAATAATTTCTGGTAAGTCATGTGTACATTTGGAAGAAAATGTTAGTGATGAGGTAAGAATACACTGTTCTTGGGAATATGATCTCTTATCAGAACTGCTGCTTTAGCAGGTCCAGAAACCTACTTTCAGCTTCAGTATATCTCTTTGAGTGACATTTATGATTTTTCATGACATGCTATCTCTTAACACATGTAATAATGGTAAATGCAACAGGAATTACAGAAGCCCTGTTGCATATCTAGGAGCGAATGCACAATGGGCTTGAAGAAGGCTTTTTAAATTATTTTTTTATATTTTTAATAGATCTGGATTTAAGCCTTTTGATTATAGTAAATCAGAACCAGCTTTGAATTTGGCACATATTTCAGTGAATTAATTCTGAAAGACTCTGAAAAGATACTAATTGTGCAGCTGGCTGAGAAAAGAAGAGGCATGGAATGAAGACTTGGACAATTTTCTTACAGTGTGATCTCTGATATGCCCCATCTGCATTGTGTGTTGTCTTACCTCTGTTCACACAAGTCTTTCAAATATACTGCTTCTAAATATTCAGGAGAATTATGTTTCCCTGGGAATATCTGGTGAACATGTTTTATTTTAGATTACAATTCTATGAGGTTTTTTTTTTTTTCTTTCTGCGATGTCTCTTTGATAAAATAAATGGAAAAAAATCTTGTGTATAGGTAATTGGATCTGTCAAGAGTTACAACACTTCGAAATACACCACAAGATGGTGAGTGGAACGGAGACCCATCATTTTAGTTTTACATAGTCAATATATGGATATAAAAGTTTTATTTGCAGAAGAATTGGAACTTTGGCAGATAACCATGCAATGCGAAACAGCTCCAAGAACATTTTGAGAGCAACCCACTTCAGATCTATGCTTTTGTATTTATCGAACAGCTCGTGAAACGAGAGTATTTCCCTCTGTCGTACAACCTGCTATGTTTGTATCTATCTGTGAGGAATTGGGCATGGGCTTTACCAGCACTGTTATTTCATTAAGGAAAGTGGGTCACTGTGTGGAACTTGCTATTCAAGATTAGTTATAGAGACTATTTTCACTGTTAAGGAATGACTGTTGTTAATCAGCGTGGCCGTAATGCCCCTAGAACATCCCTTTTCTAAGTAGCATAATCATAAAATGGCTTGGGTTGGATGGGACCTCAAGGATCATCAAATTTCAACCCCCCTGCCAAAGACAGGATTTCCAGCTTCTAGATGAAGTGTTAGCTCAGGTTGTCCAGGCTCCATTGAATTTGGCCTTAACGACCTTCAGGAATGGGGCACCCACAAGTTTTCTGGGCAACCTGTTCCAGCACCTCCCCACCCCCGCAGTTTACAAAGGCCCACCTTTCAAGTTTATCTGGTCCCTCTGGGTGGTATTCCTTCCTTCTGCTGTATCAACCACACCACTCAGCTTGGTGTAATCAACAAACTTGTTTGTAATCAACAAAATTGCAATCCCATAATCTCTGTCACTGGTAAAGATAATAAAGAGTATCAGTCCCAAGATGGAACCCTGTGGGACACTCCTTGTAATGCAGTAGGAACTCTAAAATTGTATCTATGTGAATTCTCACCTGATCCATCTACTTCCCAACACCTTCAAGTCCACAGTCATGTTTGCCAGCAGCTTTTCATGAGAAGTTCCACTCTATGTATGTCCCCTGATATCCAAAATAAACTTAGAAGAACATAAATTCTTTCACCCCTTCTGGGTCCAGCACTCTGCTGATTCTCTTCCAGTGGTAAATAGAAGTTACAAACAAAAAACCAAGGTAATACTTCCCTCCCTTGTGGGAGCAAGAACCCTGAGTCACTAACAGCCAGAAAAATCACTTGTTTTCTGTCAGGCCTTCACCACAGGGAGATTTTAATAAGGTGCAGTCTCTCTTGGCTTCAGGCCATTCAGCTAAAGCTGGTTACTCACTCTGTCAAGATAACTCTGTCGATCTAGCAACTGCTTCCTTCAGGTGCCATAGGGTGGGACATATTAGGAACTCAGCAGCCCATTAATTCTTTCCTGAGTTCTGTGGGAGGTCTTAAAAGCAGTTGTAAGATTTTTTTTAGAGAGAGCAAGTTTGGGATTTGACTTCCAGACTCTATAGCAAGCATGAGTGGTGCACTGGAATAGTAAAATCTAACTGTCTTTTTGTCAAGCTAAGATGCATTCATACTTTAGCATCAAATGAAGTCAGAGATCTAGGACGTGTTTTGATGCCAGGAAAATATGAACTGGAGTACAGGGTATGCCATTATTTTTAGTGTCCCAGTGTAGGTACAGCTCAATTGACACAGATTTACATAGAATTATGAAGAAGGTGTAAAGGTCTTTCAGTATGACCTACAATGCCTAAGCATCAGGACATTACATTTCAGACACTTCTGCAAGGGATGTGATGTTTGTAAGTTCAGCACTTAGTGCCTTCCTGCAATTTTTTCTAACTGGGCATTCATAGTCAGTGACTCTGAGCTTCTTTTGTAAATTTTACTAAGGACCTCTCGGTACCATCCTATCATGAATGCTCTACAACACTGAAAATACAAGTGGCAAAACACTTAGTTGCTCAATGGAAAATATTCAGTTGGGTAGCCTTCCTTAAACCACGTTATCTGGACCAAAACAGTAAGGGACTTGCCTCTCCCAGCGTGGAAGAGTAATTCTTTCAGGCCAAGTTTCCATAGTTTTTGTTCAATGTATTGAACAAAATACATACAGATAATACAGATAAGAGATTACAAAACATACTGTATGTGCATATTAAGAGCTACTGAGCAGCAATCAGTAAACAAGAGTAGTATGATATAGGAAAACAACTCAGTAGTGATGTAGGTAAGCATTCAGCTAAGCAATAAAGGGAGTACACATTCAGCTGAAGAAACAGGTAGAGAAACAGAAGTAGCTGTTTCTCTGTAAATTATCTGTACAATACTGTGATAAAGAAGATTTTGTTTTCAGATGCACGCTTTTTTGTGTAGGTTTTCTGTAAATCTTTTTCAGCTGTTATAGTATTCAAATGATTTTTTTTAATGCTATGTCCTCTGAGTCTGGTCCTCTCTCAATTGGTTTCTTTACTTTGTTTAAACTAGAGTTTCCTTTATCAGATTTTAACAGATGTCTTTTCCTTCTTCACCCTTCTCTTTCTTCTTCCATCCCCTAATGTTTTCTGTGGCAGGGAAATTTTGTGCACATTGTAGATGATTTTTGGAAGAGGGGGTAGCCTTGCACTTCCATCTGTCCATTATGTTCTGACAACAGCAACTGGGAACAGTTAGGACCCAATTTCTTTACTGCACTTTTAACCATCGTTCATTTAAAATATAACCTTCTGTTGGAAGAAAAAATGTATTCATTTGTATATCAGATTTGTAGAGCTAATATCAATTTTGATGTCATGTGGTATAACACTCTTGGATTCTCAGAATTGCCAACTGTAAAATTTATTTAGCTGATGGTATGCCACGAAGAGTTGCCAGTTGAAGAATAATACGAAGTGTTTTTTGGTTTTCTTGGAAAAGCCATTTCAGTGGCTTTACCATCACAGTTCTCCATGTTGTGCAGAGGTATGCATAAAGAAACAGTAAGAACTTCACAGCAGAAGTCTCTTTGTGAATTATTATTTTATGCCGTGGTATTCCTAAAGTGGCTAGATTGGAGAGGCAGAGATGTTTTGCATTCCTACAACCCTGTGAGTATGTCACAGCAGGCTTATTCTGGGTAGCTGACAACTTCATCTGTGCTGTGTCAAATAGATTGTGTAGAATTATTTATTTATTTATCTATCTATCTATTTATTTATTTATTTAACAAATAAATTCTACTCTTCAAGCCCAGAAAGGAATTATTCTTCATTAGTAGTAACAGCAACTGAAGCTAAGAGTGAAATTCCTCTTTCCTGCACAAGTTTCAGCCAGCTCTGCTTGGCCATGGTGCCAAGGTACGACCTGTGGCAGAATCTTTGAGAACTTCATCTGTCCAGCTGCTGATGGTCTGAACGAAGGTTGTAGTTCATTGCTGGTTGATTTGGTCTGTATATGTGTATACAAATGAAATTTTGCATGCATTGAAGCAGGCCGTTACTCCAAAAATCTTTCTTACACTGTTGTCTCTGCAAAGCTTTTCCTTTAAATTTAGGAGAAGTTTATTCTAAAAGAGATCTGGAACTTCCTTTTCCAAAAAGCCGCTCTGACTTGATCTGATTTTGATTGCATAATTACAAACTAAACAGTTTCAGCATGTAACAATACAGAGAAACTAAAATAATCGTATCATTTGAAAAAAAAAAAAGATAAATTATCAAATTTTATATGGCTCTACACCCTAGGTAAGATGGATTTAATGATTTCTTAGTGATGTATGTATGTAGGTCACTCCAAAAGTAATACCTCCTTTTAATTTCCATGCAACAGATACAAAGAGCACAACATTATTTGATAGAGCAAATTCTCAACTACATAACATTTGTTTTCAACATGGTCTCCATGTTTAGGTATGCATTTTTGCTAGCGATGAACAAGAGCCCGCATGCCAAACTTATAAAAACCTGCATGGTTGTCTGGAACATGGCTTGTCTTTCACATCACTGTCACCACTGCTGAAACACACCACACACCACCTCACTGTGCTCACAGTGTAGCGCAGTACAACAAAAAAAAACGGAACAATTCCGGTGGGAATATCTGCTGCCCTACCGTTAACATCTCCCTCTGTACCAACATAATAAAATGGAAGACATCACTTTTGGAGCAGTCTGTACACTCTGTCCCACATTAGCTTTCAACTCTACGTGTAGTTTTGACAGAAACTCTCATCTATCAGTTGTTATAAAAAGTCATATTTTGTGTCATTTAAGAACATTTCCAAAAATAAAGCTTCATATACTTAGGATAAACCCTATGCACCTACTCCACAGTTTAAATGTGCTGCTTTTGAAAAAGCATACTATGCATTCTATAAACATTTATCATATAATACATTTCCTTCAGTAAATATTTAGTTACCTTATTCCAACACAGATGTAGACTTCCCCAGGGATAAGGGGGAAGTTGATGCTAGGTGTTGCTACTGTTTTTGCAGTAGTGATGCATCATTGATGAAAGAGCCTGTTATCTAGAATAAATATGTGGGTTTGTCTTAGTTAAAAGGTTTTGTTCCGGTTATTTATGAAATAAAAAGCTATGGTGAGCTTATTTCAATTGTATATCTGTGCAGCTCTTGATCATGATGAAGAAACCTTTTCTTAGGCTTTGCAATAGCTGTAATAATTCCCTGTGCAAGGAGATGCAGTCTGCACTAACATATGCTGCTAATTGCAAGGTACAGATTTGCTAAACAGAGTATAACCTGGCCTACCATATCCTATGTTCTCAACAATACATTGTTGGTATTTTGGTACTTATGTCATCTGTTTTGCGGCTGTATCCTGTTTTTAACTGTATGTCTATTCTCTCTGTCCTACATGTCCAATTCACCTCTTAAAATGAGGAATTTGATTTTCCTCAGCTAAAGATACAGGAATTTCATGAAGTGTATTTATTTATGGACTGTAGAGTCTTCAAAGGAAATTCAGAGAAGGTCAGATCTTTTTAGCTGTCAAAGATGGGAGATTGACTTTCATTTTCCCATACAGTCAAAATATTCCAGAGACCACAGATCACTGGCAAAAATATGATGTGTTTGCCTGCAACTTTATCATGATATGATCATAGGCTTGTAATACCAGTGTTCCTTTAAGACACAAAATAATGCACACATACGTGGTCATATTCTGTTTAACTTTTATGCTTATTCTCATTTATGCTTTTGCCTCCAGCAATTGTTCTCTCTGATGCTGTGCAATTTGAAAGTGCTCCCAATGAGCCAGGAGCATATCCCTGCGCTCTGATATCCTCGTCAGTTTTTTTCTTACTGCCTTATTGGCTTGCTTTAATGTGAACTTAACTGCATGGTTTTGATCTGCTTGTGGCAACAAATTAGATATGGAATAATAAACCTTGGCATCTCTTTTCAATAGTAAAGGTATCCCAGAGCTGACTATAACCTCTGACTCTCTCTTGAAGAAAGGACTTTGATCTGTAACCTTTTAAGAAATTTGTCTCTGAGTAAGCATATGAAGAAATTCTGCAACTTCAATTGTTTGCAGACTTTTTTATGAACTAGAAGTCTGAGAATTTTTGATTTATTTTTTTCCTTATAATTTGGAAAAATCATTATAAGGAAGATAAAGGTATCACATTTTGACAGATTATTTGTTGTTCTGGACAACCTCTCCAGCAAGCACTACGTTGTAGTGAAGCTGTGATTGTGTTAGTCAGAATTTACATTTCCACTTACTAGCAAGCATTTTAGAGTAGGCAAATACTGTCTCAATGGTAGATGTAAGTTGACTGAAGATTATATTGAATATCAGTTTGGAAACTAAATTCGGGGATGTTTTTTCCACAGTAATATTTATGGCACATTTCAAATTATTCCCAAATCCAGGTAATGGGAAAACATTTATAATAATTGTACAAGCAATACACTCTATAAAAACCTAAAAAAAAAATCTAAGATTTTAACTTTGAGATGTTAAGTGTTTTAGAGAGATTTTGTTAAGTCATGGAGGTATGGAGTCCTCTTTGTTTTGCTATTTCAATGTCGTAGGGACAGTGACACACACAAAATAGGATTGCTGTGTGAATGAAAATAGTGAGGAAGAGTAAAGATAAAATGAAAAGTATTCCAAACATTATCATGATAACAGATTCTCAAGTAGACACATAACTCCAGTATATACACAAGAAGATGCCACACTGAGAAGGAAGCAGTGGCACAAAATATCATTAGAGAGGCCTTTGTGCTTCTGTAACTCAGCACTTCTGTAATTCAGCTATATCTGAGTGTAATCACTATGGCTGGGATCAAATAGGAGAAAATAATAAGCTGATGACCAAAGTTAACGTGCAAACCACTGTCAGCATCAAGGCAGTAGTAGAAATTTGGGAAGCTCTTAAGTTTCAGAATGATTTTGGCTCTTGTAGACGAGATGATATACAAAAAGTAAATGCTAGCAGCTGTAAAAAAGCTAGATGAAGAGGGAAAATTTTGCAAAATATGTATCCCAAAAGCAAGTAGAAGCAAGAATGAACAGCATGAGGGTGAGAGTAAGCAGGTCTGTAATATGTGCTGAAAAATGTACTCAGCTGATCATTCTGTAAGGAAATGTATGTACGAAACAACCAAATCATTTTCTACTAGATAATCCAACAATCAAGATCAGTTCAAGTACAAAGAAATGCATCAAGAGTAGAAGTTGTGTATATTGTATAATGTCTCTTAAGAAAACTGGCCTGAAGTCTGCAGTCTCTTGTTATATTCAGAAGGGTGAGCTCGTTAATAATTCAATATTACTTTAAATTAGAATTTTTGATAATGTTTTCTGTTATCCACGTCGTCAACAGGTAGTGGGACACCCATAGAATTCAAGTTTTCTAAATCTTTTTAAAAAATGAAGTTATTCTCCAGGCAATATTGGCATTTGTTTGTCCATTTGGTGAAGGAAGCTTGAGAATTTATTTCTTCAGAGATTGGGAAACCAACATTTTATTTTCTTCTCTGAGTGTGTTTTCTTCTCTGTATGGTGCTCAGTTCCGCTTAAAACAAAACTAATCTTCTTTGAGTAATCATTATGCAATGCGTAATGCATTATGCTACCACCAGTTCAGCAGGCTTTTAAAGTGTATCCTTTCCAGAAGAGTGCTCTTGGGCCAGATTGTTATGCCAGTAATTAAGAGCACTAACTACTATGAATTGAAAATTCTGAAGGTAAAAGAGTGAATAACCCACTGGTATCAAAGGTAAGAATGGAAGAGGAAAGTAAAAATGAAAACGCTCTATCAGGATACCATAGAACTTACTTAATTCTGTAAAGATTATAGAGAATAATGAAAGAAAGGGTTCAATTTCACAGAAGTGGGAGAAAAAGCCCTGTGAAACAGAATTCATAAGTGGTGATATCTTTTATTACTCAGTGTAGCTGAAAGAAGCAGACAAGCTTCCGGGCTTTGAGTGCCAGATTTGAATAGAAGAAGTAAAATCCGTGTCAAAGAGCAGTTAGTTTTTTCCACAGATGAAAGTTTTGTATTTAAACTTGTTCAGGTGTGAATGTAGTAATCACAATCATATTTTAATTGCATGGTCCCAAATTAGCAAAAACTCGTGACAGTGAATTTTGCCAAAGTATCCTGCAGTAAGTCCACTGCTATCCAAAGATATCCCTGCTTGTGCAATGTTTCTGTTTCTCATTTTGTTGTTGCTGCCATTTTTGTTGCAGTTTTTATAGTTTAGCTTTGCTGATACTTTTTTTTATGAGCCAACATTGTTTGCATCTGAATATTGCCAGTGCAGTTAGCTTTCTTGTACAATGTTTGTCCCAAGTTGCAACTGGGGTAACATGAAGAGACAGTTATTAATTTCTGAGTTGCTGAATATTTGCAATGATAACATAGTACACAAAAAGAGAAGTGACTTGTTCTATCTGATCCTGATGTAGGTCAGGATGAGCAGTGAAGGCGAATAGAAGAATGTAAAAGGAGATTTATGAAGATATCTGCTGAACTTATTTTCTGTCTTGCAGAAAGAGGTAGTTGTAAACATGCTTTAAATGAGGATTGCACGATTGCTTTGAAATCATCCCTGACTGCCACTGTTCTCATGTTGGCATGAGTTGGTGCAGGTTTGAGAAGTACCAAGCTGCATGTTATTAGGGAATGACTGAGCACTTGAGAGCGTGGTCTGGAGAAGATGGAGTTGCTGTCAAAATCGTTCGTGGAGTCACAGCTTGAGGTCTGTCAGTATCAAGATTTTGATGGATATTTATGTTCTGGCTTGTGACTTTTCTGCACATTCCAGCTTCTGTGCCACAGCACACTTCCTGCACAGTTGTGCTGATAAGACACTTGCATAGCAATGCTGTAAAGGTCAGAACATCTTTTACAAAAAAAGATGACTAGAGGATTTGAGAGATGGCTAGCTGATTTTATCTGAGGCTGCTTCTCTCCAAGATAAAATCTGACAGTAAAACTGGCTTGAAGTTTTTCTCCTTTCCACTTATCCCAACTGACAGTTCTGCACTTACTCTGTGCTGCCCTATCCCCTTATACTGGGCTTTAACTGCTAAAGCCTAGGCATTCATTTGGCTTCCGTTGCCTTAGCAGGGCAGCTCATGGGGCTGGTGCAGGTGGGGCCTCTCCCCATGCCACCCACTGCTCCTTCAATTGCCTGTCTCACTGTGCCTTATTTTAATCCCTCCAGCTTTCAGCTTCCAGTTTTATGCTTTCTCTTATGGCAGTGCCGCAGTCCGCCCCACACATATCCAGGTTTATTCCTGGTTGCAGTTGGTCTCACCAAGTAGGAAAATATGAATTTGTAACCTTGTGGTTATTTTTATATAAGAATGTCTTAATACATGTTGGATGTTTGAGTCTAGCTTTCGATGTTTTTCAAACAGTGTCTGTATTTTGGTTTTTAATTTGCCTCTGAGCAAGACTGTCTACAAACACTGGCCAAATCTGCCTATCTGGGACCTGGAAGGAGTCCCTGGAGAAAGCACTTCAAGTCATTTATTCAGCACTGGCTGCTTTTACATTTGGCTTGAAGTCTGACAACTTTCCACCAGACCTGCAGCATAGTAAAGCACATCCTCTCTATGACAGCGGGAGAGCCAAGGAACTAGCAGGTTGCAGGAGTGAATGCTATAAAACAGATGTTATTAGTGGGCTTCACCAAGGGTGGGAGGCTGAGTACAGTAGCCCTATTACAGCCTCCAAGGTGGGCCACAAGATTGCTGTCTTATGAGCAAGCTGTGCCTGCAGTATTTGGCTCAACATCGCATCCTGAAAATTCCAGTGCTGAGAAGCACTTTTGCACTGTGAGTAAACTGTAAGCTAGATTTGAAAGGAAAGATTTTGATTAAAATCAGCATTTCAGAGCCTTAAGCTGGCAGCTGGTGTGGTGTTAAGGATGGACATCATTGGAGACTCCTCAGTTAAAGAGGCCCCACGTCAGTGTTTAAACCAGGTTCCATCCAGTTGTGATGGTGGTTTTTAACAGTCGAAAGAAAAAAGTATTTCTGCATATTTACACATAGGGACAGATTCTGCTCCCACTAAAACCAGTGGCAGAATTCCCGTTGATTTCCATGGGTGCCTGCCTCAAAATGTTTGAACAGTAAATATATTCTTCTGGGTGGGAAACCAGGATAGAAATCCCTCTCATAGCTTGCTCTCAGCACTGCAAATGTCAGGGTTTTTCTGTGCTAGGCTCAGAAACTTCTAATTTTAAAATCCTTTTAAACTTCAACCTCTGTATGTGGCCTTCACAACAGTCAAGTATTACATTAGCTTGTATTTACCCCTGTTCTTCCTGTGTGTGGAATTATTTCATTTTTATAAATATTAAACATATCAGAGTGATTGAGAAATATAGTATCAGACGCACAAACGTTTGCTCCCTAAGTCTTGTAATTAAATAGTAAATCTTGATGTGCTTTAATTTCATTGACACTAGATGAGCTGATCTCATTGGAATTTTTTAGTGCTATGGCTTATGCTCTATATGCAATTCCGAAAGATTTTCTGTGCTGTGGGCACATATTTTGTGTCTCTATTTCAAACCTCTGTGTTGACTGAAAACTTAAGAATTTCACAATCATTTAGGATTGTTAGTGGATATAAGATACAGAATTTACAGAAAACAGCATATTAAAAAATACATCCCTAGGTTCTCCCTAGAAATTTGAGACAAAAGCCTTTCTCTAATAATGTCTCTGAAAGCTTCCCAATGCAGAATATTCCCTCATAAACTATTGAGTTTGTTTTAAATCGGTAATGTATATATGAGTTTCTGTTTCCAATAGTTTTCAGATTTGTGTTTAGTCAACTCAAATTATACAGAGTTTATGACAAATTGCTGACAACCTGTATCAACATTTACATCAGTAATATCTGGTATCATTTGATGGATTGTCTGCATCCAAGCTTTGGAAATGGGGATAAAAAAAAGAAACAAACTAACAAGTATTCAAAAAGAGGGAAAGAAAAAAGGAAAAAAAAAATAGAGAGAAAGAAATGGAGAAATAAAAAGAAGGTACAAACCTGAGGAGCTAATTCAGTTAACATACCACTGCTTATAATACTCATCAGATAATAATCTAGTTCTTAAGCCACACATAGCTGATTTTAAATTGCACTGCTGTTAACCTTGGAAACAGATTTGAAAATGCACCTCACTCTTTTTTTTTTGTGTGTGTGTGTGTGCTAGTGGAATATTAAGCAAAGTTTTGAGCCTCTGCAGGTTTCCTTAAGTTGCCTATGCCCATTAGCTGTGGAGTAAAATCAGCCAAACCTGTATGTACAGCCAGCAGTACAAAAGCCTTGCTCTGGCTCACCGTAACAGATTCAGCTAGCAAATGTCACATCTGACAGAAGCACTCTTTCTAAATTACAGATTACTGGGGGTGTAGCTCTGTTTGCATATAATTATTCTCTTCTGAATTAGAGGTGTCAGTTTTGATGAAAGGTAATAGAAACTTCCCAAGACAAAAGACTGAAGTATATGAGAGGAACAGAGGCTTTCATTTCCTACTGTTTCTGCAAGGTCAGCTGTCAATGGTGTTAGGATAGCCAGGTTGCTTGTGTGATGAAATCAGCCAACCTGGAGGTAGAGAAACCCTTGATCTTCCATGATCTGAGTGCCCTGAAGGGAAGAACAGGGGTTACCACTTAGGTGCTTGCCCACTCCTGCCCTGGTTATTCATAGCAGGCCTTGCTTGCTTTCTCCACATGACAGGAGGAAATGTGATGGAAAACTTGATGCAGCTTGTCAGCTCTGCAACTCCAGTGCTTTTACAATGCATAAGGAATGGTCTATTGAATACACACTTTTTAATTAGAGATATCTCTTTTTACAATTCAGCTAGGTTTTTTTTTTATTTTATTTTTCAGAGTTGCTTTCAAATTTTATTGTCAGTAGCTATACATGCTGTCAGTAGAAGTAACAAGATAACCTAGAAGGAAGAAAAGGTCACATTTGTTTCCTTACTTTGGCTGAAATTACTCACTAGTCAGAATTTTTGAATCTCTTCACCTTTTTGAGGTAAATAAATTGAGTGCCATGTGTATTAATATGTATGGGTCTTTCATATAAGTTGTTAAAAACTGCATTGTGTAGATAATAGGTCCATTGATGAGTGACCAGACTGGGAAGTGCCTGAGCTGGTTTCTCTTATACCTTCTCTCTCTAAGCAGCCATGTGAGCTTAAGAAAATCACTGAGCTTCAGAGACCACATTGGTGACAGTTCCCCTCCAGGAAAGAACATGAGGGTGCAGAGGAAAAAATAGCCAAATACAAAGGGAGTCGGGGCTAAATCACTTATCCTCCTGTATCACAAGGCAGGACTTAATCTGCTTTTTGGATGGGGGAGAGGGGTCGTCGTCTTCTTCTTTTTTTTTTTTTTTAATCCTCCTGGTCCTCTTTTCCTCTACTGTGCAGCTTCTGATGGTGTTAAATGTGGAGTGATTTTAAGTGATGATTCATCAATCTATTTGTTCAGAAATGGAGAATCTGCACATCAACATGAAGCATTCTAGATAGTGTTAAAAAATTGTAAAAAATAAGAAGTTATAGCAAGCTATATAAGGAATGGATTTCTCAGTTTATTGTGATAATGAAAAATAATCGAGTTTCTGATCTGCCTGAGATGTTTAACTTTTAACTTCTCTTTACCAAATTCTGCCTAAACATAAAAAACATTATTTTGAAATAAAAGTTTGAAATGTTTCATTTAGTGTCAGTTTTCAGCTGACACTAAATGAAACATTTCAGCTTTCCAAGATTTTTATCTTTTTCAGTCAAAAATATTAGTGAAATTCACACAACCTCATGAGTTGGTTTTAGCCTTGCCAGAACTGCATTGTTCTGCAAATAAGCTATTTGTCTAAAAGTGAAGAAATCAATCAATTTAGTTTTACTTAAAAGCAACATCAGTAAGAATTCATAATTATTTTCAGAACTGTGAATAGTTTTCAGTCTTGTAGTGTGTTTAAAACAAGGAAAACAGAAATCTGGAATGCTTCCCATGTTTTAGAATTTATTTTTGTCTGTGGCAATGACATATCATACTATTTGTTGCCTATGTTCATGTGGACATATTCTGTGCTTCTGTATGGGAAGTGGGAGAGTTTTAGGCTTGCATCACATCTACTCAGTTTTTTTGCTTCCCTGTTTTCACTCTCTCAAACATTTAACTTTCTTGGCTGTGCCCACAAAATAACAACGATGCTGCATGATCATCAGGGAACAGTAAAAAATCTCCTGAGGAAAGGCAATTGGATTAATACTATGGATTAAAATATATTTGTGTTTGACTGCTTTTCCAATATCTTCATTAAAACTGGTGTTGATCACACAGCATTTAGTAATTTTCATAACCACAACTGCAGCATGGAATAAAGCAAATAAAGCAAACTTAACAGTACAATTTAATGCAATGTTTCATGACAGGAAGTGAACAGGATAATAAAACCTTTACTGTTTTAAGCCACACTTAATATTTTTATGGCACAGTCGGCTCAACAAAATACTCTTTGTGAGTCAACATTTCAAAGCAAGGTCCTGAGGCCAATTAAAGTAGTGTCTACAGCTCTCATGTGTAACTGCATGTAAACATGAGATATTTCAGAACATCTCTTTCAAGTAATGAGAGTTGTACCCAGATGAAGTAAAAGAGGCCTTTCACCTCAAGCCTTTTAATTTAATGAACTCATGTATGGAGATGCACTTGGGGAATGAGAAATTGATTTTCATTCTTTGCACAGATCCTATGGTAGTTTGAGAAGTAGTCCATGGAATTTGTCCTACAAAAATGTTATCCTTGACAGATAAACAATAGAAAGAGAGATTGTTGTTGATTTCATGCTTTATCTTGAAAGAGACCAAAATATCCCTATCACGGCTGATCAAAAAAAGCAATAAATTTAAAAATATTCAGTTTGCAGTTTCTGGGCCAAAAGTACTGAGTGGATTAAGAACAGATACACAGACTGGAGAACATTCTGTTCTAGTTTAATCTATGTCAATAGCCTTGTTGCTCGACCAGGGAAGATGTTTAATGCCCATTTTATTGATTTGAACTTTGAATGAATTCACAAGGTGTTCGTGTTTTTCTATCGTTGATATTACCACATCCCTAATGCAGATGTTCTCATCTGAATGGCTCAATGAGCATTCTTACGTGAATTCTGTTGGTTTTTTTCTGAGAATCAGCTTGGATAGAGACCTGTTATAAGAAACATGATGATTTTCATTCTACAACAAGTTATACACATTTTTTGTTTCGTTCTTTAAAATCATCTAGATAGACTCCCGTTCATTACTTTGCAAACAGCATGCATATAATGGTAATCTGCCTTTGGAGGAACAAGAAAACAACTCTCTTTTGCATACATACAGAACAGATGAGCTGTTATGTTTTTCTTTTTGTTTTTTTTTTTTCTGACAGAAATTTCTCTCTTCTGTCTAGGAGGCATTTTTTCAGGAATGATTCTATGAACCTTTGTCCTCCCCATACTTCCTGATTATCTGCCCTTTCAGTGTCTCTATAATGTATTTTCAAACTAAGTCCAAGGAGCATCTTGGGACCCTAAAAGGAGATGGCTTTGGTAATTGATTCATGTACAGATTTCTGAATCTAAGTAGGTTCAACCTGTGGGAAAGTTTCAAGGCTCATCTTAGGACTCAGCTGCAAATATTGTTAAATGACTGAGGTTAGAAGTAGTGGGAAAAGGGCAAATAGATACAGAACTGCAAGTCAAATCTTTGTAAACTTTGTACACTTTCTTTTCCCTCTCCCCACAGCCTTGTTTTGTGCACTGTTGTTATATGAGTCATTCTGTTTCTCCCTGTGCAGCTCCCCTTTTCTCCCCCCAAAGGGGAAAGTGGATCTATAAAAACTAATAGAAATGAGAAGGGGGAAAAAAACCCCAAAAACTCTTGATCTTCAAACCAGGAGACTTTGACGGCGAGCCAAATATTTTGAACAGCAGCCCTTTCATAACAGAGAAAGCTAGTGCTAGATCTGTTGGGTATGCAGTGTGACCACATAACGTTCAGCACATGTCAACTTAACTGATAACAAAATTGTACCTCTCAACCTCCCATACAGCATAGCTTTGGCAGGCTGCCAGTCCCTCAATCCTAATTAACACTGCCATGCTATGACTAGAAGGTTAAAGCCACAGCTTTATTTACTGCACAATTAACGGGTAAACATGACTTAATCATAATTTAAACATTCAGCATTTACGAGAAAATTCAAAATCCTCTTAGGAGCCCTTTTGACCTCAAGTCCCCAAGCAGACTTCTTGTAATATGGAGTTAACCACCTGTTCCACCAAGGGACATTGGGGCACCCTTTGACACTATGGATTTCCATCCTTAAACAAATTAAAACCAACATAAACTTAAAATAGGCATTCTTGTGTGTGAGTCTGAGTAGTCATAGTCCCATCTCAGTGACAGGACTCCCATGAGCTTAATCTGCGTCTGATTGCATTGGAGAACTGACTTCAGTGGGGATCCCAAAATAACAGGATTTGCCTTTATTGTTCTTGGACCTCAGATGGTAACACTCTGATGTGGCCTATGCTGACCCCTCAGCTTTGATCAGAATGCAGCATCTTAGTTCTGGCCCTGCAGACTTAGCCTATAGCTCTACAGCTCTACAAACACATTAACTTCAACAAACTAGCCACTTATAAAGTCTGATATTCGTGTACTTCTTGTTTATCTTGTTTAGAGCTTTAGATAATATCTAGTTTATTCAGTTTTTAAGTACTATATAAGCCCACAGATATAAAATCAGTTTATAACATCAGATATATTATGTAAGAGAACTGTTGTCTCAATACCTAAATTATGACCTGCCTTACCCTGAAACATAAATGTATCCTTTAAAGTAGGCCAAATATCAGACCAAGGGTGGATATTAATCCAAGTTCTTGAGGAACTACCACAGGAATTGTGTGGCAGTGACCCTTCACCAGCATCACCTTCTTTGGGCATGCTCCAGGGCCTCAATGTCTTTCTTGTAGTGAGGGGACCAAAACTGAACTCAGTACTCGATGTGCAGTTTTACCAATGTCAACAAAAGAAGAATAATCACCTCTCTAATCCTGCTGGCTACACTATTTCTTGTTTTGTTGAAACTCATACAAATGTCCTCAGCCCATTGATCTAGCCTATCCAGATCCCCCTGTAGATCCTTCATATCCTCAAGCATATCGACACTTCCTCACAACTTAGTGTCATCTGCAAACTTACTGGGGCTGCACTCAGTCCCCTAATCCAGATCATAAACAAAGATATTGCACAAGGCTGGCCCTGTACTGACCCCTGGAGCACCTCTAGGGGATTGTCAACTGGATTTAACTCCATTTACCACCACTCCCTGGACCTGACCATCCATGAAGAATACACCTGTCCAAGCCATGAGCTGCCAGTTTCTCCAGGAGAATACTGTGGGAGATAGTCAAAGGTTTTGCTAAAGTCTAGGTAGACTAAATCCACAGCCTTTTCCCCATCCACTAGTTTGGTCACCTGGTCACAGAAGGAGATGATGTTGGTGAAGCAGGACATGCCTTTCATGAGCCCATGCTGGCTTGGTCTGATCGCCTTTCTGTCCCACACATGCCACATGATTACATTCAAGATGATCTACTCCATGAACTTCCTTGATATGAAGGTCAAGAAGAAAAGTGGGTGAACAGAAGCTGGTGCTTCTAGAGTGTGTGGAGGGGGAACAGAGTACAGTCTGCTCTTTACAGCTTACTGTCCAGTATGTAACCAGTAATGCAGTTTAAGTGGGGCAGAGTTGAACAGAATTGTCCCTGCATGTTGGATGCTGTCCTTCCCAATGTCTCTCCCTGTTCCTTTGGGCTTCCTCCAGCCTCTTAAGAGGAGTTTCCTCTAACCATTCAGCCCATGCTAGAAGCTGGCATAGGATAGGATGGACTGTAGAGGAAAGGAAGCTTTGTGGTTCAGGGATTGGCCAATCCATTGGCAAAATTCCTCTGCCCTCCTACTCATTGCACTTATTGCTGCTGCCCATTGTACTTATCACCTGCTGCTTGGGTGCACCTTGTGCCTGCCAGTAGGCAACCATTGTGCATTGCAGTAATTCAAACCTGCATTTAGGCAGTCATTGGAGACCATCTAGGCATGAGATTGAATATGAAATATCCTATACCCTATTTCCAGCCCTGTCATTTGCTTGCTTGCACTGAGAGGGAAACTGATTACTCTGACTACCATGCTCCTCAAATTTCCTGTTTGTGGAGTGGAACTGATGATGTTTACCAGGAAAATGTGAGTGTCTTTTTTCATTGTGCTTGGAGAAAGTTCTGGTTTCCTGGATTTAAGAACCCATTGGAAGTGTCAAGTAGTATTAACATAAAGAGAATATAATAGTTGTTTTGTTGTTTGGTTTTTTTTTAATTTGTTTGTTTGTTTCTTTTTCTTCATGCATTACTCACTGCTTGCTTCAGGAATAATGTTGCACATCCTCATCTTTTTCTGTGCCAATGTTCAATACTGTGTGTGCCAAGAAATGTTATAGTGTCCATATTTACTATGTAAAGCCTACATACAGCCTCTCTGAGTAAGTGTGGCAGCAAGGGAAAGCAGAGGAGTATCTGTGTGTCTGTATTATATATCATATATTTGATCATATATTTGCACAGAGTGTGTGTCTGTGGGCTTCAGAGACTGAGGGGAGTCTGTGGTTCAGACTGTCTGCCTGCTTTTGCTTCCTTTTTTTTCTCCAAAGGCAGCGAAATATGTTGATATGGATTTTTTTTACAGGAGCTTTTTATGTTTTAATATATTTCCCTCACATCACATCTTGCCAAACATCACTTATTTACTAGTACTGTAAAAGCAGGTTACCAAAAGACAGCAAGTACCATTCCCCTGTAGCTTTTATCCAAACTGCCCAAAGACGTACTGTAATAAGACTCCTAGTTAAAAACAACAGAATATCAGCATGAGTAGAAGAGTTGAGCAAAAATGTCTGTGCTTATACTACATACGTGCTTAATTATTTAGCTGAACCAGGACCAGGGTTGTGTTTTATACAGCAGAAGTACTTTGCAACTGTGACCCAGTAACTCTGTGAATTCTGTCCAGAGTTATGTTTTGGTTCAATATTCCCACTGATAAAATGAGGCTTTAATCACGGTGCAAATGAATGAAAGAGAAAGGCTTCATTTAGGCTAGTCTACAATTAAATACATTTTTTTCATTTATGAGAATAATGTGACTTTTTTCCCCAGAAGTGAAATGCTTGCATTAAAAAAGTACAACACAAAGGAAGTGAACTCTTCCTGACTGCACAAAGTTGTAAGTAATGACCTCTTTTTTTCCCCCTGTTGTTTCTTTCTTTTCTTTTTTTTTTTCATAACTAACAAGATTTCTCGGTGGAAATAAACTATTTAGTCCATGTATAGATGTTCATCAGAGAGATTAAAATATATTCTTCAAAAGCATACTGAACATGCCCAGCCATTAATAACAAAATTGTCAGTAGTGAATAAAACAAAGGATATTGCTCATTTCCAGTGGGGAAATTGATTTATCTTGCTTTGGTTATTTGTTCACATTAGGAAATGTCACACATATTTGAAGTGCTTTGCATAGCTACTGTTTTGCGTTTACAGCACAAAAATCTCTGCTAAACTACATTTTGGCATCCTTTTTCTCATTTCAGTGAGGAAAAAACTTCTTCAAATGAATTACAGTAGCCGTTTTACTTATATATATTGCAAGTATATTTATATCTTATATATAAGTACATATATATATACATATATATATATATCTAATTATGCATATGTTTAGGTACTTTGATGAATATGTTAAACAAATAATAACTTATCTTTTTTCTCCCAATAAGACCACACTGAGCTGTATGCACATTAACTTTGCTTACAATTTCTCACCAAAGGAGAAATTATTGACATATGGGAAGACTTGCTGCTTCTGTGAGTAGAGCTATGGAGAATTTCCACTAATGAACAGTATCTTTTTTTTTTTTCCCATTGAAATCAGTGACTTTAAGATAATTGAAAGTAGATTTATGGGCTTAGAAGATAGCTCACAGAATGATGCACAGCCCCTACAAGTGGAAATCCATTTGTGTAGGTCAACAAGGCTAATTGGTGCACTCTCAGATAAGTTTAAGCAAACTGGTTCAAAAAAATGCACAATCCATGATAAAGCCATAAAGGCAGGATATAAGGCATGTTATGGTAATAGACGCTATTTAAAATGCTTTTTAGTGCTGTATGTACGCATCCTATGAAAACTGCAATGCTAATGTTGATTATTCCACTCCAAATATTTATAAATTTTCAAACTGCATCTTCAAAGACATTAAGTACCAAAGTTGCATCCTGAAGGTGAAATTTAAAACTTATAACACTGAATTTTTCAATGTCCATATTTGGCTTGTGGTTTTTGTTTTGTTTTGTTTATTTTTCTAAAATCATTGAGATCAGTGATATGTACAAACAAAATTTGGAATTCTTTACTGTGGCTGATTTTGAGTTCATTGAGCAGAAAATGTCTGATGAGAACATACACTGAATTTTTTTTTGTGTGTGTGGCTTTTTTTATTTTCAATGCTAACATAAATAAACTCCTTAACCAATTTTATATAAACTTTCAAAAAAAAAAAAAAATCTCAAGCATGGAAAATTTCAGCCTAAAATGGAGTTTATTTGAGAAAATTACAAGCAACAGAAAAAGAGGGTTAGAATGGAAATCTGAACTCCTCGTTAACTAGAGTTAAGCGCCAAATTCAATGCCAGGTTTTTTCTGTTAATATTTAGTTTAAAGTTACATACAGGTTTGGAAGAACTTAACTCTTTTTAACCTCTTTTTATTACTGTCACTGTCTTAGTTGTGTTTCAAAGTGATGTCATTTTTTCAGGGCTTAGTAGCTATCTTCACCACAGCAGGAGACATAGTTTTAACATTTTCTTTCAGATCATTGCTTGAAATCATGCTCACACAGCCTTAAATTCTGACTAAATCCCTCTGTCTAATATTCACTATTGGTCAACTCTAAATTACATGTCCTGCCATAAGCCACTAGAGATCATTAGAATAAGGAAGGCCTTTAGTAGTCAGATTATGGCTTCTGGTTTCCATTACATATCTGTGGCAATTGAAGAAGAGAGGAGTTCTAATTAACACTACAAATTTGTGAGAAGTTATGGATAAAACTTTGTAAAATACAATGTAGCAGTAACAATGGAGTACTGTGTTTTTAAGCTTCAGCTGTGGTACAAACCTGCATAATTTCATGTCTGAAAATGATGACTAGTAATGTTTTGAGCACATGTCATACTTTTCATCTGGAAATCTCAGAGCATTCAGTAAAGTTAGAAGACGGATATTATTTGACTACTTTTGCTCTTGATCTAACTAAATATGGAGATTACTGTGGTCTAATGGATAAGACCTGTGCCTAACTCCTTAGCAAGCAAGATTCTGTTCTTGGCTTTGCTGCAAATTCCCTATGTAACCTCTGGCAAAGATTCTTTTCCTTTGCTACTTCCTTTGGAAAGGTTCTCTGAATTCAGGGAGGCATTTTGTTGGGGAATGCAGGATGAGGAGTCACTTTACCAGATTTTGAATCTCTTTTGCATCTTGAAGACTCGCCAGATGAGTTCTGAGACCAACAATGATTGTCTCCACGGCAGTTCTTAGGAGAATTATCTTGTTTTCCAGCAGTGTAAATTTTGTTTCCATTTTATGCTTTCTGCTTTTAAAAGTCTTCCTGATTGTTCTATTTTGTCTCAAAGATCTTATCCAGATGGGCATTGAAAGCACTGAAGTTGTTCCAAAAGTAATACCTCCAATTTATGTCCATGGAAACTACAATAAACACAAAAATCACAATAAAGCTATTTGATAGAGCTAATTCCCAGCTACAAAACATTACTTTTCAATATAGTTACCACCATTAACTATTGTTTACCAGCGATGAACAAGAGCTTGCATCATGTGCTTGTCAAAACCTGCATCAGTGAAAGTGGCCCACTGTTGCTTTCACCACTGTTGAAATGCTCCAATTCCCATGCTGACATCCATGGCTTGGCCTTCGCAAACATTCAGCAAGCATTGATGAATTCTTCCATATAGGGGAATTCAATTCCTTATCTTTGCTGCATACGTACTTCCATGTCATGCTTTTTGTCAAACTGCCCCTCTGCTGCCATCTGTCGCATGGCAAAAAATGTAGCAGAATATTGGTGAGATGGTTCAATCTCTACTGTATGTCCATCAACATCCACCTCGGATGCTATGGTCCAATATAATAAAATACAAAGCTTTACTTCTGAAGCAGTATTTGCACAACAAGGCTTAATTTAAGAAGTGCCTATTAAAAATATTCATAAAACATACAAGAGGTTGATTAAGCTGTATGTGTGAGTGCACATTGATTTTCAAATTGCAAAAATGATTAAAGTAACAGTGACAAAGAACCTGACATAACAGATACCTGAAAGAACGGGGCTAGAACTTTAGAAATGCATCTCTGAAACAGAGCTCCCTGCTGCTTGAAATAAGACTTCTGTCTATCACTGACAGATGACAGAAACATGCATAGAAGCTAGAGGTCAGTATGCTTACTCACTAAGGCCATAATCAGACAGACTAATTCCCATGAGTGCCTCCGCTTGGCAATTTCCATTGGCTGGTTTGCAACATCTCCAACCTCAGCTTACCTCAGTCCTCTTGAACTTATATTATAGGACTTCAGAAATCCTTGGCTCTCTTCACCAGGTAAGAATAGGGACCTAAGTAGGTTATAGACTGTCTGAATGTGATCCTTAGGGACTTATGTTCTCACTGATATTAAACTATTACATTAAAATCTTCACTGTTGTCACTCACACACTGCTGAAATAGTCTCTGATCTGCCCACAGCAACACTTACTATGAAGGACAATTTACAAAATTGTTTTATAAGTATTTTAGACAAATTCATATTCTCTAGACATATAACCCCTCACAAATTGGTTTCTGAAAATGCTCTGAAAGTATCAGTCATGTCTTCACTAGCATACTTCTCTTCAAGGCGATCTCATCATGCAGAAAGTTTAAAATTGTTGTAACAAGCGGTATTTTGCTGTTTCCATTTGTTGGTAATGGGGACAAAAATGCAACCTAATGAGCAAAACATTTATTTTGGTCCAGGATTCTTCCTGCTTTCTAATGCTCTTTCCTTCTGCTATTTCTAGAGTACACGGTTTTTCACATTGGCAGGACATGTGTGGACATGGGCTGAATATATATTTAATCTTCAATTTGATAGCAAGCACTGACATATCGAACAATAATGCCTACATTAAGACAAAATTATACCAAACCATAGTTATTTCTGATGTTTTCTAAAGTTTCTTGTACAGACTCCATCTTGCTTTCAAAGAGTCCAGCATTTTTTGAGTTAGCAACAGTTTTGCTATAAACACTTGGTTCTATAAAATTCCAAATAAAAATATTGTCACTCTTGTGAGGAAGGAGAAAACAAAAACTAATTAAGATACGTTTTTGGTATATATTTTTCTCAAGGAATGGTCACTGCTTGAGCATGTACGGTCATGATTATTAATGTAACCTGTACTAGGAAATGAAGTGGCGATTCAAACATTCTGTGGGACTTGCACTGATTAATGTGGACTCGGGATATTAAGAGAGACACGGGTTTATATGAATAATCTAGTGCTTAGACACTTAGATGGAGAAGTGTCCATCTAAGAAGTGTCTAGGAACTCCCTTCCTGATCCTAAAACAAATCTTATATACCCTTTTCTCCCCCTCAGGACCCCCCTATGAACTTTCTTTCATAGCATTTTACAGCTGGGAGAAATGTGGTGTGCGTGGTTGCTCAAAGGAATAGTCATAGTTGCCAGTTAGCACAATATCACTCTATGACTGACAATACTGAAGTATTTTCATACTCTGACCGAAAAGTCCCAACTCAATCCAAGTTTTAGTGCTCATGGAAGAAGCCCTCACAAAGTTATTCCACTCACTTTGAGGTCCACCTGGACACACAACTTCTTGGTTCTGACTTATACAACTTGATATAATTATTCCACTGCAGATGTTTCCTTCTTGCGATGAAAATAGCTCAGTCTGTTGCTTTTGCAAATAGTGTTATCCTCTCACAAGCACTCTTGAGTTTTGGCTTGGGAAAGTGGGAAGTCATGGTGAAGGAAATTTGACCTCCTCAAGCTTATAGCAACACAGCTTTTACTCATTCCATCATTGTCCTCAGTCTTTCCCAGATGAGTGGGTATGCCCCAAGGCACAATTACTGATGGTCTGCAGAGAAGGAACAGTCGACTAAAAAGCAAACTGCCAAGAATTTTAGAATGAATATTCACAAAATGTATCACAACATTTAGACTTGCTTAATTGTATCTTACATATACTGAAAGGGGTTAGATTTCTAAACGTTTTTAGAAGATTAAAAATCTAGTCATTTAAAAACCCTTGTAGATCTCTACCTGCTTGTTCAGGTGCTTAATTACTTTTGTAAATCTGATCATCAGATTCTTCTTTCCATACAAGATTTGAGGTACTTTTTCCTGTGTTGTAACTGTTGTCAGCTGTTGATATGCTGTCACCCACAACAGAAGGACACGTCAATTGCTAGGTAACCTTTCAGAAAATATAAGGAAAGGTGAAGAAAAATAAAGACATATGGTTGAAACATGGACGTAATACTGCTGTTAATGTGAGTGACCAAATGCCTGAATGTAATATATAAGATGCCTTTTTTTCCTAGTGAGGATCTAAAGATAAAACTCCATCAGTGTAAGACTGAAGCCAAGAAATATGACAAGTGAAGTGTGGTTATGGGAATTTCTAGCAGGCTTATGGCTCACATGTGCACTTCACGTGAAAGAATGTCATATGGCTGTCCTGGCTGATCTTGTGAGTTTGTTGAATAAAAGTACATAGACGAGAGCTAGAGTGATTTTTTTTTTTTTTTTTTTAATGTGTGCCTTACAGAGTTATTTTCAGCCCAGGAGATGCAAATTACAAGAGCATGGCAAAGAATTTTTTCTCTGAGGAAGGGCAGGTTTTTCCACTTAGAAAAATTACTTTTTAATATATCTTTTTATTCTAGAATTTATAGGGCAATTTGTAGGGTATATGATTACAAATTTGTATTGAGCTGCTATCAGAAAGCTGGAAGCCAGCAGGAAAACTTTATTTTTCTAAGAGAAGAGGTTTTATAAAGTGTACTGGTATTTTGCATGCATACATCTACTAGGTAGGGCAGTAAGAAATAATAACAGGGTTGTCACCAGAAGAAAAACAATTCAGTTCTTAATTCACGTACACTATTTTTAATTGTTGTAATACCCTTCCACTATCTGAAAAGGAATTTAGCATGCCCGTCATGATAATTGATGTTCTACTTCATACCTGTAAGCATGTTCTTTTCTGCATCAACAGTGTTTCTCAGAAATGAGTCACTGTAATCTGCAAAGATGGATTCAGGCACTGCAATTTATTGCTTATTTTGCTTATCAGAAATCTCTGATGCTTACTGTGATGTAGATCATATATAAAGTTGCAAATGTATTATTCAGGTAACTGCCGTAGTTTCTGTGTCTGTGCATATTCAGATCATCAGTGTGGCCTGAACCCTCGAACTTTTTAGTGAAAGCATGAATCCTGTCAGATTGAAATAATGACCTAGACTTGTAATGGGGTAGTTTATATTTCAAACCTTTTGCTGAGCATACAAAAATGGTAAAAAAAAAAAAAAAAAAAAAAGATAGGAATAAAACCCTGTAATGAGGATTATACTTTTGTTCTAAGATTCTGTAATTTGCCAAGCAGGTGGAAACTACCTCTCGTCTATGACTAGTTGGTTTAGGTAGAACAGATGAAAACTCCTTCAAAAATATCTGTGCTTATGCTGGCTTCAAATGATTGCAAAATTTTGAGAAACTGTTACTATGAGATAATTGAGAGGGGAAGTCAGAAATAATGGATAGAGAAGAACATACTGGTAGGCTTGATGCTTTGGTGACTATCCTTAAATAATAAGGAATAAATAATCCATCCTAATAATTCCGAACTTTTATCTTAGTAAAAAAAAAAAAAAAGATTTTTTCTTGCTGTGATGAATGTTGAAAAGCCTTGATTTCTTAAGTGAAATACTTCTATGACTTCTCACCTGTGAAGTTTTCCTGATTTTGAAGAAATAAATATAAGTCAAGGCTATCTCAAATGCGCTGATTAGGCAGATGGATTAGAGGATGTTTCTCTCAGTCTTACTGATGTAACAGTCTGTGTTTATACAGACTCAAATTTAGGAAGTTTTAAGAAAACAGAACGACGAACCAAAGAGAATTTTAGTCCATGACACTTCCTTCCTTCTCCCACTGAATTTGTATTATATAAATACTCCCTGAAATTATTGCTTGAAGTGGCCATAGACAGATTCTCAGCCTTTGATGAATTGCTTTCAGGTTATATCTCTGAGAAGTTTGCACAACTGAAGAAAAAAAGATATTCTTAGGGGATTCCCTTGGAAGATCTGTCTATCTTGTTATGGAGTATATTTCTTGTACTGTCACAGGAAGAAATGAGGGGCTCCCCTGACAAATATATAAGCTATGTGACAACCCAGCTATTTTTAGATGGTTTAAATCAGTGGAGAAGGAAAAACATTTGTTTCCAAGACTGTAATTTTCCAGATGACACCATTTTATTGCACAGTGCCATACCATGAGAAAGAGCATTCTTGTGGCTTCTGAACTGGAAATCCTGTTGAAATGCTGTTTCTGGCATTTATTTGCTGTGAAGCCAGGCACACATGGAGAGCAGTCAGACTGACCAGATACAGTTTATGGTATTAAGGCATTCAGAAAAGTCTCTGCTGCACAACCCTTTTCCGGTATATGAAGTGTAGAGTGAAGTTGAAAAATTATCAATGAAGATCAAATCTGAAAACCACAATCTGTTCAGTCAGCCAGACTTTCATGCTATTACTGTATTCTTCCACTTGCAAAAACACTACTTTGTAAATTCAGCTTTTCTGTCCTCTTACATTGATGCTTATAACATAATTCTTGATAATTAACAATATTCTGATACGAAGTGGGAATGGAGGTTGAATTCACACTTTAGTGAAAAATGAAATGCACCCATTCCTTTTTAACTAGGAAGATAATTTTTTACTTACCTGAGTACTGCATGTGACCATAAGAAAAAGTGTTAACTGAAGAATGAATAAAGAGGAGGCAGCTTGGGCCCATCATTCAGTAGCCATTGCACTGATTTTACTGTGGTTATCCATACAAGAATGCTTTGAATGGATAAGTGCCTATGGGAGGTAATGCTCTGCAGTGCAAGGATTTGTATCTTCAGGTATATTCTGTTTTTAGGTAAGTAGGCTGGATTTTTCCTTAAAAAAAAAAAAAAAAAAGCGTGCTGTTTAATTTCTCTTGAATGTAGCATCACTCCACAGTCTCCCACAAGAACTGTTCTAAAATGATAGTCTGCCTGAATGGAGAAAAAACCCTAATAAATACAGTGCATTCCTCTTTAAAAAGTGTATTTATTTAGTAAGCTTAGAAACCACTCTGAGGTTAGGTTACAGCTATTGGGATTAGAGGGCGTCTCGTGGGCAGTTCAGACATCAAGTTATAGGTCCATGGAGCGAAGCTGAACTGTTTCTAGCCTGATGTCTGAATTATGAATTAGGTTCATTTTAATTCCAATGGGGTAAACCTCAGAGCAGTTTATATACTTATGGCTAAGTGCTCCTAAAATATAAGCTATTTATTTAAAACATGCATGTAAAATTTAATATCTAAAAAAGATGTCTGGCCTACCAAAGCAGGAGGACAGCAACTCAGCCAAATAAAATTTGAATTGCAGCTTTGGAACCTTTCAGAAGGGGATGGCATAGCTGGCTTTATGCCAAACACTAATACTATCAGCTAAGTCAGATTCCAGTCTTGGCAAAGGATGAACTGGAACAGCCACAAGGCTGAATTAGTTTGTCTCAGCTCAAGACACTTGCTACTTCCTCAGTCATGCCAATGTTGGGAGAGCTGTGGGTCATGATACTTTCTGTTGGCCACTCACAAAAGTTCCTTAGGCTAAGAATACACTGCAGGGTTAGCTCCTACTATTTTGCTGGAGTCGTGTGAAGAAGCCCAAATCTACTTTCTAATCTAGTTTGATATTTGGAGAGCATAGTGGAGCTGGAGAGTTGGAAAAGAAGCACAGGAATTATTTATACAATCAGAAACCATTTCCATCTCAAGCCACCCTGGTCTGAGCTCATTTGAGCAGCAGTGCTAGCTGGTGAACCTCTCACCTTGATCATGTTTTTGACCCTTGATGCTAGTAGACAAGTAGCTGTGCCAAGCTGCAGCCTAAAGCTGGCTTTCCACTTCTGATTTCTTTTGAGGAAGAACAGGCAGTGAGGCTTTCTGTAGGAGGCTATGCCTTCCTTTCCTCTATTAATTGCCAGAGAACCTGAGGGAGAAACAGCATCTGATGTTGTTTTCCTGGAAGGGAAGTGAAACAGAAACTAACCATCATTTTAGAACAGCTGGACTGGCTTCATTACTGTACAAAAAAAATGAATCAGTTTGCACTTTGGTTTTCTCTTCTCTCCTCAGTATCCTCCTTTAACTTTCATCCCAGGACAGGAATAGGAATAGGAATAAAAACACCTCTTAATTTATTACTTTTGCCTTGGTATTGGGAGCAAGGTGTAGAGAAATCTGGAAAGTGTCATTCCCGGGTTTGATCAGAAGGGGAAAATCTGTTGCAGATACAGGGGAAGCAGAAATGTAGTGAGGCAAAAGACAAAATTCTCTGAATGCAGGAGAATTATCATGAAGCCAAAGAAGTGCATAGTTAATTCCTGTGGGGATCCTGGGACCAGAGATCACTTGCTACGAATTTGCCGGAGTTGGCAAAACTAAATGTCACAAGTGAGCTAGTGGGAGTTAAAAACTGATTGCACAAAACCCACTGTTATTGTTTTCTGTTTTCAAAGAAACTAGATCTTGCCTTCTTTGTGTGGCAGCAGAGTGCTTACTCATAGTTCTTGGATGCCTGAGGCTGACCATGAGGCACTAAGTATGCATGAGAGTAATGACAATATGAAATAATCTCTCTTCCTCAGCTGCTTTACTCCATTCAGAGGCACTTAGGAGACAATTCTTCATTTGGCATAAATGAATTTTGGGCTGGGCTTCACTTTGCGTAGGAAAAAAAGGAATGGAGTGCTTTCAGTCCACTGCTAGGAAAACAGCAAACTTCCTGTGTCACTGCTGAATATGAAGGTAACTCAAATGAAGAGTTTCGGAGAGTGCAATAAAAGCAGTGAAAGATCTGAATACTGGATATCCATCTAGTCCCGCTTCTGCCCTTTTTTCTATTATATGAAGCACTACCCTTCTCTGGACGTTTCCAGTATGTCTTGATTATCAGCAATGTTTTACTGGACCATAGCACTCTAGTAGGTAGGCAGTAACAGCAAGTCCATACATGCCTTTTTTTCAGTAGTACTCCAAGTACAGGAGAGAGATCAGGTTTAAAATCACTCGAATTTTTAGCATGCTCTCTACCAGAAATATTTATACAATATGATTTAGACAAGTGAATATGTCTTTCCATTTCACTTACTTTTAAGAAGCTACCCATCTTTTTTCAGTTCTATCTGGATTAGCATTAGGATTGCTTCAGAGGAGCTAAAACATGTCCTCAGGGGATGACAGCACTATAGAACAGACATTACTGCTTGGTAGGGACTCTGACATTGTGCCTACTATAAATTATAACAAGCTACATGCCTAGAATGTTGTTTTCTTAGCTGATGACAAGTATGTAAGGGCAGAGGAAAAATTGTTCAGGATAGGAGAATATATATCAGCGAGTAAAAGCAGAACTACTCTCAGAAAAGATCCTGTTGTAATGCATTAAGTTCTTATTAAGTGACAGCACCAACCTATTTTCCTCAAGCAAAAGTAGTCGATACTGCTTAGGCACAATCCTAACCCCAAGTGTTTTAATTCTGATGACACTTCTTTTTAAGAAATATAGACAAAATAGAAAGGTGCACCTAATGGAAACAATATCATAAAGTTGACAGAATTTCAACAAAGTAGGTTGTCACCTAAATTAGCTAATAAGGTTTGAAACAAGACAGACAAAAACCAAATGGAAAGAAAACAATTTGCTGTAATTCAGTTTTTACAATTTAATGTTGTTTTCACAGCTAAATAAGATACAAAGAGATTTAGATCTTACTTGTTTTCTTCTAACTTCCTGCTCTGTTGATTAGCCAATCAAGAAAGCCCCAAGCTCAGGTGAAAGCTAATATTCACCACTTTTAATTTCTCTTTGACTCCCCAAAAACCTGAAAGTGTACTTAGTTCACAGCTCATCCTATACTCTTGAAAAAAGTTAAATTCTATGGATTCAAGCTTCCATGTCTTCTAAAATCTTGGTTTTGTAGGCATTGCTTATCTTTATCTGAAGATATACTGCCAATATACTTATTATTTATTTTGTGCAGATGACCAAAATTACATTAGTATTCTTATATAGAATGCGAGTATTACCATACTTAATGTATAATTTATTAATTTCATTTTTAAATGATTTTTTTTCCTAATTTGCTGTTTTCAGGTTATTAAAATCATCCAGGAGGTTAAGGAGGCCGACAGTGTGTTTTTATTTGATTTCTTGATAACTTTTCTCAGCCTAAGAAAAACCAAGGCTGTATAACACCAGAAGAACCTAAAGGAGAAAGGTATACTTTGAAGAACCAAGGTTCCTTTTGAGTTCAGTCTTATTGCTTCTGAAAGAAAGTGTTACTTTTGTATTAGCCCACATTACAAGATTACTCTGTAATCTTCTGTGCAGAGTTGGTGCAGAAAGATGATTATATGTGGACTGAATTTTTGATTCATCATCAGTCAGTTAAGCTTTGTTACATTTCAAGCCTATGGATTTAATCAAATGAGATTATAAGGCTGGAGGTCATTCTGGAGATCTCAGCTTATGCTTCTGAAGTGTTATTTTCCTTTTCTTTTCATATAAGAGCTTCTTTTCATACACTATTTTGTTGAAAGATTGGGATTTGGTTCTCTGTCTTCAAGCAAGGGTAAGTCGTGTGGAAGAACTAGAAAAGGACGTTCACAAAACAATTTAAAAAAATGCATAACCATGAATATATTGTTTGGAATTATATTCCTTCACGTTCTCTTTTGACATTTGGACTTTCAGACTCTTCCATTCAAAAATTTAACTTGACAGGTAGACCAAGATATTATAGTTTTGTTATGATGTATCTACAACTGAAAGCATCTACATAAAAAATAACAGAAAATATCTCTGATATCTCTGTCAACATATCTAATGTTTTGAGACAGTCTGGAAGACATTCCATTAAACAGGCTTCCATGGCTCATTGCTTTAGGCTGATTACCCATATTTTCTCTTTGCAGTAAAGTTTTTCTAACTGCATTTCATTCAACATAGTATTTCTACAAATGGCAGCTCATTGTTGAATAGCTAACACTGCTTTGATGATTTTGTTACTTCAGTTCCTATTTGCATAGCAGAATCCTCTACAGAACTAAGGCAGGCCATTCCTTTCTGTCAAAATTTTTAGAAGTTTGAGCATTGAAAGGGCACAACTTTCAACAGCGGAAAGATGAGTGCTTCATCCAACCAAAGTGCTTGAGGTTCACAAAAGGTTCTTTACTTTCTTAGTGGTGAGGCCAGGGAGAACTGAAAGACCTTGTAAAATATTTTCACACACATGTGCAAAGACGACTTGGGACAGCTAAGCCTACTTAGGGACTTATGTCAGAGAATTTTTTAGTGGAGGTTTAAATGTACTTTTTAATATCGTAGCTGACAGCCTCAATCACTATGCTGTCATCTACACTGAATTTATTTGGTCAGCCTCATGTGTCTCTCTCTCCTGTCTCACATCAGCACAGTCCTTAATTTTCCTGTCTTTTCCAAGCCCTCTAATATCTGACACACAGTTAAAGGACTTCCATGTTCAATTTTTTTCCACAAAGAGAAAAAAAATTCTACTAAGCTTCCAAGCAGAGTAGTTTTAACCTGTTTCGGATTACTCCTAGATTCCAAACTTTCCATCAAATTCCATTCAAAATTTAGGAGTGATTTCCTGGCATAAGTTTATTTTAAATTAATAAGTTCCCACTAAGATTTCTGTTTTCATGGAACTTGTATTTTTTACATTACGCGGTATGGTAAAGAGAAGATTTATTAATGTTTTTGTTTTTCTGCAGACACACAAGAGGTAGACATCCTAATTTGAGCAAAAAAGGAGCAAGAGTTGTAGTGAAGAACTAGTGAAATGCTCCTTCTTAAGCAAATAGATCTGGCTATATTGACTATACTGGGAGCTGGTTAGCCTCTGAAAGAGAAGTATATTTATGATAGTATCCTGTTTTGGTTTTGTTATACCTGATAGTTCTGAATATCAAATCTTGTTTAAAGAGGTGAGCCCTCCAATACAGCACTGTACTCCCACTAACCTTCCCTCTTCTCTGGGAGAACGGGTGGGCCAGTTCATATTTCTTGTTCTTTCTCTCATCCATTTAAGATGGTTGGAACTGCAAACTTAATCTATGTAGTTTCAGATCTAGTGTCATAAACTAAAGAACATCCTAGTGATTAGGAGTTCTTTGTTATTAGGCCAAATTTCCTTCTGCAGGATGAGAACTGACTAGGTTGTAATTAACAGGAAATTTCTTTTTATCTTAACATGCTGGTCATTGTAAAATGTAGATTGTGTTTAGAGCTCTTGAAAGGCTATACACTTTAAAGTGGCATCAAATCAACCAGTGGAATTTGTTGCTGCGGGACATGGAGGCAAACAGTTTGAGAATCAAGGTGAATTAAGCAATTGAATAGGAATAATACCTGCAGTTAACTTGTGAGGTTTAAGTATTATGAGGTTTGTCAGTTCTTTTGCTTCTGGGCATAAACTGCCATCTCAGCTTGTGAAAGATCTTGTTTCTGCTCCTGCTTTTTGCTCCAAGCTGTTTGTGGGATGTTTTTAAAGGGTGTGAAGCACTCAAGCAAGCTGGAGGGGGAGGATAGAAAAGCGGATGGCCAACAGCTCTATTGTTGGACAGGCACTGCCCAGCTCATTTTCATCCCCATGGTTCTAAAGGATTCCAGAGCCCATGTGGGAGGCAAACAGCACAGCCAGTGGGCTGCCTCATATTGAGTCTTCTTTGCAGAAAATTGTCAAGTCTGCAAGTAATTTATTGTTCCGTCACTGTATGGCCACTTTTCCATACAAAATATAACACCCTGATTACGCATGTGTCTTCTGCCACATGAGTATACTAAAGTGAATGAAATATCCTATCACTATTTACTCTAAGATCGAGATTATCTCGATCTTATTTTTTTTATCTTTCCGGTAAAGATAGAAAAAAAAATAGCTTGGGCATTCCTGCTTTTTAAAAACAAACAAATAGAAAACCATGATGTTTCTTCACAGACAGAGATTATACATACGTGTGTTATGGCTAGGAGTAAATGCCCAGGCATTAATTAAAGCAGCAGGTGTTTAGGGGATTGTTCACCTCTAGAATATTTGACAATACTATTTAAACAGTTAACTGTTTGCCCTCAAAGGCTGGAATTTGTAATATGGAACACATCGTACCAAGGGTGGCTCTGGCTCAAAATGGTACATGAGGTTTTTTGTTTGTTTAGAGACTTGAAGTCTAAAACTAAAACTTTAAGCATTCGATTGTACTGAAGCAGATATTTACATTTACATTTCAAAGCTGTGCTTAGGCTGCAGGAGAGCAGAGAGACAATACCATTGGTAAAGACATTGCATCGGAAAACAGGGCTGAGTTCTAATTCAGGCAGAATTAGTGTCTTCAGATAGGTTTGCAGGAGCATCTGATGGTGCTATTTCATAGAGTTCTTTCAAAAAAGAAGAATGCTGTGACAGCTTTGAATGATTAATATAGTCATGAGTGTGACCTAAAGCTCTAGCTGAACTCTAACAATAGAAAGCGGTGCTTTTCTTCCAGTTGACTTCAAGGAGTCAGTTGAGGTGTTAGATACTCTGGTCTCAAACCTCAGGATAAAGGACCGAGGAACCTAATCTAAACTCTTCTCAACTTTTCAAACTTTTGCAAATTTCCATACTCCATCTGCAGCTCTAAAGAGGGCAAGTTGTTGGAAATGCTGTAAATGTATCTCCTATTGAGCTGGGTGTCTGTGTAGCTGGATTTTGTAATGTGAATGGAGATAGCTGGACAGACATTAGCTATCTTCATGCCAACTACTGCCTAAAAAATTAATATGGATCTCCAGACTTTACCAATCCCTCAAGCGATCTTCTCTTTCAGTCACTGTGTGCTGAGGTGAGTTGAGCAACTGGACAGACTACTATTACAGGATAGTAATTCCCTCATATTTCAAGCTCTATTTGTCCTGTTACAAAAGTCACAGCCCTGGGGGCACCAAAAGCCCTAGTCAACCTTACCCAGGCCTCCACCCATGCAGCCTCACCCTGTGGGCCCATAGGCTTCACTGAGCTCAATCCTTGGCCCCAGAGCACCTGAGTGATGCTGCAGATGTGCATCTTGCTGTCCTGAGGTGTTGACTGAATTTCCTGGATGATCACCAGGCTTGTGTTGTTGTCCTGTTTCCAATCCTGTCTCCAGCCTGAGATGCACTGTTGGTAGTCTTGCCTCTGGCTCTGTCTCCTCCAATCCTTACTAGATGACTTGAATCCCTGGATGGACCTCATTCCATGCAGGTAGCCTTGTCTGCTCTTCAGTCTGCAGCTCTGTTTCCTGAGACTGTTTTGTTACACTGGAAATGTGAAATAAATCAAGGTACATGTATTGATAACCTAGAATTGTCAAAATTCAGAGAGGAGGGAAGGGAGAGAGAACTGTAGCTGTGGTGATGTGCTGCTTGATGTACTGTAAACTAATTTACTCATCATAAACCACCAAGTGATATCTAACTTCATTGTGCCTATTCCTCTAGTCCAGACGTGTAACTAAACAAGGTCCTAATTCTAGCTTTGTGCAAGAAGGGCAACTTATAAACAATTCTTAGACAGTGTACAACATTCTCCTTCCTTCCTGCAAAATCTGCTGGGGCTCAGTATGTCTGGTGGTGGTGGAGAAGAGAGCAAGAAGAGGAAGGGTGAGAGGAGTGAATATCCACTGCTGGTCATACCCAATGGAGAGAAAGACTGTAATGATAAATGATGAGTTTTATGATAGAAAGGAAATACTTCATCCAATGATCTGTGGCTGTTTCCAAGCACCCTGACCAAGGTTCTGGCTACCTGAGAGGAAGGGGTAGGTGGTTGGCTGTATTGGGACAGATGAGAAATCTGCAAGCCGTGAGGAGTTTTTCCTCGCGGATGTAAAGTACTCACAAGTGGTTCCTGCTGCCTGACTCCAGTTTGTTGTTAGGAGGAAGGAGTGTAGCGAGCAGATGTTGTATCTGGGAGTTCTCAGTTACAGATCACCCCTTGGAGACTCTCACAGTGAGAGTTCTGGAAGATAGGGAATGAGGTAGCTATTATAGGCTGTATTTTTCTTATCTAGATAAGAAGACATAGGCAAGAAATTTTTTCAGGTCTTTGTGTGTGGAATTTCTTTTGTCTTTTTATGTTGCCTAAAATGAAGTTTGAGTGTTATCTTGAACTTAAGTTCTTTTTATATTCAGTTAGAGGCATATCCAAAGGCACTGACTGAAAGCTCAACAGAAAATATCTGTATTAACTCAAATAACTCAAATACATAATTATGAATTCCAAAGAAAGAGAGGCTTACGCCACATCTAACAAAGTTTACAAGAAAAACTCTAACTTTTTGCAAAGAAGAACATTTTCACTCAAACGTCAGGACTTTTTTCTCATATTTTTCTTCATTCTATTTACAGCCTGCTCTTTTCTTGGCTGTAAAACAAGTAAGCAAGCCTTTTCTCTGCTGATCATAAGGCAGAGTTTGTTTATGGTACACAAGATCTGAAAAAACATAGTAGTGTGATTCCTACAAAGCACGCCCTAGCTTTCAGTCCCCAGATTCATATAGGACTGCTTTTCTGCTAGACAAAATACTCTTGGGGCTTCTAGACAAACCTTTGTGTATACATGATTTTTCCTCCCTTTTCAACCTTTTCTCCCCCAAAAGAAAAAAGAAAAAAAATAGAAAGAAAAAAACAAAAATGACAGGGCAGCTGGGAAATCTTAAACAAAGGGATGGATCACATTTCAGAGCATTGTAATCTAAAAATAACAATTCTCATTTCCCTTTTCCTCTCTCTCTCTCTCCTGTTCCCCTACTTCCAGTGCAATTAATTTCCTTTAAAGAAAATTTGCATCTTAGGAATCAATGAATTATATAATACTTCATGAGATTAATTTTATTTACAAGGCACGGTTGTGGTTTAAAAAATTGGAAACAAGGATAAGAGCAAGGTTGAGACTCGTGGTTTGTGCAATGTTGTTAAGGTACATATATGCGCACACATGCATGTGTGGTAATAGGATTAATAAAGCTAAAATTCATGCAGATTGTGTTAGGACTCATATTTTTAAGGGTTATCACATTAATTATTAAACATTTTGGCTTTGTGGACTTAGTTCTAGTTCTAAAAGTACAGTTCCAACTAAAGTTTGTGTGTCTGACCTTCTTCAATATAGTTTAGAGGTTTTCAGTCGCATGAATTGGATTGGAAGTTTTTGTTTTGTTTTGTTTTAACTTTCATTGGTGTTTTCAAAAGCAAAAAAGAATTTTACACCTTTTTGAGTGTCTCTCTGCTGCAGGTAAAGAATGTAACAGCTTTTGAGAGTGCAGCTAGAGCCAATAATAATTTGACTGACATGTCTTGGCAGTGAAATGCCTATTAAAACTCACACTGTTTTTTCAAGATGAAGATTTTAATGCTGGACACTTGTTTCAGCTGAAAATTCACTCCCTTTATAGATCCAAGAAGCCTACATCAATGCTTATTTCAGGGCTTAGACTGAAGATAGATTCTCAGAAGGATCTAATATTTCTGTTGATGATAGAATAAATCCTTCAGTGTCACAAAGTTTCCAAATCATGGAAGTTTCCAAGCCCAGTACATACTGCAAGCATGTTTCCATGCATAATTCATTGTACTTTTCCATACAGAATCCCAACGATTCCTTTGAAAACTGCAGAGCACAGTGAACTGTGATAACATTGTCACTGTTTTAGGCAAAAAATATATTTACTTTTGAGAATTTATAGGAAATACAACAATTTGTATTGGGAGCTAACAGTGAATTCTAGGAATAACAAAGTTCATCATGGGAAAAAATGTCTTCAGATATTTCATGGGCATGATTTCAGTGAAAAATAAGACAGAACAGTTTGACAATATATATGATTTTGTTTCATAGAAAAGCAACTTATTTCGTTTTATGTAAAATGTACACACTTTAAAAACCAGTTCCAAAGTAAAATCTCTGATATTCTTTCCATGGACTTGAGAGAGTTCCAGTAGGTGGGAGGTTAGCTCTCCTACCTACACTGCCAGTAACCAGAGGAGGTTTTTTGAAGAGCTGTTTATTACATGGTATGATAGAACAAATTTTTTCAGCGCAACCCCCTGTCTCCTGTCGCTTGTAGTGCTAACACAGGTTTGTGGTTCCTGCTGGAATCTGCCTGGATTTTAAGGCAGAATTATAAATACACTATTTTTTTGTTTCTCTCTTTATTCACAATAAAAACTTGCATTAACATTTAGAAAAATCTGCATGTGTGAGAGACCATGGCATTTATTTTACTTCTGTGTTGATTTCCCACAGCACTGATGACACTTTGTTGTGGAAGATACTATACATGTGTAAGCAAATTTATATATGTAGGCATAGCTGTTATAAAAAGACCGATATCTCAAGTATTCAGTATTATTGCTCTCATTATCTATGTTGTGATGATGGCTTTTTACCTGTAAGTAAGCATCATCGTCAAGTTTCTGAAAGTGTTTTCCAATCCAATATCTGTAAGTATGAACAAATCCGTTTAATTCTGACAGCTGCATCACAGCAATGTGCTTCTTTCAGAATCATAGAATCATAGAATCATTTGAATTGAAAGGGATCTTTAAGGTCATCTTGTCCAAGTCCCCTTCAATGAACAGGGGCATCTACAGCTAGATCAGGTTGCTCAGAGCCCCATCTGTCCTGCCCTTGACTGTCTCCAAGGACAAGGCATCTACTGCATCTCTGAGCAAACTGTTCCTGTGCATTATCACTCTTACTGAAAATATTTTTTTTCCTTGGAATCCAAATAATTGTAGAAATTTGAGGTGAGATAATGCTTTACTGGATCACCCTATTACAAACCTGTTGTAACAGAGATTAAATGACACTATGGAGAACAGCAAGGTAATTCTATACGTCCAGAAAATTGGTGACTCCTCAACTGCTATGTAATGGCTTTTATTCATCTCTTTGCTGAAAAGTCAAAGGTAATTATTTAGAAGAATCCAGTTTTAGGTACTGAGTTGATATGGTTAAGTTAGCTGTGTCCCTGGACTTCTTATATAGACGTTCTGGGTGACGCAGAGAAGGAAGCTACATGAGGGCAACATAACTGCTTCTAGCAGCACCTGCAGAAGGATCCCAGCAAGACTGAGTGCATGAGATCATGTAGCATAATGGCTGTCAATATCCTGTATGACAGGGGCCTTCACGTAGGAGGTTCTCCGTGGAGCCTACTAAGGACTTTTCTTCTCAGAAAGGAAGATATAATTGAGTGATTATGATGCTGAACCATAAGTGGTCAGTCGTGAAAGACAGCACAAACAAACTTCTTCGAATAGCAAACCTTTCTTTTCAGCAGTCTCACAGTTTGTCAAAACCCTCTTTTATGGAGCAGAGAAGAGCAATTGTTCCCCCATGTCAGCCTACAGGAGCAGCAGTAGCCACATGCAAGCTACCTCACTGCTCTGCAATTTACAGTGCTATAGAACATCTGCATAAAGCACACTGAAGCAAGCTTTGTGATTCTCATGAATTTGATTAACATTTCATGTAGCTTGAGTTCTAGTTGCAGTCTAGCATTTTAACATATTTGTGCCACAAGCAAAAATCGTTTTTTCCCCTAAGCAATAATAAAAACTCTTGAAATTCATTGTGCCTCAGCAAGGCTCCCTTGAGGAAAATATTTTATTACTTTTCCTTTCCACCACACAATCTAACAAAGATTAACAAACAAGTATGTATACTACACAGATTTATTTGGATTAGAAGTCATGTTTGTTAGAAACTAAATAGTAGTCACAATTTTGAAAATATTTTGAATGAGTAAGAAGTGCATTTATATAAGGAAGTTTAGGCAGAATTAAGAAAAATTGTTTTAGGATTCCACAGATAATACGAAGCTTATAATTTTTTTTGAAGATTTCAAGCCATATTGCTCCTGAAACATCCTGAGCTTAGGCTGTTCTGAGCAGTTCTGAGAGCTCTCATATGTTTCAGTTCACTCATTCTGCACTGTAATTGTAACAGCCCTACTGATACCCTTTTGACAGTTTCACAAGAAAGATAATAAATCCTGAAGTAAGTTTTCAAGGAAAGAGCTAGAAACCCATTAGCAGAATGCCCCACTCTGTTTGTGGTAAAAGTACTTTTTTTTTTTTTTTTTTAGTGCAATTGTTCTGCTGTTGTTCCACAGACATGTTGTGAACTATCTTTGAAGTCTGAGTGAATGAAGACAAATCTTGGTCTTAGTTGTGCATGAAACTCTAGCTACCTGTCATTTAGCTTTACAACAAGGAGAGTAAAAGTGATGTAATTCTGCTGCCAACAGTGCTGTGAGAGACACATCTCTTTAGAATCAAATTGAAGACTATATCCAAACTGATCAATCTGGACTGTGTTTGTTATCAGGATCAAATCAGTATGATTAGTAATGCCTAGGGCATCATCTACTCTATCTGAAGCTAGACAATTAATATGGGTCTCTGAAAGTGCCACTTTCTGTTCACTAGTTATCATGGGAGCTCAAAGTGACTTTTTAAGCTATCAAGTGACATAAACTGTGTAGAGATTGAAACTCTACACAACTAAACTACTAAACTACTCAACTAAACTCTGCTGCATTTGGTAAGCACAGCAAATCTCTAACATGGAACACAATACAAGTGGAAATAGACTTGGTAGCATTTATTGTGACAGCTGATGCTGATGATTTGACTACTTCTATTAAATGGATGACTCATCTGCAGTTTGTTTTCAGATTGTCTAGATTACGTGTATTTAAAGTCCTTTGGGGATTTTAATTCTGAATTCCGTCTGTGATAAGGAAAACAGTAGGCATGTTGAACATATGAAGAAGCAAAAAGAAGCAAACATTTCTCAGATTCTGCAGAAGAGTTACAAGCCCTAAGAAGCCAGATAATGCATATATATACATAAACTCTTCCTCACATTCTGTTTTCTAAAGTCTTTTGCTTTATTAAGCAGTGGTAGAAACGTGCAAGTGGTCTTTCTGATAATACTGCTGCTACACACTTAGCAGCAGTAACGGAGTTTATCTGCCTTCCCGAGAAAAGAGAACAAAAAAAGTCTATGCTTGGTGGTAGGATCAGGTGATTGAAGAAAACTTCCTCATGACACCCTAATTTTAGGATCAGAAATCTATAGTGAAATTCAACAAATAATAGCCAGCATTCAAACCTAAGCCAGCATTCTTTGCATGAACACCTGTTGGTTATTCGGATATGAACTACTTCCTGGGTGCTGAGTTCTCCTCTGTATTATTTCTGTGGTTTCAAACATTTCACCTTTCCTGCAGCAGTATATGCTACAGTTTGGAGAACCTCTCTTCACTGTCTCCCCAGAGATGTACCTCTCTTCAGGAAAAAAAATTTAAAAAAAAAAAAGGAAAAAAAAGAAGAAAAACACTGAACCTTCTTTCTTCAAAACTAAAAGACCTTTGTCCCAAACCACACATGTAGATTTTAAACAGAAAATAATATGAAAGCACAGTGCTTCCTTTATAGCAGACCTTATGTGCCTTATGCAGTTTTCTGAGTTCCTGTGTCCATGGATTTATGATGTGCTCTACACTTTCCACATTCTCAGTGTTGTTTTCCCACATTTGAAGGAGAAATGATCAAGAGATTTGTGCTGGAGTGAAATTTATTCTGTCTTAAGCTGTGTAAAGGTTCCAAATTCACCACAGCATGGAAAATAGAAATGCTGTAAGCATCTTGGGCCCTTCCCAGGCATGTAGACACCGTGCTTTCTGTAGAAATGAACTTTACAATCTTCTGATTACTGTTCTTGTCAGAACTGCTTTTGCCTTTAATAGATCAGGTAAATATGAACTGAGCATATGCTTTAATGCCATGGAGATGGTTTCTGCATGGGAAAATAGCCCCTACCCCACTAAAAATTTGCACCAAATGAAAAGACTGAGGAGTTTGAGCCATCTTTCTTTTGGGTGATCTGTAGATGCGGACTACTAGGACTCCAAGAGGATCCTTTGTCTGGGGGGAGGAAGACCAGTAATTTAATATTTTCAAAAATGCTTTAAAAAACATTTTAGGTTTGTGGATAATGGAGTCACACTGACCAGTTTCCTTTGTGTGCTAGAAACCTATGAGTGGCCACCAGGGCTTAGGCACTGAATCCACTGTCCCACTCTGTGTATACTCTGGTAACGCCCCTTTTCTACAACAGTTCCTAATAGAAGCGCTGCCAAACTTACCTCCATATTGCTTTACAAAGAACCCCCTCACTGCCTACTCCATGGCTTTGAAATTGCTTGGAAATGGTGGTTACTACAGACATACTCCAGTACTCTCTGTTAAGGAATATTCTAATTTAGCTGAAATTTCTCCGTGCTTTGCCAACTGCTCTTTCCACAGAACAAACAGAAAAACACAAGTGAAAATGAAGGACGAATTTCTTCTTATTCGAATAACAAAATAGAACTACAGAACTGAAATAAAATCACACTTAAAATTGATTCTACAGATCACCTATTAACCATGTAAAAGCTCTCAAGACATTCTCAAGACATTCTCAGTCATAAGCTAATCAATATTTTCTCAGGATTCCTGGGCATTACTTGCACAGAAAGAAATAGAGACAATCAGGAACTACTTATATATTTCTTTGCTCCTTCAGCAAGTAGTTCCAGATTCAAAGACCTTTTGTAGTTAATTAGGATGCCAAGTTTTAACAGTGTTATTAAAGGATTACTGACCTCTGTGTCTGATTTTAGAAATATTGATGTCTCTTTGGCGTGGATAGGTAGAACTATTTTCCAATCAGAGAATAAACATAACTTGTTAATGATTATGCTAGTGCTCAATAGGCTACAAATCTGTTTATATTCATGAAGGAAATATTCCTGCCTGGAATTGTTAATCATATTCTAATATTCAAATATTTGTGTGCACACACGTTTGAAACTTAAAGGAACAAATAAATGGATAGCCATGCTTCATTCTCTTTTCTGTGTCCACGCAGTAGGCGCAGTTCTTTATTATCTCTCAAATCCCATTAGAATGTAGCAGTAATCAGATCTGAGGCAATAACAGGTCTAGGGAATAAATGTGTATTATTTTGGCTTCAAAGGATATTGTGATTTGCAGTCTAATATATTCCCCCCTGCATTCCTTTTCCTTTTTGTTATTCTACATAGATTTTTAGACTACAGACACTGTTAGCTGAAATGAAAATCGTCTTATTCAGTATAATCTAGCCACATAGTAGTCAAGTGTTAGATATGTATAGTATAGTATAGATATGTAGAGATAGTATAATCTCTAGCTACATACTCTATGGTCAAAGTCAAAAGCTTCTTGATATAACCATCAGCAGAACTATGCTGGATAGAATAATTCCTGAGTATAGTGGAGTCAGATGATATTACACATTCATTTTTATACTACTTTTATTCTAACATATTAAACCTAATAAACTTTTGAGATACTGAAGAAACTCATTCCAAATATTGATTTACATTAAGGCAGGTGGAGATTGTGTTAACTGATGTGCATTTTCTTACTGTGTCTCCCTGGGCCTTAATACTTCCCTAAAACAAAAAAGTTGAAATATCAGACTATCAGAGCCCCCATCTCCACAGCCCCCTTGTATCACACTAAAGCATTAGGTTCCAAATTTTACCTCAGTGAAGCAGCTCGCAATGTAAAGTTGAAAAGCAATACTCTTGTGAAACTTGGTTGCTTTGATCCATGTGTCAGTTTATGCTAGAATTGTCAGTCAAAGTAGATTCTGCTCTAATGATTACACTGAATAGCGGGGTATTCCTCTCTCCTGATCTCTTGCTTCCAAGGCCAACAGAAGCTGCAGAGACAGCACGTTTGGCTCCCTCAGGAAGGATGTTAGTTCTTTATGTGTTTTGAATCTCTCACTTCACCCTCTAGCCAGTGAGCAAACACAATGGGCAGGCTCTGACAAGAATTTTCTCAAGATCTTCTTGAAGGAAAGATGATGCCAGTGGTCTGGAAATGGGGCTAATCATGCTTTAGAAACCAACATGACTCTACGACACCAACCCACAAAAAATAATAATATGAATGGTAAAATTAATTTCGGAAATAAGTAGTACAATGATATGAGCACAAGTACAGCATAAAAGAGAGCCAGAGAAACCGGAATGGTAACAAAATGTGTTGGATCATAAGTAGAAGAAAGAGATCTTGGAACAGGTCAGGTAGGTAAGATAACTGAAAAAAATAACAACAGCAACAACAAAAACCCGCAAACAAACAAAAGCCAACACTACTACATTGTCAGTTATTCTAGTACCTTGCAGTAGATGGCACTGTGGAACTCCCATGGGCTGCTAGGATTTAAGAGGCTGAAACTGGTATAATGTAAAAATCGTTATTTTCTTCTTCAAGGAATGTGATCAAGGACATTAAAAGAACAAAATAACGTAATACAGTAGAATCTTCCTAAATGGATAAATTAAAAAAAAAAAGCACCTTAACTAAAATAACAATAATAATAATAACTATAACAAAAAATAGAGAAGTCCGCCACAAAAGAATAACTGAACAGAAAACAGGTTTTCCTGTCTATCATATAGGCACTAAAGTCACAATATAGGTCTCAGTGATTTGTATATGAAATAGGAAAAAAAAATGCACTTCAGAACAAAGGATAAATGTTATATTCAGAATGTGGGGCATGAAAAGAACTTTTCTTTGTTTTGACTCAAGATTTTTGAATGGCAGAGGCCGGCATTCTGTAAGCTACTTCAGGAGTACTTCCCAACTTCACCATAGTGATGCAGTCTTGGACCATTTGGATTTTGGAGCAAGCAGGACGATAGGGTTTTGAAAACATGTCTACGATTTAAAAATCTAAGACAGAGTTGCAAACACTACCAGTTGGTTCAGTTTTTAGTGAAATTTGACTTTGCTGTATTTCAATAATTAGAATTGATATCTACACTAAAGATCTGCCTCAGTGCACACAGTTACTTTGGAGTTTTATTATATTCCACAGTGAATACACAATAGATAGAGTAAGGATTCAGTGTTAGGTTGTCTTTTTTATAGCTAATGCCCAACCAAATGTCCTAGTTTGGTATGTCATTGTAATAACTCCTCTTACAAATGCTCCCTTGTATGCATGAATGCTATACTTATGTAGACCAAGAACGTATAAGTGCCCTTTTAAAAACTTAATTAGAATCTTATTCTACTCAATGCAATCAACCTGGATTTTAAAGCCTACACAACAGACTTTGTGCAGTGTCCGTGGAAATTTTTCTGAAGCATTATTTTTTGATGGACATAGATTTCCCTACTTTTATTTATGAAAACAAAATGTTCCATTAAAAAATAAGAATCTCATTGTATTTCAACCTGGTTTGAGATTAAAGAAAATGTATTCAGTAGTGGAATGTAATCTCTACCTGAAAGAACTTGGCACATTTGGACAGACAATGTGATACTTATATGTACTGATGTATATGCACAGGATTCCACTTCTGACAAAATGGGAGAGCTTTATGAGGAAGCCATGCAGAAAAGGACTTGGAAGTACTGGAAATGGCAAGCTGAACATGTGTCATTGCAGCTCAGAAAGCCAGCCATATCCTGGGTTGCACCAAAAGAAGTGTGGTCAGCAGGTCAAGGGAGGTGATCCTGCCCCTCTACTCTGTTCTCACCTGGAGTAGGGCATCCAGATATACAGTCTTCAGTACAGGAAAAACATGGACATGGTAGAATGTGTCCAGAGAAAGGCTACAGAAATGACCCAAGGGATGGAACACCTTTCTGCAAGAACAAGCTGAGAGAGCTCGGGCTGTTCAGCCTGGAGAAGGCCCTGGAGAGATCTAATAGCAACCTTTCAGAATCTAAAGGGGAGTTATAAGAAAAAGGGGACAGACTCTTTTAGCAGGGTCTGTTGTGGTAGGACAAGGGAAAACAGTTTCAAACTAAAACAGGGGAGATTACGACTGGATATAAAAAAGAAGTTTGTTACAATAAGAGTGGCACGTAAGTGAGGCAGTGGCACAGGTTGTGCTGAGAAGTGGTGAATGTCTTGTTCTTGGAGACATTCAAGGTCAGGCTCGATGGGGCTCTGAGCACCCTGATCTAGCTGTGGAGGTCCCTGTTGACCGCAGGGGAGTTGAACTAGATGACTTACAAGGATCCCTTCCAACTCACATGATTCTATGATTCCATGATTCTAAGATGCAAGGTCCTTTTAATCATTCTTATGATAAATTAATAAATTCCCATGGTACAACCTTTCAGAGTAGGACTTTTCAAAAGTATACTCCAGCTCCTGCTATTTTGCTTCTAGCACAAAGAGTAAAGATATAATGACAGATTTTAAGACATTTTGACTGAATCAATGAAATACTGGGTGCCCTGGCTGAACACAGAAAATAATGCAGAAAAAAAAAAAAAAAAGGTATCCCTTTGCAAAACTCGTCTCCTACTTGAACAAGTACAGCTGGAAAAGAATGAATCAATTGATAATTACTTTTTAAGAAAACCGTCATCTGTCCATCTGAAATCTCTGTCCATGCTATAAAAACTATTAATAGAATCTCTTATTGTAAGCAATATGTTTCTATCCTTATTATTTGTTTATATATTTTGCGTGTATAGAAGATCCAGTATATAATTACTACTAGACTATCCTGAGATTCCCAGCCATTTTTCATGCTGGTTGCATGACAAGACAACAGATGGAGTGACAGAAAGAATTTTCTTTTTTTTTTTTTTTTTTAAGATATATTTGCCACAGGATAAGGGGCAACTCTGTGACAGGTTTACTTATGCTTTCTAAATTGTATCATTTTTTAGTGCCATTGTTCAGTACTGAATTCTTTGATTAAATTTCAGTGACAGTAACTTCAAGAAAACATTATACAGCTTCAAAAATTGTGCTGGCAAATTCATGGCAGAAAGATCTACCAAGGCTATTACATACAAAAACAGAATGTCCCTAAACTGAAAATTGCTGGAAGTTGGAAGTGTGTTCCAAGGAAGTATCATGGAATCTTTTTCTTCTAATTTTCCCCGGGCATCTGTTTTTGGCCTGTGTTGGAGACAGGGCACTGTGCCAGATAGATTTTTAGCTTGAGTCAGTACCATTGCAGTTTTATGGAAGTGTCATGAGAGGTGTGACAAATACAAGAGCTGCTTTTTAGTTGCAGGAAATTCATTTGCCTTTTTTTTTCTTTTTCTTTCTTTCTTTCTTTCTTTCTTTCTTTCTTTCTTTCTTTCTTTCTTTCTTTCTTTCTTTCTTTCTTTCTTTCTTTCTTTCTTTCTTTCTTTCTTTCTTTTCTTCCTCCCTTCCTCCCTTCCTTTCTCTCTTTCTCTCTTTCTCTCTTTCTCTCTTTCTCTCTTTCTCTCTTTCTCTCTTTCCCTCTCTTTTTTTTTTTTCCCCCAAATTATTAAAATGCTGTGTTTTGCAGTGTGGAGTCATTCAGCTTCAGTCATTGTTTTGCCAGAACTGGCCTTTGCAAATTCAGTCTAACTGCAGATGTCGTGGGGAAAGAGAACTCTCTCTATCCCTGGAGGAATTAAAGCTCTCAGTGGGAATTCACTGGACTGGTCCTTTGTGTAACCACAGTGTTGTTGATGGTCTCCTGCTCTCTATTAGCCTCCTGTGCAGTCTAGGGTTTAACTTGGCAGAGCTCAAGGTTTTCAGAGAAATTGGTTCAGCTTTTTAAGCATCACATTTACCAGCCCACATGCAAAATCCCCAAATATCAAAAGTCATGGGTACTTTGAAAGCACATGAAAATCTTTCACTCGTATGACAGCTGTGTCAAAAATGCAGTCTTTTTATTGCCCTTTTGCTTATAGTCTTTCAGTCAATTAGTCTAACAGTCTAGAAGTTCAAGGCAATTTTCAAAAAATGAGAAAGGCTCTAGAGTAATATGTTGAAATCTTTGTTAAGACTCAAATACATATTTTGCTGTTTGCATAATCTGTAGCTCTTTTTAAATATGGAATAATAATAAGGAAATGTATTACTTGCCCCCCCCAAAATATTGTATTTATTTGTATTTTTTAAAAGTTCTTTTTGCATGTGTGTTGGCATTTAGAACTATTGTTTTTTGTTTGTTTGTTTGTTTGTTTTTGTTTTGTTTTGCTTTGTTTTTCCGTGTTTTATTTTAAAGATACTAGTAGAGTGCCAAGTACTGTTAAAAGGGAGAAGTCTTTGACCAACTGTATGGTAGTGAATTAGAAGAAGACTGCAAAGCCTGTCAACACTTATCAAAAGTTTGAGAGGATGTCACTTCAGGAACAAATTCAGTCATCACAGATTTTTTGACATCTTGCCCAGTTATTGAGTGTTCATTTTAATTTGGCACAAATCTATAAAACCAAAAGGAGTGTCTCTGCCTTTCCCCTCTCCATTGCACCCTTTTAGTATGCTGCTGCTCTTGTAGCAGTAGCACTGCTCTTTAGTCTGAACATTTGCATGGCTGCATAAACTCTAGCAGTGGACAGTGGCAAAAAGGAGAGGCTGAGTGTTTGTAAAGCTATTTCTCAGGTACAGCAGAGAGCACTGTGTAATTAAATTCTTCATGTCACCATGGCCCAAGTCCTTGGATCTTCCATCAAGTACTGTGTGGATGTTTCATCTGGGTTATTTCTATTTCAACATGCTGTCACTGAGCAAGGTTACATGTTGGAGGAGGCAATCTCTGCATCACAATTGGGAACCAGTCTTATAGGACCTGCATTAAGCTGATACTGAAGCCAATTTTCCAGTTTCTCCTAGAGACAGAAAGCAGCTGTAGAGTATATAAAGAACAGCCATGCTGTTCTTCTGCATGTTACCATTGCCAAAACAAGCAACAAATTGCTCGTCACTTAAACACCTACATGGATGCCAAGGAGATTCAAAGCACTATTTGGCAAAAATCCAGGTTTGACAAGGCCAGTTGCAGCTGTAATCTGGAAAGAGAATGAAGACTAACAGTGAAGGCCTCTCATGTAATCTTGTGTGGGCACATGCTGTACTAGTCAGTTGCTGCTGAGGGCCATTTCCTTCTCTCTTCTATTCTCCCTCACTACAAACTATTAATGTTCACTAGGGAATAGAGAGAAGTAGAGGCCTTTCAGCAGGCTTGTCAGCCACAGCAAAGCAAGGAACATCACTAACACTGATGTCTGTGAGGAAGCGGAGGCCTGTCCTGCTTCAGGGCCAAGCAGCAGAAGCAGCAGAACCACTGCCACTGCCAACTCCTTTAACTAAAAGAAGAGTCTCTTGTATTAACAGATAAAACACGGCTTCTTGTGGCAACCTGGAATCCACCTGTGTCATTTCCAGCTTGGCCTAACGCCTTTTGTTTAGAACTCCCTAGGCGAAAGTGCTGACAGTAGTAGATGTCATCTAGAACAAAGTTAGAAACAATGATATCAATAGTCATGATCATCTTCTGCCCCGAACAGCAGTCAGTTAATAATATCTCACGGACAGGGGCATAAAAGGCAGATATGACTATGGTGGTGTGAACATAATCTTCAAGAAGCAAGGCATTCATCCTGATAAAGTGACTGATTAAAATGTGAAAGCTCTAGAAAATGGAGCAACAGTGTTGCTTTTAAAGAATCACAGAATCACAGAATCGTAGGGGTTGGAAGGGACCTCCAGAGATCATCGAGTCCAACTCCCTGCCAAAGCAGGCTCCCTACACCAGGTCGCACAGGTAGGTGTCCAGGCAGGTCCTGAATATCTCCAGAGAAGGAGACTCCACAACCTCCCTGGGCAGCCTGTTCCAGTGCTCCGTCACTCTCACCGCAAAGAAATTCTTGCGCACATTGGTGCGGAATTTCCTATGCTCCAGCTTCTGGCCATTTCCCCTTGTTCTGTCTCCGCACACTGCTGAAAAGAGTCTGGCCTCGCCACTTTGCCCCCCACACCTTAGATATTTATAGACCTGGATCAGGTCCCCTCTCAGTCTTCTCTTCTCAAGGCTAAACAGACCCAGTTCACTTAGCCTTTCTTCATAGGAGAGATGCTCCAAGCCCTTCACCATCTTTGTGGCTCTCCACTGGACTCTTTCCAAGAGATCCCTGTCTTTTTTGTACTGGGGAGCCCAGAACTGGACACAGTACTCCAGATGAGGCCTTACCAGGGCAGAGTAGAGGGGGAGGATCACCTCCCTCGACCTGCTGGCCACGCTCTTTTTAATGCACCACAGAATGCCAAGAGCCACTGCTGGCTCATGGCCAACCTGTCATCCACCAGGACACCCAGGTTCCTTTCTGCAGAGCTCCTCGCCAGCAGATCATCCCCCAACCTGTACTAATGCATTCCTCCCTAGATACAAGACTCTGCACTTGCTTTTGTTAAACCTCATCTGTTTTCTTACTGCCCAGCTCTCCAGCCTGTCCAGATCTCGCTGAATGGCAGCACAGCCTTCAGGGGTGTCAGCCAATCCTCCCAAATTCGTATCATCAGCAAACTATCCCCTCATCATGGTCATTGATGAAGATGTTGAACAAGACCGGACCCAGCACCAACCCCTGAGGAACACCGCTAGTTATAGGTCTCCAACCGGACTCTGCACCACCAATGACGACCCTCTGTGCTCTGCCAGTCAGCCAATTCTCAACCCACCTCACTGTCCACTCATCTATCCCACACTTCCTCAGCTTTTTTATAAGGATGTCGTTGGAGACAGTATCAAATGCCTTGTTGAAATCAAGGTAGACTACATCCACTGCTCTCCCCCATCCTCCCAGCCAGTGACAACATTGTAGAAGGCTACCAGGTTGGTCAAGTATGACCTCCCCCTGGTGAACCCATGCTGACTACTTCTGATAACCTCCTTTTCTTCCAGAGAAATGTTTGAAATCAGAAAATACTTAGCCAGAACCAATTTAGGATCATACACTTATTCCTGAATCACCCACCACCCTCTTAAAGCTAAATTTTTGAGTATTTGTAGCTTTGTTCTAATTATAGACTGAAATTATGTTTCCTGAGTGTCAGTTGGCAGCATTCTTCTTTCCTTTCATTGTTTTAATAGCACCATAGAACTAACGCTTTTTTTTTTTCTTTTTTTTTCTCAGTTGAATGTCCTAATTAGCTCAAAATACAGGTATTAGCAACCCAGTCTGCTCACTAGGTAACTTGCTTCTCCAGCCTGCTATGTGTTGCCTTTGATGAACAGGTGATAACGTGTGTTTTCACAGAATCTTAGAATCATAGAATCACAAGGTTGGAAACGACCTTCAAGATCGTCTAGTCCAACCATCCTCCTACTACCATTGCTACCACAAGCCTCTAAACAATATTTCGTAGCTCCTCATCCAGATGCCTCTTGAACACTGCCAGGGACAGTGACTCCATCACCTCCCTGGGCAGGCCATTCCAGTGCCTGACCACTCTTCAAGAGAAAAAGTTTTCCTTATGTCTAATCTAAATCTCCTCTGGTACAACTTCTGGCCATTTCCTCAGGTCCTGTTTGTTGCCTGGGAGAAGAGGCCAAATCCCTCCTCATCACAACCTCCCTTCGGGAAGTTGTAGAGTGTAATAAGATCTCCTCTCAGCCTCTTCTCCAAACTAAACAATCCCAGCTCCCTCAGCCTCTCCTCATAAGACTTGTGCTCTGAACCCCTCACCAGATTTGTTGCCCTTCTCTGGACACGCTCCAGGGTCTCAATGTCTGTTTTGTAGTGAGGTCCCAACTCTGAACACAATACTCAAGGTGCAGCCTCACCAATGCTGAGCACAGGGGGATGATTACCTCTCTGCTCCTGCTGGACACACTCTTTTTAATGCAGGCCAGGATGCTGTTGGCCCTCTTGGCCACCTTGGCACACTGTTGGCTCATGTTCAGCCGAGCATCAACCAACACCCCCAGATCCCTTTCCTCTTCACAGTCATCCAGCCACTCAGCCCCAAGTCTACAATGCTGCATGGGCTTATTGTGGCCAAAGTTCAGGGCCTGGCACTTGGCCTTGTCCCTCATCCCATTCATATCAGCCCAGCAATCCAGCTTGTCTAAATCCCTCTGAAGAGCCTCCCTATCCTCAGGCAGATTGACACTACCTCCCAGCTTGGTGTCATCTGCAAACTTACCGAGGGTACACTCAATCCCTTCATCTAGGCCATCAATAAAGATATTAAACAAGATGGGCCCCGGTTCCGACCCCTGGGGGACACCACTTGTAATAGGCTGCCAGCTGGACTTAACTCCATTAACCACTACCTGTTGGGCATGGCCCTCTAGCCAGTTCCTTACCCAAAGAAGGTCCATCCTTGATAGATTTATTTGTGAAATAAGAGCAGTTTCCATTACAATGTATTTGAGAATCACATCTTTGAGCAGTCTCTCTTAAAGACCTGTTGGCTGATTTCATGGTTTGACTTCTTTTTTTGGAGCAATTGTAACCTGTTGAGCCTTAATTATTACAACTCCAAGATTCTCCAGCTGCCTTGGATTTTACTGTTTCCTCTTTCTATATTTCTTCCACTACTCCACCTCTTTTTTGCCTCCAACTCTTCTGCTCTTCATCTGATGAACTGAATTAAAACTTTCACTATGAGAAATTATGGTGTGCAGCTGTGCACACCATTTGCTGATTCCAGATTCTTTCCCCCTGTTTATGCTTTCCACACAGATTGTTGCTGCTGTTGGAAAAACAAATTAAATAAAACTGGCATTCAGCTTACTGGTGAGACTATCAGTAAACAAGCTGAGGAATGTTAGAGCTGTGTGATAGCCTTAAGAAAATTAAATTAAATTAAAATTCCAGCTGCACTGAGCCATTTAGCCCAAATGTCTAGAAAGTATCATGAAGGTGAAACATCCCAAAGATAAATGACTGTGATTGCATTTTATTGAGCTTAATAAACTTTAGTGACTTTCTCCAGGTTAGGGAGCTAGCAGGTTGACATGGAGGCCCTGGGAAGGATAACTTGCAATTTCTAAAAGGCCAGACTTTATTTCTGCTCTTCTATTTCAACACACCATTTTTCTTGCTTATTTATTAATGAGTACAGAGGACTGGGGGGGGGGAGGGGGGGGAGGGAAGGAGGGAAGGGGGGAACATTCCCTATTCAGTGTTCAGATGCACATATGGATCTGCTAAGATATTTCAAGTCTGGAATCTAACTGGCAAAATATTGGGTGTCTTCCAAAATGTGTCGCCAGCTACATGTGAATATGCATCCCTGAAATGCTAGCATTTGGCAGCCACCAAGATTTGCAAATATTAAAGTATTCATTCTTGGATCTACCTATATGTTTATAACTTGCCTCCCCCAGCCGTGTGTGAGAGTCCAAAACCAAAGAATCTCCAAATACCCTTTATATGCTCTCTGGCTCTGACTCCCACACACACTCGTACGTGCATGTGCATGTATGCATAGTTATTAGTCAAAAATACATACAGACTTAAGCTAAAAACAAGGTAGAAAGAAAAGCTGCTCTTGAAGGAAAATGATTTGTAAGATGTAGCATTTACAGCTTTTTTTTTTTTTTCTTTTCATATATATATATATCACATATTTTGCTTTCCTCCTGTTTTTATAAGATATTCTGTGCTGCATTTGGGATTACCAGAAACTTGTGGGGACCATCAGGGTGGAATAAGGGCACAGAGGAGATTAGACCAAGAGATTGTGGGGTGGAAAGGAAGCTGAAGAAAAGGAGGGGGGCTCTGAGGGGCAGAACAAAACAAAGCAAATTTTAAAAAAAGCTTGTATAGCTTTTTGGATTCTTATTCCAAATGAACTTGCAAACCACTTCTCCTGTGGGTTCAGTCAAGTGATTTCAGCCGTTGCAAGTGATGATTGCTACACATACCTCTGTCACAGAGGCAGAAGGCATTTCTGGAGAAATGTGGCATTTAACATCTGCTGGGGGGAAGGGTGAAAAAAAGCAAAAAATAACCCCCTACACTTGAAAGGCACGATGTTTCTTGCCTTGTCTCTTTCACCCCCACTGCTCTTCCTTCCCCCCCTCCTACACATGCATTAATAAACAGAATAAGGATTTCAAGCTATGCAGTTCTTGGAAATAGGAAGAGCCGGCGATGCTGCAACTGATTTGCAATTCTTGTCTCAGGAATGGATCCCATTTGTTGAGTACCGCAGTCTTCAGTTAACATCCTACTGAATGTCTGAAGGCAAAATGGCATTATGTAGGCAATGTATGACACTAAAAGTGCAACACGTGATACAGTGTTGTGTTTTACAACAGCATCCATTCAGCAATGTGTAGCTGGGAGGTCGTGAGCAAATCAGGACACTTGACTGTTAGATTAAAGGCTGTAAACACCTGAGTATATGCAGTAGATAAAAGCTGGAGATTCTTTAGATGGAAATCTGGTCAGAAATCAAGCTTTTGATGTGGATATGTGCCCTGTCTCATGTCTCACTTCTGCAGCTAGTGCCTCCTAGTTCCAGTAAAGACAGACTGGAGATGCAGTCTCTTTCTTTGCCTCTCCTGCCCCTGCTGCCACCACTACCTCAAATGGGTGTCTGGGGCATTGAGGTCCTGCTTTCATTTGACTCATTCTCCTTTTCTGTCACAGTGACCTCCAGTGGTTCACTTCATTTATGTCCTGTACACTGGCTTAAATACATAGGGCTCCTTTTTTCCTTTTTTTTTTTTTCTTTTTCTTTTCTTTTTTCTTTTTTCTTTTCTTTTTTTTTAAACAACCATAGAACAAAGCCTGTTAAAGGGAATAAATGAGAACACATGACTTTTTTTCTTTAAATTGTTGTTTCTCATGTGGGCACTGGATTCCTCCTTGCTGAATGTGCAGGAAAGGCATGCATCTGTGGGACTGGTGAAATAATTAGCTGATGAAAAAGAACCATTATTTGTGACTATTAAGTGAATGAGTAAAACTATTCTGAGACCTGCCAAAATGCTCACATAGAAGAATCAGACTGCTCAAGGGGAGGGAGGTGGTGAGAGGCTTGGAAAAACTGATTTGCTCAAGTTTGAAGAAGGTCAGGGAGGACTGGGGGAGGGGAAGTGACTAACTTCATCTCTGAGGTGGTCCCACTTTCAAGAACCTCGAGCCCTCTCTCTGGAAGTGGTTCTTTATACATTCAGACTTGGCTGGTAGCATTCACCTTGCATGGCCTTCAAATTTAAAGAAACAGCCACATACATCAGTGTTTCTGATGCTTTTACTTTGTAACATGTGCCAGAAGCTTAAGCCTATTCACCTTATATGCACACCATATAAATCTATCCTCAAAAGAAGGTCTATGGGACAGTCCTGGAGGACAGGAATGAAGGGCTAGGACTGGGATCCTCTGTATGCAAAGAAGAGATAGATCATTACAGATAGGAAAAGGAATTGTGTCGAAAGCAATTCACAGTTACTGACAAAACTTGGCGGTCCCTTGGAAATATTTTTAAGCAGGTAAAACTAACAATGAACTTAACAGAAATTTTATCTAATTAAGGGCTTTTGAATATAGCCCTAGAACATCTTCCTGCATGCACAAGCCCAGCAAAAGGCATAAATTGCCACATCCTCTTGCAATTGATATGAACAGTCTGTTGACAGATTTGTTTCTTCAGGTAGCTAATTTCACCAACAGGCACAGAAGTCTGGGTGCTAAAGAAAGTGACCATAAATTATTTCCTAGTATTCTGTTGAAAACAGTAGCAGAAAAACTTTGCACATATATTTTGTTTCTTAGAAGTGCCTGTGGTCTTCACTTCTTTTCTGACATAGTTATGTCTGTATCTCATCTGCTAATGAATGTTCCTTATTCTTGCTAGCTCTGTCTACTAGCAGAAGGGAAAATATTGGTGAGATGTAGGATGACTCTCAAAAATCTAGAGTGAGATCAACCTCTGGTTTGTGTACTAGCTACTGATATTCTTTTTCCAGTTGGATGAGAAGTCTACCATCAGACTAGGTGGAGGATGCCTGCATAGAAATGAGATGAGTTAGTGAGTGCAGCCCACAGCACATCGGATGCATGTGTGCTGGTCCCTAGGCTAACTCCTGCTAACATCAACAGAGGCTCTGCAGGCTGTTTATAGTGCATCCAGACAGGCATTCCTTCACGATACCTAACAGACATTGTATATACCACTGTAGATTGTTTTGTATAATCTTACCTAGACTCTGACAAATGGGATCACATCGTGGCTTACTCTTTCCAGCTTCAGGCAACTTGCCAGTGTGCTCTTTCCACTTAATGCACTAAAAATCATAAGATGCATATTTTCCTGACGTTCTTTTTTCAGTCTTTGTATTTGCTTTTCATTACGCAAGCATATGTTCTCACTATAACACTGTTTAATTAATGACATGCACAGCAAATTGTTCATATAAATGTGTTGTAAATTTTCTGGTGATTTGGGATTCTTGTTATGTCTGTCTCTATTGGTCTATGGTTGATGGCTTTTTTAGTAATAGTGTAACTAGTAATGTTTTCAGTCTGTTGATCTTTGTCTGATAAAAACAACTCTTAAATTGATTAAAGATAAATGATAGATCATCTGCTGGTAGAGCTGCTCTGAACTTCAAGAATAGTGACTGTGCTATATTTAAGTTTTCATTTTCTTCTTCTGTCAATAGTGAATGTTTGAAACTGAGCTAAGCTGGGGATTCTGGTTCTGCTTATTAGCTCTATAGAGTCCTAATGTGAGAGTAAATGCAACGTAAAAAAAAAAAAAAGTCAATTGATGTCAGCTGCATTTCATTAACATAGATAGCATTTTCTGTATCTCATTCCATGATCTGATGTTTCAAATATAAACAAATATATCCTGTCCTGTAAGGAACTTCCTTTATCCATTGCACAACTGCTAGGCTACTTGAGAAGAGATCTTTTAAGGAACAGTCTCTCTATATCTTTCACACTTAAAAGTACCATAAATTTTTTCAAGTTTGAATTCTGGTGCCAGCTCCTCACAGCATAATGTTTGGAATTGACTACCATGCAAGTAACTGTAGTCCTATACTGCCAACTGTATTGAGAAGGGCTTTCTGACTGTCCCAGACACTGTTGGGGCCTCTTTACCTCTTCCCAGAAGACTCTCAGCTTAGCAGGATCTGTGCATTGCCATTTATGCTGCATGCAACCAGTAGATTCTATAACAAATAAATATATAGCATGTCTCCATGATCCATGCTTTGAAAACTAAGAACTCATGTATGCAATCAGGCCATCTCTGATCAAGGAGACCATAGGATCATTGCATACTATAAATAATAATGTGGGACACATTTTGGTGTATTAGACTCAGACTACTGGAAGCTGTAAAAACAGTGCCAACCCAAGATACATTTAAGCTAACTCCTTTGTGTAGTTAATGAGTTAATAAGGACACTTCTCCGTCATTTCTTGTGAGTGTGTTTGTATGAGCAGAATAACCATGCAGTAAGAAGACTCATCTTTATCCCCATAAGTATGATAAGCCCATTTTGTTTTCTGAAAACTTTATTGAGCTTACGAGATCTGGAAAATCTCTTTTGGTTATTATTGAAATAGAATCTGGAGAGATGTGAAAGGTAGAAAGGAAAAGATTCTATCTGCAGGCAGTCTTTACCTGCTGATGCTGAAAACAGTATACATTTCAAGTGGGTACAGCAAAGCACTAAATCATCTCTGTTTTGCCTCAGAATTGCAAAAGCAGACTATCCTAAGAGTCTGATCGAAGAGTCCCAGTCTGAATGAGAGGAATCTTGGGGCTGTTCATATTTAATGCTAGTGGTTGATCTGAACACAGGACTGAATTACTGACAAAATGGTACACAGCTATGTTTTCTTATTAATGTGAAAATAATTGTTCTTAAATGAACAAAGGTTTATCTGCACTTGGTGATTTACTCTGATATGTTTATTTTTCCATGCTCTTTCAACTACAAAAAGGTGAAAGAGGACAAGACTTATCAGAATATATTTCTAAGCACGTAAAAAGTGATTCAGTAGGGAAATTGGAACTAGGTGATATTTAAGGTCTCTTCCTACCCAAGCCATTATATTATTCTATATTATGTACACGTTCATGGCAAGAAAGACTGCTCTAACAGCTTACTACTCATGAATGACTTCAGTAGTTCATACATAGAGCTTGCATTGTAGTTCCTCTGGGAAAACACATTTTCTGAGGTTTTACTTAAGGGAAGCTTGTCCACAATCTATATAGTGGCCTTAAATGTCCCCTCTAGAGTTCCAAAAGTGTAATCAAGTGCAGCAGAGCACCTGGTAAGGTGTAGGGGGTGCATATGTAAAATTTCAGAAAAGAGAATCGAGCCTATAGAAAAGGCATATGTACTGGAAATCACTCTGTTGGATCACTAGCTCTTATTAAATGAGAGGACTCTAGGGAATATATTTTCAAAGAATTGTGTGGGAAGTTCTGAATATAACTTCCACTGAAGTCAATCTCTAGAGAAGAATTTTGGTGGATTGATGGTATTTTCTTCAAGCATGGTCAACTTGAAGCAAACAACTGAAGCCAATGACTTACTGTCTGATGAATGTATTCATAGCCTGAATGAGAACCAACCATTAAAAAAAAAAAAAAAAAAGTGTGGGAGGGAACAGGAGAATGGTTTATGACAGTGTTTTTCCCTTCCACAAATAGGTTCCAGTAGATTTCAAAACATTTTAGGGAAGTGGAAAAAAATGTTTTGACTTATAACTGTGATAAAGAAGTAAAATGATTTATCCAAGGTATTCTAGTGTTCCTAAGGTTAAAACTGAAGGAGAATGTGCTCTTTCCATGCTTCCCTGCTTTGTTCCTGAAGCCTTCAGTAGACACTGGTGATGTTCTCAGTTGAGCACAAGTTGAAAGCTTTAACAAGTTTGTTGCTCATGTGACATAACCCATGCTGATGTTTTCCATTTTATAATGGTAGACATCATTTTATGATGTTTCAGAGGTAGGGTGTAGGGAACCTGCTTTGGCAGGGGGGTTGGACTTGATGATCTCTGGAGGTCCCTTCCAACCCCTACAATTCTGTGATTCTGTGATTCTGTCTGTGCTTCCTGTATTAGCTCTGTATTATTATGCAACTGAAGACCTTCAGTCTCTAGAGGTACTACTGCAGCATCTTTTCTCTGCAATAAATTATAATCATGTAACAAAATATTTTAATCTCTTAAAGTCTATGTCTAAATACAGGCAGCATTTGCCTACTTCCCAGATTGCTGGCAAAAAAGCCACATTCTCTTTGGTGGCTTAGGAGATCAGGAGCATTTACTCGTAAGTGAGCATGTATGCTTGCGGTACTGTAGGTGCATTGTACTGGAAACAGTGCTGTCTGAATGTTGAGACCATGAATACCTCAAACTAAGCCAAATCTGTCCTTTGCCTGATCTCTCTGAAATTGATATTTCAGAGATACTTTAGAGTGTAGACTTTAGAGTGTAGATACAAACTATATCACAATTTTCTGTGTGTGTCTTGAGTACAAAATGAATGCCTGCATTTACAAAGGACCACAAAAAACTCTGTGAGTAAAATTCCACTGTCAATTCACTTCTACTGCCAAATGCACAGAGCCGAAGAATCATCTGTTATCGAGGTCCAGCAATAGTGTATCTGCTATGAAGAACTGTCACCATCTGATTTATCTTAGCAGCTTTTAAGTTCCATAGTAAACATGGTGATTACTTTAGAACCAGAGCAGCACTAACAGTGCTAACACAGAGTGTGCTAAATGTAGGTTACCTTTGAGGTCTTACCCTATCTTGAAATGGACATCAGCAAGATCTTTGAACGTGTTAGCTGGATCTGAGAGACAAAGTAGCTGTTCAGCACACTTCTGAGGCTGTCTCCTACCTCCTACTAGCATGTCTTGCTTTCATTTTGTTGCAATTCTCTTTAATCTTTTACCCCTCAAGCTGGAAATTTGTAAACTGCTTTTTATTACAGAAAATGTCAGCCAAAATAGTCTTATTATTTTAAAATGCAAAACAGGGAAAACACAATGTGCTTTATGTGTTAAAAATACGCTGGAAATTCTTCTGAAAAGCTCTAGCATCTCTGTGGCTAAGGTAAGAAAATGGAAATTTGGAAGTGCGTACTCTGAATCAGGAATGCTATTCTATCACGATGAAGAACATCCAGTTCTGTTGTGACCCTGTGAAAAATCATTCACGGAATGAAGGCTACTTTACTGCATTAACAGCAAAAGCCTTCATCGCTGGACATGATGCAATGTGTGTCTGGACATTGAGCACACATCCCTTATCAAACAAAAGAGGGCACTCTGCTGCTTGTTAGCTCTCTTGTTCTACCAGGCTGAGTGCCTTTCAAGCAGGCATATGGAGGAAGGTGGTATGCTGTTGAGGAGAGAGAATAGCCCAGCAGGAAAAAATCTGTGGTGCAAAGGTTAGAGAAGCACAAAATCAGTGATTGCCAGCCAGGATGTTGGAGAAAGAACATGCTGAACAAGGAGACTGATGAAGAAAGCTAAAGTGTGAGAGGTGAGGAATGGGATTAGGTGGACAAAAACAAGTGAAGCTTGAGTATACATGGGGATGATTGGGACCATGAGAAAAAACATCGAAAATACTTTGGATGTGGGAGAGAAGGAGAATTAGGAGATGGACTGTGCCAGAAATGGTGACTGCAGAGAGCCAAAAAAGTACAGGGCAAGGACATCAGATGAAAAGACAAGAAGATGATCTTGTATTTTGCAGAGGAAAAGGACAAAGACATGGAAGTAGAGGTAGAAAGAGAACGGGTAGGTGGAGGGAAAAGAGGAAATAGGTGACAGAAGTAACAATATCTGATAATGTAATCTCAGTAATTACCGTAATGCAGTAATCTGTAAGCAGAGAAACCAAATACAAGCTGTGCAAGAAATCTTCCCTCTAATACTTCAAAACCCCTAGTGCACCTCAGTACCTGTAGTACTGTCCATCTCAGATGTGCTTAGCTGTGCAAATGTGGAATATCAAGTGGGTAGTAATGTAAGAGAGCAGACTTTCAGGAGGTCATATAACGGTTTAATTTCTAGCACCACTTTCTTTTTCCTTCTTTGAAATAGCTTGCTTTTGACCTGTCTATCAGAAAATATCAGGGTAAGTCTTGATTACTGCAGGCTTTGTGAGTTAAGTTGAATCACTAGGCTTGATCTGTCTGAGAAACTGAACTTTCTTGAAGAACTTAGTCCCCCATAGCTAACTGCTTGTGCTTGTTTCAGTCAGCAATCTCCTGGATTTCTTTTCCTGCAAAACAGAGAGCCCCAAAAGACTTGGTTTTAGCTTTGCAGAATTAAATCCACTGGTCTGCAGCAGTGACTTTCAAACTATAATCTGAGAACCACAGGATCCATAGATGGAATTTATAAGGACTATTGCTTAAAGTTGTTGCAATTGCAAATTTCATTGAGATCTGAAAATTAGAAGTCCCTAATGGACAGCGTAAAGATACAGGGGAGACTAGAGACACTTCACAATAAAGCCTTCTCTTACAAAGTGTCTGGTTCTACAGAGCCAAAGTTTGGTATCCGAGTGTACACTTTTGTTTTATGCCCTTCAGGTTCTCTTTCTGTCAAGGGTCAACCCTTCTGACAAAACTCAAGTGCCTGCTGGAATTCTAGATTTCATTCCCAGCTGGGATATGCTGGTAATCCTGAGATACAAAATCTCCTTCTAGCTGTATAGCAGTGGATTTCAGTTGTGTAAATCCATACATTAGCTGGATACTATAAATAGGCAGGATGTCTAAGGAGGCCAAGTTGAAAATGTGCAGGAATCATGCTTTTTTTTTTTCCTTTAATGCAACCCTGAAGTTGTGCTATGTTTCACCATGTATATAATATTTTTCATCTGAAAAGGAAACAATAGTCATGTGCTTAGTGGGTGTAGTAATTAAGCAGACATAATGAAGCATTGGATATCACACTTCAGAGAAACAGATGCAGGAGGATGGGTAAGTTTTTCTCAAATTGTCTTGGTTTTAGTATTTTCTTGGAGGTAGTTTTCTGCAAGATTGGGTAGAGAGCAGAAAAACATCTGTTACATATTATATGATGGTTGTACTTTGGCAATGGAAAAAAATGGCACTTAAAAAAAGGAAAGAAGAATAAAAAAGAAAAGCTTGGCAACTACAGAATGGAGCAACAATTACAAGAACTATCTCAAAATTCCCAGGATTTGTAATTTATTTTCCACGCATGCATTTTTCTGATGTTGCTGAAGTTAAGGGAGACAGAAGAAATTCAGTAGGATTTTACAAAGTACAGCTATCTTCATGAAACAATCTCCTTTATTCAGGTTGCCCCCACAGCAGCTGTTGTGATTAACATGTGGGTGGTAGAAAAAGGGATAGGAAGCGGGACTCAAATGTTCAATTACAAAAAACAATTCAAGTTCGTAATTTTTCTGCTGTTTTCTTCAGTAATGAAGACCGCCTCCCCCTTAACTGCCATTATCTAGGGGTACAAGAGAAAAATAAAATTAGTGCAGATGTTTTTCAGAAATACAGCCATGTGAAGAATCTTTGTGGTGGGAGAGGGGAAAAATATTTCAGCAATGTAACAGCACAGATTGCTGTGTCACCTACCGCATGTTCCAATATATTTTTTTTTCTCGTTATACAAGGGATGCTCCAAAAGTAATGCTTCCTATTTTTACTTTTATGTGTTAGTCCATAATGTCAGAGGCAGATGTTAGTGGAATGGCAGTAGAGGCTTAACCTTAACAACGATATTCCATTATATTTTGTTGCCATTCAACATATGTCAGCAAAGGGGCGGACTGACAAATTGGTGTGACATGGAATTGTGTCTGAAGCAAAAGTATGGAATTGAATTTCTCCATGTGGAAAAAATTGCATCAATTGATGCTTGCTGGATGTTTATGGAGACCAAACAGTGGATGTTAGTGCAGTGAGGCACTGGATGCTGAAACACTGTGAAACAGTGTGTTACTGGTGTGGATTATGACATGTACAGCATGCAGACTGTTCATTGCTAGTGAAAATGCATAGCTAATGGTGGTGAATGTGTCGAAAAATAGTGTTTTGCAGCTAAAAGTTTTCTCTACCAAATAGTGCTTTGTGCTCTTTGTATCCACTGCATTTACTGCAGAAATAAATGGGAGTCATTACTTTTGGAGCACCGACATACATTCACCCAGAAAATGCTTTTTACTTGCTTTTTTTTTGTTGGTGGTGGTGGTGGATGTGTTGATTGGCTGTTACATTGTTAGTGGGGTTTTTTTTCTTTTTTATTTATTATTTTTATAACGTTAAGATAGTGCAACTCCTAACTGCAGACCTGTGAATCTACTCCTGTGGTAGACAATTTCACCTTTGGGTAAAGTTGGCAAGAGTTTAGGGTGCCATCTGTCTCATTCAGACAAGACAGGGGGTGTGATGTGCAAGCATCCTCCACATGTGCAATAATTGGTTCATCCCACTGAGCTGCTTTTTATGTCCTCTTACTTGTAGAGCAGCATGTCTTAGCATTTACAATACTGGGAGCTAGAAATACTAGGAATCATGTACCCCCAAGTCACTCAACTATTGAACTGATTTGAAACAGAGCACTGGAACAAAATAAGTTTGGTATGATTTTTAAGTGAAAGCTAATGTGAAAATGTGGGAACTTGAACCAAGGGAAACACATTAAATTTAAAACAATTTTCAAATGTAGTAAAAAAAAAAAAATGGTGTTTCTGGTCTTGAAATTCCTCAAGGACACATTTTTTTTCTGAATCATGATTTAATTAGATTATATTTTATTAAACATTCTTTACAAATTTTAAAATACTGCTATTATACATGCACAAAGGAAAATCAGTTTGAAAAATTTTGTGTAGGCATTCATTGAAGTCAACCACAAAACAGGAACATTTAATACCAGTTCTCAATATATATCTAAAGTGCATTATGTTACAAAAAATAGAGAAAGTCAGCAGCACCAAGATACGTTCACAAAATAAATACACCGGTCAACAAAATAAATTAGGGTAAATGTGACAATAATAACTGTCTTAGCCTTAGCCAATAAAAAAAAAAAAAAAAAAAAAAAAGGAAAATTCACAATAACCAAATGTGCAGTTTCGGAGAGCAATGGGACAAAACGGTTTTATTCTGAGCATTTACAATATTTACAGGTAATAAATATTTTAATACTTCCCATATGTTCTATGTTCACTATTACAGAATACTGCAATATGTCTTCCAAAGTTGTCTTGCTGAAAATATCAGCGCCTCCTGCAGAGAAAAAATATAGAAAAAAAACCCCAAACATTAATTTTCACTTTAAATACATAGACCCAATATTAATAACAAGAGTTACACAGACCAAGGTGAGTGTATCTTGCTAATAAGCATTTGCACTAATAAGAGCTGCGCTGCAGTATTAGATATGTTTTCAAAATCTATTTCTTTCAGTGCATCTCAGATGGCAGTATGAAGACCCATAGTTTATTAACTTAGACCATCTACTCTGCTTTGCTGTAATCTCAGACAGATAGTGGTTTTCTGTGGGGCCTTACAAAATAACATTCCTGAGTGCAACAGGTAGAAAAAACATATCAGTCTATAATAGATATGTCAAGGACGCCCTAGTTGGAGAAATGAGAAATTTGATTTGAGGATAAGAAAAATAAATTTCCTTTTGAACATTCTGGTAATCACATCCCTCCAGTGTAAGCAGCTTGGGCATTGGCTGGCTTATGATTAGAACTGTCCCGCAGGATTATTCAGTCTCTCTTTCTCACGGTGAGGCCACCAGATAGACTGGGGTCCGTTCATTGTGGAGCTGTGTATTTCTAAACTGTCACGACCATGAGTTCTACTTTGTTGAAGTCAGCTTAGGTCTTGAAATGAAGAGATCCTTTACAGCATGTCTCTTTAAGGATTTTAATAAAAGAAGAGACTTTATTCCTGAAACTCTCCCTCTGTAGGTCAAACATCTAGGACTGGAAAGAATATTAGGCCATGACTCCTGTTGCACTCGGACAAAGATGAAAAATTCAGTGTCAGCTGTATACAGCCCTAAGATTTGGGAGCTTTCTAAGGGATGCTTGTGGGCTGGTGTGAGTTCTGTAATACTCCTTTCCTTGTGAGCATGGGAGAACAAAAGCAGAGCCTGCTTCTATCTGGCGCGCATAGTACTTGCTCTACATTATTTCAGCGCTGCAGGAAACGCTGAAGGGTTGGGCTTTTTTCCCTTCTGCTGCTGTGAACAGCACATTTCTGTAATGCACCTTGGTTCCCTGGGAAACAGCTATAGAGTGGAATGCAGAGCTATAGGACAGAGTGTGATTCGCTCTGCTTCTGGATGGATCACTGAAGCTGTGGGTAGCATTCCACATGGCAGACGTGTGTGGGCGTGAGACACACACAAAACAGCAAATCCTTGAGAGTTTAAGGGGATATTTTTATGTTCACATTGCAAGGGAAACTACATTTAACACAAGGGAGTCTGCTCGTTTGAAAAGTTTCTTAGGAAATTAGGTAATAAGAGTTTAGTTGAATAGGAATGGGAATAAAGCTAGAATGTTCATGAGAAAGAATTTTTAAGTGCCTGAAATGGAACTACTAGCATGAAGCTCCTCAATAATTAACTAGAGTAATATTAGGATGTATTCAGGCTGTAGCATAACAATGGCATGGTTCATACAGCATGACTGTATATGTGTGTCTGCACTACACAGGGCTGTTTTTAAGAGGTTGACATTTTCACTCTGGCTTGGATTCTCTTCTTTATTGTAGAGTTTAAGCTAAACCACAGCTCAACAATGAACTTTGTTTTAATGACTACTTGGCAAGATGTTTTCTGTGATTTTGCCTCTGATTATCTACTTTTATGAGATAGTTTTTGTAGTAATTCAAAGTTTTGGTCTTTTTTCTGATCTAAACTCAAAATTTTGGAACTGAGATTGGGCAGAGAGTTGCTGTGAGGATTTTAATTCAGCCTGTTTAGCGGGAAGGAATAAGATGTACAGGGAAAAACAGGCTACTGCGCTATGCATATCCATTTCTTCATTGTAAGGAAGTTATGCTCCTACTGAGCTGAAACTAGTCTTAAGCATGCTACAAAAGCAGTTTCTACCAATGTAGTATTTGGATATCGTGTCCACGTGATCCTTCCTTGTACAGCACCAGCAAATAGAGGAGAAATTCCTGATTTAGATCAGCATGGCTGAGGAATCAACTTCACCAAAACTCAGTCATCCCTCCATGTGCCCCACTATGTGCCAGTAGCAGCACAGAAAACTGCACTGAACTTGTCACCCTCTATCTGAAGTAAAGACAGTGAGTTAGGTCTTGCATTCATTTAAAGCTTAAATCTTTTGTCAGCCTTCAGAGATAATTGTAGGTTCGTACTTTAGCTGGGCAGAACCAATATAATATACTCTGTCCTTGAGAAGGAGGAAAATTGTTTTCCTGTTTCAGGGTTTCTCTTTAATTCTTTTCAATTAAATATCCACAGTATAGGGCCTCTAAAGACGCCTCTAAATTCCTAAACAAATTTGTTTCTGCAATGTTGTAATCTTGGGCATCTTGAGCAGCAGTATCAAAAAAGTAAAGTTAGGATTCCAAAGTAAGCTTACTGCCTTCAATTATTCAACCATTACTGAAACAGAAAGACTAAATTCAGACTGCTGTCTAAATTCAGGCTTGTATGTGCCATTCTTTTACAGCTCCTTGTGGTCATATACACAAATAAATAGTAAAATTGCCCATGGATTTTTTTTCCCTACATTTATGATCTCTATATGTTGCAGACACTTCTGCCACTGCAGTTCCTTAAGACCTATTGAAAGTTCAGACATCCCCTGACAGGAGTACCAGAACATGCCTTTCCTAGGCAACTGTGACAAACCCATCCTCTCTTACATCACTAATGACTACTATAGCCACACTAACTGGTTTGTGGCCAGGATGCTGAATGACTAGCCTTGGACACCAGTAACTTTTGTAGATGCCAAGAGAAATTGAAACAATAGAGTATGCTGTAAACAGCACCCCCTGAATTCTAACAAAGGTCTGAATTTTAGTAAGTCTCACAGCTGGCATCTCTTTCTAAGGGACATGCTGTGATCAAATGGCATTTCTGTTGCGTCTCATTGTGCCAAAGCAAAAGGACAGGAGACAGAAGGGTGGGTTTTCTTTGCTGTTGAGAATGAAAACATTTGAGGATAACTGAGGAGACGATTACTTGGCCTTGTCCACAGATGTACAGACTTCCATTCAAACTGAGATGACTGCAAGAGGATGAGTCACTCGGGGCACCTCTGCCTGAAACTTCAGTACACCTCTGCCCTGGAAACCCTTCATTGTCATACATGAGGAAAGCACATCTAATTCCAAAAGTAAGGCTCAACATTTTTCAGCAGCCATATAATTGTTTCACAAACTAGTAGAAGTATGGAGCCGAATTAAAAAATTCTAATTGCATGGAAAATTTTATGGCAAAAGACTGGTCTGTGCTGTTTGCAGATATTAGCATGAGGATTTTTCCATTTTCTCTTCTAAGATTAAACAGTAAAATGAAAAACTATAAGGTAGGGACAGAAAAGTTACCAAAAAGGGAAGATGTTGAGAGAAAAGAAAGAAAATTTTGCCGTCTAATAAATGCAGAGCCTCAATTAAAACTCAGTTTTTAGTCTGCAGTGGCCCGAGATATAAAGTGAGAGACAGTAGGAAGTTTTAATGAATTTGATGTGCTTTCTTTCAGCAGAAATAACTGTTATTGCTACACAGTTTCTAAAAGCTCATTTTGACAATAAGCAGTTTATTAGAATTTTTTGTAATCAGAAGGGAAGCCTTCATGGAGTATACACTACTATGATAGTGACTCTGTCACCAGAGGTAAAATACTTTCTGGTGCAGATTTTACAGTGGGAAGTAGAAAGGGTTACTTACCTTGACACAATGCACAGCTGAAAAACCCATTGCGCACCTATGGCCATAAAGGTGTGCTACTACTCCAGATTCAAATTATGCCTTGACCTCACACACAGAAGGGTAAGAATTTCAGTAAATGTATGATATGCCTGTGGAAAAGATATAGCAGAATTACCTTAAAATATGATTATGTGTAGTAATGGAGTTGTCCAAGACTGGGCTCTCAGTTACGTTGCTTCCATACATGCCAGAATTTAGCCAAGCTGAGCGAGCTCGCCTCTTTTTCTTCTCTTGTTCCTTACGTTTTCCAGGCTTCGCTTTCTTTTTCTTCCCTGATACCTTCAGGGGCTGCTCCTTATAGGTCTGTGATTTGTTTGTCTCCTGAGTTAGGTATCTGCCCTCATCTTCACTGCCAAATCGGACAGGGTAGTTCTTTGTGTTGGTAGCAGGCTTAGGATTAGGTGAGACCTCTGAAGTTGCACGGATTTCTGCAGTGTTGACACCTTCAATTAAATTTTGAAGGAATATCCTTCTTCGTAAGTCTTGGATTGATTTGCCCTTGTCATGCAGTAGCTGGTGCTCTGATACAGCCCGTTTGCTAAAGAAAGAGAGGAACAGAAAGAGACATTTATGATTTGGCGACTGCCAAATGCTTGGTAACGATCCTCTCTCCTCTAGTAGAGACCGTGCACCAGATCTCAGAGCTGGAGAATCCAGTGAAATCACACTGCTGAAGCAAATCCTGGTTCTCAAAGTAGCTGCTCCCTACAGAGAAAGGAAAGACCTAAACTAGTAGTAATTCTCAGCTGACTGATCACACATCACTGGATCTGGGGTTGGATTAGTCACTCCTCTGTTCTAGGAAAGCTTTTAAATTCTTAATATATCACACTTCAGGCAGTAAAACCAGGAAGGTAGTTTCCAGAGATAGGAAAACTACAGCATCAGATAATGGAGTGCAGCAGCCAAATAAGAGGGAATAACAAGTTCTGAAGCCAGAAGCTGTCTTTATACAGCACCATTCTAATAATTTTCTTCTGCACAGTCATATACTTAGTAAATATAAATAAATACATGAAAGTGTATTTCAGTTCTAAATTTAAATAAATAGAATTGTAAGAGTGTAATGGAAAAATGTTCAAATTTGGGTGCCTGAAACATAGGCACTTCAGTCCATAATGAGCTATCCAGAGAGGCAGCTTGCACAACAGCAGTGTTGACTATCAGCCCCTCATGTTGATTTTACTACTTGGTCACTTACGTCTAATTACAGTTTTAGATGCCTTCATGGCATTCCATTAAAATGTGAACTTTATGAGACAGAATTCTTGTCTTTGCGAAATTTTACATTAGCCCTCCAGAACATCTTGGTTTCAGTAGGCCTCTGGTATTCTTTCAAAGTTCATGATATTTTAATTCACTGATCTCTTTCTAGATTTTGAGGAATTAAGAGATGGTTATAAATCTGTCTTTCAGAGATTTCATATTGGCAGATAAGGCATGAAATGTCTAAGGAAAGAAGATATAAGTAGCACCTGGATAATAAATAACTGTGAAAAATAGTCTTTTTTTCTTGGTGTGGGGTAGATGCACAGCTGCACTGTGAACCACAGAAAGAGTGCAGGCTAGGATTTTAGTCATGTTCTCATGAGCACTATAATACAGTTTATCCTTCCAGTTGTCCTACTTCAGTGTACTGAAATTGGCTACGTATCCTCTCATCTTGTATCAGGGTACTGTATGTGACTGAATTCTTACTGGACAAAGAAAATGAATTCATTGCCCTGCCTATCATGTAATCATTTGGTCAGCTAGCTGGATACATAGCTGTTTCTGAGCACTGGTAAAATGGGAGAAACACACAAATGTCAGTGAGCCTTCCTGTCCTTCCTTCCCTCCCATCTCTAATTATCCAGCAAGATTTCAAAATGTGGAGGACAATGATGGTGTGCTAAATGATTGGAAGTGTTCTGTAATTTATCTTGCAGAGTCCCTTTAGATTTGTGATTTGACCAACAGTAGAGCTATTTGAATTTGGTAACTTCATGTAGCATGGGTTTAAGAGCATCCTTTTCACTATTTATCTTTTTAAATTTGCAATTTTGTTAGTATCAGGTTCAGCTGATTAGTTCAAGTGATACTGCATCACCATTACTCCACAGAAAATTCAAACACTTCTCCCATTCTACTAACAGATAACTGTTTTTGCATGAAGTGATGCAACCAGGATACTTGCTCAAAATCAGGCCTATGTACTCGAGTTTGTGATCACACATTTAGCCAAAAATTGTCTGTGATGCTTTAAGTGTCCCCAGATCAGATGAATATCAGATGAACATCAGATGACTTCTGGCCTTAGGGCAAGTGTTTTATGCCCTTCAACTCAACGTTTCTAAGCAAAAATGCAATACAATAATACTAAGCTAAACCCATATTGTTTTATTCTCTTCAGTACAGCTGTGACCATTAATGTAAGCTCAAGATCTCTCCCAAGATATTTTTTTCTGACCTGTTCAACACTTCAATAGCCATCTCTAACAATCTTCCCATTAAGGTCAATCTGATCAGCAAGTGCATCAATAAAACTAGCACCTTAGTCTCCTCTTAATACTATTCTCTGCTCTTTGTCAGACTGTCCATAGTGGTACACATTACTGTCCTAGCTTCAGTAGTCTATTTTCCCAGAATTTTTGCATGGAAAATGCACTCCTTCTCCTCTTCGAGTCTGTAAAAACATGCAAAATCTTTGTGATTTACTGAGACTAAAATAGCGCGCCTCACTATTTATCACAGACAGCCTAAAGCCACCCTGATCCTCTAAAAGTTATTTGGTCAATTTACCCACTGTGACAAAATTCTGAATCTCTAAAGCCTGTTATTAAAGTACTCTCAATTGAAAAGCTTTTCCATTTTACAAAGCTGAAGCTTAAATATTTAGTTCCGGATCACAAAAGACAGTCAGAGAGCATTATACAATCTACATATTGTGCAAGTAGACATTTCCAAAATAATTCAAAGATTGACATGTGAAGGGTTAGTGTGACCTGTGGGTTTCTGTTTAAATGTCTGTATGATACTTAGCATCAAGTCTGTCCCCAGATAATGATCTGCTATTCCAGGTAATTGTATAACATTACACAGTGTTACATTTCATATGACTTTTATTACTTAGCCAGGATAAAGGATTGCATTTTGCTACCAATTTCCTTCTTATGCTCTAGATCAAAATAACCCTAAACAAAGAAGATATGGCAGATATATATCTACTTGACCTTCTACCTCCTTCTATTCAATTACTCAAACAACTCTCTTGTTTATAACTCAGGGAAAAATACTTGCCCAAGGCTGATGTAAGAAGTACTTCATACTGCAGATATCAACAATATCTCACCCCCACACACCAAGCAGGAACGTAATGGAAACTGGAATGATTGCATTCACATGTCGGGGATGATATGTAAAAAATAGACTGTTAGGGTTAAGATGACCCACTGGAGGTTCCTTCCATCCTTCTATAAAAGCATCTATCATTCAAGGAAAAAGATTCTGACACCAAACCAAGTACAGTAAATACTAAACTAACTCACAGAAGGTGCTTCTGAGAGGATGGCAATGGTTTGTATTCGAGCAGGGTGCCCAGATTAACCACTGTATCCAAGTACAGTGTGTGCATATGAGACCTGATGTCTTGTGGGGGAAACATTAGAAAGTCATTCTGACTTTAAGCATTTACTTTCAGATAAGCTGTTCTTTTCAGGCACATTTTTCTTACTTTTTGTTTTCCCATAAGTAACTAGAGTCACCAAGAAGAAACACTTTTCAAGCAACAACTTGCTATTTCAGAGTTGCTCTTATTTAAATGTTATTATCCTTGACTGTTCACATTGAATCTGATCAGCAAAGTAATTGGAAAGGATTCAGTCAACTCACTGTCTGGGTTTTGCAAGACAGAGTGCCCTTGCCACTGGCTCCAATGGTTCAGCAGCTTTCACTCCCTATCTCAGAGTTATGAAAAATATTTTCAACAGGTTTGGGGACATGGTGCAACAGTGTTTGGGCATGCTGATAAAAATATAGAATTTCACTTTGAGACATTATTGGGTTTCTCAGAAGTTCTGTAGTAACTAAAATATTTCCATAACAAGTAAGCCTGGCAATCTTTTCTTGGAACAATTTGATATAGCTTTCCTTGAGAGATTTGCCTTAGCAAGGCCTGGAGAACCAAATCTGTTTCATTTTGACTGTTTTTGCGTGGCTGTAAGAACTTGCTTTAGTATTTTCATTCACTACTGGGTTAAGCATTTTATGAAAACAAACCTATATATTATATCTATCTGTATACACACACACACACATATATATATAGACTTAAGTGAGTTATTAACCATTAACTCTAGGAATGGTTTGTGGTGATATTAAAACAGGACACATGTTTGAGTGTGGTGTCTGTGTTTGTGCTGTACCCACAAACAAAACAATGTGAATGCCACTAACTAACAGCTAACTGGTTTCTTGTGCATGTTTTACATGCCATGGCAAAGAGGTGGCTGAGTAATATGTTTCAAGTGTTTAACTTCCACTTTTTTCTCCCGCAGCCAGGATGGAATTGGGTTGTTGGGAAGACCTCTAATCCTGACTTCTATAAACAAATGTTAGAACAATGCTAATCTCTCTCAAGAAGAGAAAGATTATTTCTTAGCAATTTTTAAAATTATTTTTATTTTTTACAGATTTGGCTCATAGCCAGTTCAGAGTTTCTCAGCATAGGAAATACAGTGTTTTAATGCACCTCAATTATTTTAGGATTTTATATATGAAACCAAAGATTTCAGATGATCCTCTGGGTAGACAAAGATTATGCTCTTAAATGAAAAGAAATAGCTCAACAGTAGCTTTCAGGAATAGAAAACAGCTGAGCACTAACAGATTTGGTAGAACACATTGTAGCACTAGCAGCAACATGATGTTCTACACGATTTGCTGTAGAAATTTGCTTGTAGGAAATCATAATAGCTGTCTGCTTAGTGCCAAAGTTCAGGTGTGATTGAAGTTGCTTCACCTGGGAGGTATTCTTGTTACTTAAACAAGAGAAGAAGTGATATTTGAAAATTTTGTCCTTGTGGACCTAACAAAACAGTTACAAAGAAACCCATGTGAAATTGCTTGCTATGTTATGCTTCCCAACATGTTGCAACTGAATTTTCTAATGCTCTTTCTCCAGCCCAACTTCCTTCTGAATTCTGTAATAATATAGCCCTCCACAGTCCGTCTAAAGTGTTTCTACTTTAGAAAATCTGATGCAAGCCTAATAACAGGCAGTGAAATACACATGTGAGACAACTGCTCCTGCATCAGCTCAGTGGTTTCTCTTCTGTATTTTGCTTAGGACATATTAGTATGAGCCATGATGATTATTTTGGAAGGAGCAAAAGGATCGTTTCCTGAAGAGAATCTCTTAAGTTACATTATAATTTGTCAGAAATATGCTTTTGCTTCTAAGTCATACGCTGGACTCTCTTTGAAAAATAAATAAATAAGTAGCTGAAGTGCCAGTCCAAATAGCGTTCAATTCCCCAGTTCCACGATGGCTGTAACTGATGTGCATTTTCACTACCCTTATCGATACTGGCTCTGTGCCAGCACTGTGGTACATGGCATTTCGTAGTACCTGCAGAACCGGCAACAGCCCGATGAAACGTACTACTCCCCTCAGAAGTGCAGAGGTGCACCAGTAATAGCTCACCTCCGACAAGCATGCAGCTGCACGCTGCTCTCCGCAGGTCCCCTCTGTTCCAGTATTGCCTTCCCAGTGCTCTGTCAGAATAGCAACTTCCCCGAGTGTCCCTTGCCATTGTCTCAGCCCAAACCGAGCCCAGAGCAAACTGAGGCAGGCAGCTCACAGCCATGCTTGCTAGGACTCCCCTCAGCACCCCCCGGGGTCCCGGCCCTCCTCATCCACACCCTGACCGAAAGAAATTCAGGTAACTCACAGTCTGCGGCTGATTCCCTCCACCGATCTTCCGTAGGAGGGCACAGAATAACTCAGCAGAAACACCGCGAAACTCCACTGCTGAAAGAGTTTCGTGAACATCATATCCTCCGGGGCTTAAACCTGCAAGGAAAGGAGGGGTCAGTCCTGAGCGACACATGCGCGGGCTCCGTCCCCAGGCAGTCCCTTGCTGTCGGTTCTGCCAGCTCGCAAGCTGGGAAGGATAAACAAACTTTTGGAACTCTCTGCAACAGCTCACTTCTTCCAAACTTTGCTCCGTCTCTCGCCTTTCCTTGCTGTTTGCTGCTCGCTCGCTTCCTCCCTCCCTCCCTCCGTCCCTCCGCCCTCTCTCTGTCTTTGGCCGCCCGGAGGCAAGATCTCCCGTAACACTAGTTTTAAAAAAGTCTAGCTCGTATTTGAATCGTGTTAAAGAGCGCGTCTTCCCGAGCAGTGTTCAATTCTAGGCTGGAAAGCGGCTGTCCCAAGGCTTTATGTTACAAGAGAAGCCCTCTTTTCCGATAAGGAAAGATTTCCAAAAGTCATCTCAGCTCCTATTGTAAACATACACTCCCACAGATCCAGGCGGGGAGAAAGTCACTTCGCTAAGTATACCTCTGCAAAAGTCAGATTCACACCCTCAGTTCCTGAGAAGTTGCGTTCTCACTGTGACGAATGTCCCGAAGAAAGTAAAGAGTTCTGCCCAGCAGCTCCATGTCTAAGGGGGGCAGCGCGGTGCCGCCCCGGGGTTGGTAGGCATGCCAAGCCCCGCAGGTTGGAGGCCGCGATGCTCACACGGCCCGGGGCAGCCCGCGGGAGAGCTGCGGGAACACGGCGGACTTTGCAAAGAGATGGCGCCCGAGGAACATGTGCGGAGCCCCGTACTTATTCGCAGCCAAAAGGGAGGCTGGAAAGCAGCACTTCCCGGGACTGGGATCAAAAGGGAGCGGAGAAAGGGAAACACCCGACAACACAGGCACGCAACAGACCCTGGACGCTCCGGCCAAGCAATCCGCATCTTCTGCAGCCGAGCTTTTTCCTCTCTCCCTTTCTCTTCCCCACTTGGTGTTTACCCTCAGGTCAGCACCTCCCCTGCCGCAACACGGATCCTCCATCCGAGGGGCAACTTCCAGCTCAAGCCCCAAAACCCAGTCTAGGATCCTCGCCACCTTTCCTTTCTCACACCTACCGTTGTTCGTCGCAGTTCCTCTATTAGCTGGAGGGCTGATTCCTAATGATGTTAATTGTACGCTAGTAAAGGCGGGGAGGGGGAGGGCTGGGGGGGAGGTCTGGGGGGAGGACTCAATGTCTACGAACACAAGCGCTCTTGGCCAAAAAAGTAAGTTAGTGGAAAGTTTTCTCCTCCTCTCCCTTTCGCCTTCAATTTCTTCCCGTGTGGAAGTGGCTCCCGCCAGGGAGATTCAGCCCCTGGGTCAAGTCGCTCTGCAGGGCGGACGGGTCAGTGGGAGTGGGGCCAGACTGGAGCCTCCTCGAGACCCAGTCTATCCCGTATCCCTCGGGACAACCCCGCGTCTCGACACCCCGTTTTCCACCTCGGGAAAACATTTACGTAAAACCAAACGTATCACAATCTTCCCTTTCCTCCAGCCGACATGAGCAAAGAAACTGCCCCTGGCCCTGCTGAAACAATGAGAAAGCCGAGGAACCGCGGCATATCCCATTCCTCTTTTCCCCCGAGAGCTCGATTTACAGCAGAAGTTTCTCCTGAGCCCTCACAAGCCGCAACAATACGCTGAGGTGTACCGGGTGGTAGTTTCTGCTCATCCTCTGCCCACAGTCAGGGATGCTTTCTGGGAAATTTTGTGTGCAAGCGTACCATTTTTATACCTGCAGGTTATTTTGCATTAAATGGTGCTTGCTGCCACAATATAAAACCCCCACCTCCTTAGCCAAATTTCATAGCACGCCAGCAAAAAAAACCCCAAAACATAAGAGCTGAAACAGAAATCGTGTTGAAAACATTAAATCGTTTCAGCTGTAAATAAATTCCCTGAACACCTGGTAGGCTATAAAAGTGTGGGTAATAGGCTTCTTTGAATTGTACTGTCATTTTGACTAATTAAAAATAATTGTGAAATTCCTTGAAAACACCCCCCCCCCCCCCCCCCCATGTTCTCATAGGTCTATTGCATTAATAGTAAAATGTCCATCAGATATTTTTAGAATTTCCTTACCCTCAGAAATTAAAAAAGAAAAAGAAAAAAAAAACAGCAACCCTTTACAGATTCAGGAAAAACAAATAGTCTTTATAAAACTGGAACGCTAAAGTTTCTTCAAAATTTCTTACTTCACCTTTTCCTTGAGTTATCACCCTCTGTGCCTCTCAGAGATCACCTTGGCCAACAGTGGTTAATCTTCTCAGCAACTGCTTCCAAAGCTATGTTCTATCCTAAGGAAAAAAAAAAAAAGAGAAAAAAAAAAGAAAAAAATACCTTTTAAAATATGTGCAGATCTGCAGACTTTTTATTCTGCCTGCAACAGATTAGAGCTAAATAAAGGTTTTAAAAGCAGATGCAGGTGCCTTACTCTCTTGCTGCTCTTTTTATTATGAAGAACAGAAGCTTCTCCTAATATATATAGCAAAGGAGACCCTTCTCTATTGCTTTTATTGAAAAGACTCAACTTGTGACATCACTAACCACCTTCCTATGGCTGAGTTTGCCTCATCTTGCCTCAGTGGGCTTGGAAAAAAAGAAAAGAATAATCTATGGTTTTGCTAATATGTCAGGAACTGAGCAGTGCCAAACCCTTTTAGACAGCTTACTATCGCATCATGATCCCATGTCCTTCCCCCCCGCCGAACCTCGTTTGTCATCCGCAAAATCTGCTCGGCACTTTTCTCCTGCCACCTACACAAATGCCTAACCCGTGAGCACACTCCTCCCAGTACCTAGCCTCACCGCAAGCCTGAGCCTCCTCCGGTGCAGGACTTGACAGAACTCCCCTTCCACTCCTGTCTAACACCGTTTTTCCCCCCCAAAAAAGGCCTGGCTCCGTGTCCGGTTGCCGAGAAGAAATGGGGCTCAGGTGCTTGCCGAACTGTGCCCGGGTGCTGTTCCCTTCATCCCCATACGGATGCGCCGGGGAAGAGAGGATGAGGCCAGAGAAGAGGAAGGGCTAGTGGAAAGATCCTTTGGCACAGGTGTGGGGTCGGGAACGGTGCTAGGCGGAGCTATTTCCGTCCCCACATCTGTGCTGAAGCGTCAATCTGCGCATCCAGCACCCCTATGAGACAATGAGATTTTGGAGGGATGCCGTGCTTGGCTTCTGTCTCCTTTTTCCATACGTATAAACAGGCATAAATCAGCTTGCCTACGATGAAGTTGACCTGGGAGGTTGGCTAGGAGGGTAAGTCTCTGTTTCAGGTTTGATACGTAGTTTCTGACGGGGAATTAGGGCCAGGGGCTGTGGGAGGGCGGGCTCCCTAGACACCACTCAGGAGCGAAACTTCCCCTGAAACCAAAGCAGACAAGTGGGACAGGTTCAGCTAATTGGGGAGGAGCCGCAGTTACAGCCCGAGAGAGACACAAGGAAGTAAATGACCCCCCCCCCCCCCCCCCCCCGTCCGGTGCTCAGAGACAGGCTGAGTCGTCAACTCTGCAAACTTCCCATCCTTCACCTTTGTGGAGTTCTGCCTCCCCTCCTTCTCTTGTTTTACTCGCAATAAAGCATTTTCATCATTTCCCCTCCCGGATTTCTTTAACCTCAGTTGCACTCGTCCAGGGCTTCAGTTCAGACAGGGAATTTAACCTCCCTAGTCTTCCCAGGGTGGAAAAAATGGTGTTCAGCAAAACACAGCCTTACTGACTGCCTGAGAGTCTGGAGGGGAAGAGAAGGGAGCGTCAGAGCAGCGACTGCTGGCTTCGTTCTGCGAGGACCAGAAATTCCCTGTGATTTACGCATCCCCGATCTAGCAAGGTTCAAAGCCAGTGAAAGCAGCTATCGAAGAGCACAGTGCAAAGTCACGGCATTTTTTTTCAAAGCTCGCAGGGTGGTCTCGAGGGTGAGCCTACTATGCAGCTCAGATTGCAGATTTAGGTGGTCTGTCTTGCACACACTCATTCTCTCCCTCAACCTGTTATCGTACCGCCCTGCTCTCTGCAGCTCCCACAACGACTCTGCTGACTGTCAGGTGTGACTAACGCCTTAGCTGGTGGCTGGGGCACTGCAACTGTCTGGGTGAGGACATTGCTTCGAGAAAGAGAAAACCGTTTTCTCCCCATCAACATGTCCCAGGCATGTCGTGGCAACCCATTCGTGCACGGTAATCCTCTTTATTAAACAAGGATAGAGTATCTGAGCAGCACTGCCTCTCCCACCCCAGAGGCAACCGGAGGTCCACAGCTGACACAACGAGCGGTTTATTTAGACAATATGCATTTAATTTAGCGCATTCAAGGGGGGAAAAAAAAAAAAGAAAGAAAGAAAAAAGAAAAAAAAAGTCTGCGTGGAACTGAACAGAGTTTTGCCAAATCTTCCGTCTGGTTCCTAGAATCCAGTAGACACCGAAAGGAGTAATTTTCAAATTTGAGGGCAAAGAGTCAGCTATTAATTCATAAAGTCTGTCCTACTATATATAGCCCCGCGGTGCTCGCGGCTGGCATCCCGCGGCGGCGCAGGCGGCGGAGCCTGGGCGGGCTCCAGGGCCCGGGGCGGTGAAGTGCGATCGCGGGTCGGGCGGAGGCGGGCAAGCAGGCAGGCGGAGAGGGAGACCGCAGCCGGGCCGACCCAAGTGAGCTGTCCATGGTGGTGCCGGGAGCCGCCTGAGATAACCATCCGCTGCCGGCCGCTCCGCTGGTTCTGCCAACGGGGCGCGGCGCACGGAAGACTGTGGTGTTGGATGGAAGGTCCCGGGTTCAGGGCCCCGCTGAGGTGCCGTCTCCGTAGGGGTTAGGGGGCTCCCTGCCCGGAAGGGGAATTGGCTGTGCTTGCCTTCCCGACCTCTACCTAGGGTGTCTTCACTTAAATTGGAAACTGTAGGGATTTATTTTCAACTTCCCTTCCAGGCTTACAAATATGCCCACACCATGTGCTTTAAGTGCTAACAGCAACCTTTCTTTCAGTAACTCATGTATTTTAATTTAGTGCTCTGAAACCTTAAGCTGTTCGACTCACATTTTCAGGTCTCCAGTTTTAAATGTATCTTAACGTAGATTGGGATGTTTCATTTGTTCCATTTTCTCACCTAATATCTATTAAGTACCAGCAGAAACAAATGTGTCTAGCCTACCTAACTTACACAAAGATATTACCAAGTTGGACTGGCTAGAGAATATGATTTGAAGGATTCTGGGAGGGAGAAGAGAGCAGCTTTGCAAGCTCTCTTGCAAGCATTTTTGCTCAGTGTTGGAAGAAATCCAGCCCTTTTGATATTTTCTCTTTCTGAGAGAATACAGACTCACCTCCTGCCTTGGAATAGCTTAGTGGTGACTGTATTCATCTGGGATGTGGGACACCAGAGTTCAAGTCCTTCCCTTCTCTGATTCAGAGCCCTAACCTCTGGACTGTTGGCTTCTCTTAGTTCCATCCCAGTTCTAAAAACCTTTCCAATTGTATCTGTGATGAATTGGTATTTTCCAGTGGGTGAAAATGAATGTTTAGTTAACCGTTTCCAATCTAACAGTTATGCTGAACAGCCTCAGATTTTTGGTTAAACAAGAAGAACTCATGACTACAATCATACAACAATGAAACAGAATTGCAGGCTGTGAAAAGAAGTGATGTGTTAGGGTAGAGGAAGGACTCTCTTCCCTGATGGCATGTGGTAGTGTGGTTTGAGCACACTTTCTTTGATTTTAAGTTTGTAATTTTTTCAGATAAAAGGATTCTGTCCTTCTCTGTAGGTATGTGGGGCTAGTGTGGTAAATGTGGCTTTCCTTAGGTACAGGGCTGTTTGCTTAGTTTGTCATTTTTTGTTAGTTTGTTATTTCATTAGCAAATGGAACATAAGATAAAGTTGCACCTAGGATCATATCTAGCCTTATTTGACTTTGCAGCTCAGAAAATCAAGCTGCCTTTCTATGCTGGGCTAATGGAAATAACTTCCTTGTTTGAAGCTCTAGGTCTCATTTATGGATCTGAACGGCAAGATACCATAATACGCTCTACCATTGTTAACTATGATTTCTTAAATGTGTATCTTTGTGTAATGCATTTTTTTTACTTGTTTTTTTTTTTTTTTTTTTTTTTTAACGCTAATTTAATTATTTTGCTCATCTCCAACTTGCCTTTTAGGAATATTTTTCTTCTTTCTTTTGGTTTTAAAATATACAAATGACTGGAACTTTTGTGTGCATTGTCTGCTTTGACTCAAACTTTCTTTGATAGTTTCTTTGCTCCTGTACAAGTAAAATATTACTCACCATTTAATCCCACATTCATTATCCATTTTCATTTCCCTAATTCCAATGCATCAAACTGCAACTTTCAACTTTTCCCAGAAATCATGGAATCTTGCCACTGAAGCTAAACTGATTCTCTTCATTCAGTTTATTTGAATGGTGGTTGGAATGGCTAGCCCTTTTCTGAATTTTGCACTGTGGTTGTTTTTAAACACATAATATTCTGTAGGATGTGAAGTCCAGACTGTAATAAGTATGGTGGAATGGCCACCTGACTTGCTTTGAACAGATCACGCATAGTAAAATGGAGCCTGTAGAGCTGCCCACAATGTCAGATTGGAAAGCAGGAGATGTGAGAGAGAATATTTTCAGAGGATCTACAGTTAACCCTTACAGGTTAAGGTTCTAAATTTACTAGCTTATCAAATACTAAATTCAATTAACTTGAAGAAATAATTTAAAAAAGAGCTAACTATAAAACTTACATATTAGCTGTTATTTGTTTATTAGAAGGTGATTAAACTGTTTCTTATATCATTCAAACATCTTGTCTTGCACTGAGACTAATTTCTCTATCCATCTCTGGGTTTAAACTCATTTTAAACCAGAAATTATACTCTGTGTTTTGTCTGACTGATCACTGGTGTTCTTCTGAGTGGTCTAAATGATATATTTGTATTTCTTAGAAATATTGATTACTTTATTTCTGCCAAACAGTTTTAGTGGCTGTGCAAAGGGCTACAAGAAGTTGATAAAGCAATATTAACTTCAGCAAGCTGAGATGATGAAGTCTAATTTTTCTGCTAAAAATAAAAAAGAAGTTGGAATTTTGGCTCTCACCTGGGCTAGACATTGACAGTCAAACATCCTGGGTTCTGCTGCCCTTACTGATGTAACTGCACCTTTTGAGCCCTCAAGATGACCTCAGTCTTATGCAGGTTCCTGAGCTGGCAAATGAAGGAATGACACACCTTAGTTTTTTGAGAGCAGCTCATTTGTCTCAAGAGTGGCCTCTATAATCATGGCACATGTACTAACAAAGGAAGCTATACTTGGTACAGACTGAGGACATCTCAGGGAAGGATTTGTATGTTGTTATGCTGACAGGACTCAAATCTAAGGTTGTAATACAGAACCTTGACAAAAGGAGGCTGTAGTCGTCATTTCAACCTGCACGTCAGAATAGCAGCAAGTATTTGATATCTATTTCATTGGAAGTATTTAGCTTCCTCAAATGCTTGGAAGACTACCAGGTTTGAAACAAAATCTTTAAATGGTGTTGGTTTCATTTTCTCATGTGTGTGACAGGACATGCATTGAGCTTTCCGTCCAGCCAACTGTACCCTCTCAAATGAGGTATGCTCCTGCAATATAACAAGCATGCCTGAAGTAACCAGAAGGTGTCTGACTGTGGCTGATTTCTAGAAAGTGTGACGAGCTTTTTTCTTCTGATTCTGAATAGTGTATCTGTTTTGAAATTATGCATTCACACATCTGTAAAAGTCTCCTGGCCTCCCTATAATGAGTTAAGTCATTTGGGCATCTGGCTTCTGCAGTCTTTTCCAGCAAGACCTCTCAGACCTTAGTCATAGTAGAAATTCTTCACAGGCATGCAGAGCAGACGGATTTTCCTTGATTTCTTTTCTATCTTTGAAAACACAACCTTGAAACACCTACAAGTACCTCACACGACAGCAAGTAGAACAAATGAATGGGGGATCTCAAGGATCTCACTTGCATGGAAAAAAAGACCCAGGAGAGGTATGTCAGGTCTGATTAAATCTGTATAGCTTTTCTTTAACAAGCCATGGAACCCACAGGCATGAATAGGAGAAAATTGTGCAACAGGTGATGAGACTTATCAGATGTTGTTTATCACATATTGCCTCACAAGATGTCTTTATCCCGCTTTCACCAAATATCACAATTTTTGTAATATCATGCCAAAATGTGATTCATGATAACAGCTGCTGTCCTGTCACAAAGGCAGGGTCTGTTGGACTCATCATTTATGAGGTCACAGTCACTGTCAGGCTGTGTCAGATTCTCCCTCAGCCATTTCTTTGAAGATAGACTCATAAACTCCTTGCATGAAATCAACCACTTTGCAGCCAGCATAAAAGGCTGGATTGGTGTGGGGAAGGAAAGGAAATGAATGTTATTTCAGTGACTCCAGATATCAGAAATATCAACAACCCATGCCGGGAAGGCCATCTGCTTACTATGCAATCTGTCCTGCAAACTGACTCCGAGCAGGTGTTTTTTAATCAAGTTCTCCAGGTGCTTGTTTGTGAAATACTTAGTTTTTGAGGGACACATGAGTAGTCTGTGCAGTTCTCTGGACTCATTAGTAAGAAGTGATGATGTGCTTGTCAACACCTATAGGAAAGCCAATTTGTACTAAATTATTTAATCCCTGCTCAAACAATGATGATCTTATTTGAGTTGCAGGTGCTCAACTTCAGGCCTGAGCTTGTGTAAGTTGTTTACTTGCTATGTCTGAAAATGTATTTACTGAAAAAAGTGGAAAAATGTGCATGCAAGACTGCACAAAACACTGTCATTGTTAAATTTTATGGTCTTTTTCCATAAACACAAGAAACATGACTTAGATTGCCTCACAAATTTTGCTCTGAGCAGCATTTGATCCTCTAAGATTCTGTGTATGTTCCATGGAGCGTTTGCAGAATAGATAGTATCTACAGCCTACAAATGAGCACAGGGGTTCTGCTGTGTTTGCTGCTACAGTACCTGTGATGCAGAGATCTTCTACTTCACATACCAATTGAAATACAAGTTGCAATATTAAATAATTTAAATAATTAAACAATCGAGTAGGCAGAGGAGAAATACAGGATCAGTAAAACACAAATCTATTTGAATTAGCTTTATGTCCAGTCCAGTCCGAAAAGGCACAAACTGCTGGACATCAAGACAGAAATAAAGTTTCAAGTGGAATTTAAAGTTATGTAAGGAAGTGTCTTAATGGCATGTGGAGAGAAAACACAGAGGGTTGGGGAATAGGTGTGGATGAACAAGCAAGAATACAGCAAGAAATGAAAAGCCAGGCAAGCTGCAGTTCAGCCATTATGAAATTTAAAAGGAGAGAGAAAAGAGGTTTTCTCTCCTTCTTTCTCTTTTTTCTTTTCATTTTAGGTAAGAAGCGGGGGAGCAATCAGAAGGTCACATTTGGTATAAATTATATGACTGAAATAACTAGCAAAGAGGATGATTTGGGCAATTCTTTGGGAAGGCCAGGTGGAGAGAAGCTTGTAGTGGATGAGTTTTAAGAAGTAGGAGTGAAAAACCCAGGTGAAAGCTTTTGTAGTTAGGATACGCTTTGGAGCTATTGAAAGAGGAAAATATCTGAGTATAAGCCAAATGTCGGAAACATCAAAATGCCCCCCAAAAGTTTAAATAAGTAAAGAAATAAAATCAAAACTCATTACCGTGGATGCAAAGGAATACTTGGTAAGACTGTTATCAACAAGAAGAAAGAATTAGCTTTCTTGTTTAGCTTTAACTCAAGCTTATCCAAGTAACAATCAGAATGTAAGACAGAACTATATGGAGAGAATTTCATGCATCATTAACCTGTAGATAGTTTGAGAGTGAGTAGAGATTCTGTATTTAAGAAGGCCTCATAGTGTGGGTCTTGGTCCATATTTCAGGCTTGTAGGTCTTCTGATAATGAGAATGCACGGTAATCATAGTGGAAAGCTTCAGAATCACAGAATCACAGAATGGCACTGGAATGGCAATGGAAAAGGTTGGAAGGATTATGAATCTCCAACCCCCCCGCCACAGGCAGGATCACCAACCTCCACATTTAATACTAGACCAGGCTGTCCAGGGCCCTGTCCAACCTGGCCTTGAACACCTCCAGGGACGGGGCATCCACAACCTCTCTGGGCAGCCTGTTCCAGCACCTCACCACTCTCATAGTAAAGAACGAAAGTTCTGACATCCAACCTAAATCTTCCTTCCCTCAATTTAAAATCATTTCCCCTCGTCCTGCTGCTATCTATCCTTTCAGGGAGTTGACACTTCTCCTGTTTGTAGGCTCTCTTTAGGTATTGAAATGCTGCAATGAGGTCACCCCGCAGTCTTCTCTTCTCCAGGCTGAACAAGACCAGCTCCCTCAGCCTGTCTTCAGAGGGGAGGTGCTCCAGTCCCCTGATCATCTCTGTGGTCCTCCTCTGGACTCTCTCCACCAGTGCTCTGTTGTTTTTGTATTGAGGGCTCCAAACCTGGACACAGTACTCCAGATGGGGCCTCACAAGTGCAGAGTAGAGAGGGACAATCACCTCCCTGTCCCTGCTGGCCACCCCTCTTCTGATGGAGCCCAGGATGCCATTTGCTTTCCGAGCTGCAAGGGCACACTGCTGGCTCATGTTAAGTTTTTCATCCATCAGGACCCCTAGCTCCTTCTCTGCAGGGCTGCTCTCAAGGACTGCTCCTTCCAGTCTATATAGATGCCTGGGATTCCTCTGGCCCAAGTGCAAAACCTTGCACTTTGCTATGTTGAACCTCAATGAAAACTTCAATGAAGGGGCACAATAGAAAAAGCCCAAAGAAAGGGAAGAAAAGAGAAAAGATCATCTTGATAAGGCTCTAAATGTCTAGGTGGAGAAACATAATGAAACATAATGAAACATAATGCCCAGTCAACATGGAATTTATGAAGGATGTCGCTGAATAGACAATCTAAGCAGTTTATGAGGATCTGCATAGAGGAGCAGTTTGGGGACTTAGTTAGGAAAGAGGTAGGAAACTCATCTGAGAGCTGCATTAGTCGACAGAAGAAGATAAGTTCATATTAGGGACAGCTGTGAGCAGTATAAATGAGAAGTACTTTTTGATATTTTTGGTTATTGCAAAGGGCATTCCTCTTTATTTGAAGGGAAGAAGAGAATGGGAATTTTGTCAAGTACGAGTTGTGTAACTACTTGAACTTACCTATGTACAGCATAATTAAAACAGTACTATGATTTTTTTATGTCTTCTTTTACACCATTCTTATAGGAAATTTTGGCAAGTGCTAAGTTCGCATGTATGTAATTATGCTTGTATAATTTGATTTTTATGAGGTTCTTCAATCAACTTGGTTGTGTTGCTACTTAACATATTTTCAGTTTTCACATTCCTGATCTTATATCCTGATATAAAGAGTATGATTTTTCCTTTGTTTTTCTCTCTCCTTAATTATTTATTTATTTTTAATTTCCTTAGATATATCATTCTCTTTTATCACTGCCTTACTTGAGTAAGACAAATGGATGAGTAATAAGTTTGCCTTCCACTTTTGCTTTATACTTTCTTTCCCGGATGTTTCTACCCTGGTTTATCTATTTTTGTGTACAGATTAGCTATACCTCTCTGCTACAATATCAACTCTAGAAACCTCTTCAGTTTTGTATTACTTTCCTAGTAATTCATGTGGAAGACACTGAGTTTTCGAAGTTGCTCCAAAGAGCCAGAGCAGACAGCTCATTGACCTGCAACAAATTTTCTCAAATATCAGCTAATGTTGATTGTTTACCTTATTCTCTGTACTGTAAGGTTCCCTAAGAACGTTGGCCAAAGGGCATAACCAAAGCTTTTTTGTGCTTCTGCCACTGTTTCCAGTGTATTGCTGGAAGCACTTTATAAATCATATAATCACGTCTTTGAGCAACAAAATTCTGCATATAGAGTGCCATGAACACTGCTATGAGAAGAAATAGTGATATTTTCCCCCCAGTTTCTTTTAAAGAAGTTTTATGGTGTTGTAATAAGATGTGAATACAGTGCTTGTTGATAAACATGTAACATCTGTAACAAAATGTAACAGATACTTAATTTTGATGTATTTATTTTCTCTGTTTTATTTTGCTTTATTGGCCTTTATTACTATGTTTTTTATTCTTTTTATGACATCACAAAACAAACAAAAGCCCTCTTCAGTGAAGCAAAAAGGCAATATGTGGCTGTTTACTGAAGAAATGTGGAGATGACCTTGCTGGAATAAAGCATTAGATCATATATTTTGTGTGAAAGATTAATAAGAATACAGTCCGAATGCTGGTCCTTCCTTTGCTTCAGAAGTTTTCTTTCTCCCTATGTGTACTACGGTGTAAAGCACTGAGAACATTTTTCTAGCTTTTTGATTAGAAACAGTTTTCTCCAGATTACTTTTGATTTTAAAAACTGAAATTTGGTTTTATTTGTCAAATGTAAAAGCTCATTTATATACCAGAGGTTATTTTTTAAAAAAGGAGCTATGCATACTTAAATCAAGAAAAATAAATAATTTAATTATTATTTACAGTACTATCAACAGATTGATTATATAATTAAAACAAATTATTTAGTAATTATGGGAAAAAAAGCAAGGGCCTTCTGCTGTAAAATGCTTAGTTCAAAAAAAAAAAAAGAAAGAAAAGAAAAGTTTATTGAGACTGTTTCCTTCTTAATCCAAAGCACTGGAAATTTTCAGGGCCAGAAAGTTTGTTTATTTTGTGACAAGGCACGTAAATGCATTGTTCAGTTTAGTTTTTTTCCTCAAGCACTGAGATTTCAGTCTCAGTATTTCAGAATAAGAGGATGAGAGAAAATACCTGTTTAAGCCCTGCAACCAGAAATCTATTTATGATTAGAATTTATTAATTTAAAATGTAAGAATATTTTTTCTAAGACTTCTATGTGACTACCTGTTTGCAAAGTAATATAGAGTGTTTGGAGATGTATCGTTTGAGCTGTTGACATAATTAATGATTCCATTAAGAGCATGAAAAGAGGCACTTGTATTTATCTGGCATAAGCACGCCAAGTTCATGTCCAAACTGTAATAACCAAAGTTGCTTTTGCTGATCTAGTCTGTTGGTCCTCCTGTTGCAAAACAAAAATTCGAAAGCCAAATATTATACTGGGCTGTGATACTTCCCAACATGTTGGGAGTGTCACAAGTTTAAAATGTAAGCAGCTACTGCTGCTTACAGGCTGGCAGAAAACTTAACAAACATTGCAAATAACAATGCAAGGGGGAAAAATGGAAAGAGTTACATGATTTACTTTGAACTTCAGAAAGCACAATTTGAAAATTATCACTTATCTCTCTCAGTTTTCATATAAAATTCTTGCTTAAATAGTCTGCAATCCAGAAGTAATGTTGATCCTTGGAAATTTATGGCAATCCTAAGAAAACTGCAGTAGAATTTGTTATTAATAAATAACGAATTTGGGACAGTGCCCTTTTAGTTAGTTATACCCTGACTGACTTTTCATCTCATGAGACTTGTGCTAACATCCTGAATAAGTTGACATGAATTTGGTTTCTTCAACTTGATACTTCATGAATAATAAAGATACAACTGCTACAAAACCCATACTTTAAAGTAGTCCAGAGAAGTGGAACAGAAAGTGTGATGAAAGCCAGATTTTTGCTCTAGACCTATGAGAAAACAAAGCACTCAAGAAATACAAAAAGCCAAACTGACTTCACAAGGGCTACCCAAAGGCTTCAGCTGAGACTGCTGAGCTTTTCTGGTACAGAACCAAGAACAATAGTAACTGAAATATTAAGGGTACTGACACCTATGTCAGGATTAAGAGACACTGCAGAATTATGTGGAAAAAACTTTCAGTGCATGTGTGGCCTTAGGCATTATTAGCTTCTATACTGAACACTAAGGTCATGAAGTGCCCTGCATCAATCTTTACTGTATATTTCTTGATTTTATAAAAAAAAAGCCAAATTTTGATGATGATGCAGCTATGAAATCAATGAGCATATGCTCAGTATTAAGCCTGCAAATAGCCCATATGAAAGGAGAATTCATTCATAAATTAAAAAGCGCATGTATCAAAAGTAAGGAAACTGTGAAGCAATATGGAAATCAGAGGAAAAATGACCCTGGATTGTATGTTAGGAACTCTTTTACTAATTCATCTTAATGGATAAGGTAAGTCAGACTTTTTATCAATTTAAAAATATTACATAACAATGGATATGAAAGGAAAATATCATAGCAGCCTGTTTGTGGGTGTTATTACATAGGACCTGCACTTCTTCAGCCCTTGATATCTAAAGGCTTAAGAAAGAATAACGAATAACCATATTAGGTCAGAATTAATGTCTATTGAATTATTTGTGACAGGGACAAGTAGCAGATGCACAGACTAATTTAAAGTGGATGATTTCTAGTCACTTGATAGTCACTGAATTCATGAATGACTAGTGGATGCATTTGTAACATTACTTGGAATATCCATCAATTAATTTATTCTTTTCTGACTCTGGTTACATTGCTAGATTCCATGGTATCATGTGGAAGAATTCCACATGTATATCATTGTGTCATTTGAAAAGATTCTTCCTTTTGTTTGTTTTTAATGCAGAAGAAACAGAATTATCCCAAATTCTTTATGTTCTGAGAAATCGTGAGCAATCATTTTTTGCTCGTCTTCTTCATAATTCTGTTGATCATGTTACATTTCTCTTCCGTCATTTCTTTTTCCAGCAGGGAAGTTATAGTCTATTTTGTTTCTCTTTGTGTGCAAGCCTTTTCTTAATTCAAATAATTCTCTGTGTGGTTGTTTCTAATGTATAATTTTCAAAGAAGGATCAGAACTGTGAAGTTGTTCAGAAGAGTGTAAACACACATTCAAGAACATGCAGAATTCAGGTTGCTTTTCCCTCACATACTTAGTATTTCATTTCCATGCTGATGTAGAGTTATTCAATCCTGTTCTGAAGCCTCTCTACACAGCTTTAGTATTTCTTGTTCTACATCTTTTCTGCATAATCTATCCTACTGGGGTATTTATAAAGAAAATATCATGCTACTTTCCCCCTCCAAGCAACACAAAGAAGTGAAAAATATGTCTCATTTCTTCATTTGTATGTTAGGTTCAAAAAAGAGAAGGAAAAAAAGAAAATGTTTAAAGTAAGTCTGCAAATTATTTATGTAATTACCTGTATGGTTTTCAAGGCTTATGAAGAACCATCAGCAGGCATCACTTTTAGAAAAGAGTTTAAATTCCAAGATCCATAATTATTCACCTTTTCTTGGAAGTCTATGTCCTAAAACTGTCAACTTTTGCACAGCTATTCGGTTGGATATATTGTATGCTAGTGTATGTATGTGTTTATGCCTGCTAGGGTGTGAGCTCATTCACTTTTGCTCATGTTAGTAAAGATATGAGGTCATTCCTTCTTGAGAAAGGGTTTTGTGGTTTGGCTAAAGAAAAAAAGCTGTATTCAGCATTTTAAGCTGTCTCTTGCTGGGCAAAAGCTAAAACTTTCTGAGGAGTCCACTTAGATCTCTCACCGAGAGATCTGGATATGGAGCTAAAGACTACCCCCGGAATTTATGGAATCACTGTGTGAAATAAAGGGAATGTGTTTATTCATAAACATATATACACGTACCTAGATAAGTGGCAATTCATATGTGATAGAAAAAACACTTAACATGTATTTTATATGTGTGTAGAGTATACAAAGAAGAACCTCTGCTAGGTAAATAACTGAGGGACAGTGTTTATGTTCATTCAAAATTCTGCTTTTGACAGCCTGAGATAAATTCACATGTTGCTCAACAGATTTGTGGCTTGGTATTGAGTTACATTACAGTATAGAGTATATTCATTCTCCTTCCTCTTTTCAGTTTTGTCATTATCGTTGATGTTGGTGCATGCATGAATGGTTGTTGTGTTTTTTTGTTTTTTTTTTTTCCTCCTTAATTTAGTATATTCTTTTATTTCTAAATTTTGGCTTGTTATAGTAGTCATACTTACATCATTTGCTTGATTTGTCCCATGAAATCTGTTAGCATTATTTGATGGCATTATTCATGTCAGGAGATGTAGGGACCTTTACACGTATCTACACGGAAAAGTTACATGGATGCAACACTTGAAACACTTGAAAGGGAAGTAGGTGAGTTCAGAGTAGAGAAATGCATACATGAGCTTGGTTAAAAAAAAAAAAAAAAAAAAAAAAAAAAGCCAAAGAAGACATCAACTGCTGGTAGAAAAAAGGCAAAGGGGGTTCATCCCAAGGTGAACTGGTTTGAGAAAGTTACAAGAAACTGACAATTCAAGATGAAAAATGTGTATGGAAGGAGAGGACTCAGGAATGATCTGATCAGGGAGAAAGGTCTGGCAAGGGGTTAAGAAACCTCATGTCTGGGACTGCATCTTGTGGTAGGGAGGCATTTACCACATCAACCAGTATGTACCAGAGGAAGTTTCCCCTTCCCTTCTTTCTCTCAGTGAATACATTTTGAATGAACTTCAGATTTTACTTTAAATGAACTTCAACTTTTACTTTATACAACTCACATATGAAGTGTGACCTATTAAGATACATGTATATATCTAAAAAACTAGATGATACATCTGTAAACTGCATGTCTGCATGTAAAAAGCATCCCCTGAGAGGTTTTGTGATTTCTCCCAGAATAAAATGAACCTAGAAACATACAGCACTGACAAGCAAGCAAATAAACAGGTGTGTATAATGTGCAATTAAATATCAAAATCTTATAAAAAACCTGACATTTAATGCATAAGTAGATCTGACTATGTGTCTCTTTCCATTTTATTTTGACTGTAGAGTTCAACTGCAATTACAGTAGGCTCTATTTTTAGTTGACACGTTCAAAAATGAGCACCTCATACAGCCACTTGCTGAGTCAGTACTAATGTACAGTGGGAAAACAGCAGCCTGTGTCCTCTAAATATTAAAAAAAAAATAGCTGAAGTATTAGTCATTTTAAATTCAGTGCTGAGACAAACCAGCCCCTTTCCTAAAGTTACATATGCTAATTGAAACTTTATTTCCATCCTATAACTGATGCACCCTTTCTCCAAGGCTGTAACAGCTAAATGGAAAGAATATATTTCAAATTATAAATGTGACTGTTTTGTTACATCCTCACATGAAAGTGTGATTAACATATGTTCTAACAGATTGCTTCTTTTCAAACTGGTGTGCTCTTTCACCTTTTATTTTTTTAAACCCAATTCTATAAGAATTACTTTGAATATTCCATTCTTGAAGAATTCTTTAGTAGGAACAGCTCTACCTTACAGTGATTTTTCTTCTTTCTCCCAGAAACTTTTAAAGTAGCATGCAGACTTAAAACCCAAGAAATGACTTCCACTAGCTTTGATGGCTCTATGTGATACTATATCTTCACCTATTCATAAAATGAATGAAATAAAAATGTAATATCTCAAAAGCAGGTTGAGGTGGATATAGACATTATCTTCTCCCAGTCTACATACATATGCAGTGATTTTTTATATAGAACAAGCTTACTTCTACACTGCCAGATCTTTGAGCAGTCTTTGTTTGGCACATACAGATTTCAGAAGCAGCTCAGTCAGGAACTGCTTCTGAACATAGCCTCTTGGGGAAAAAAAGAGTTTGGAACATTGCCATGAAATAATTAATATCTAAGCACTGCTGGGAAATGAGTAAACAGCAATCCCAGAGAAAATCTTAGTAGTCTCAGATGGAATAGGAGTGGTGAATTTCCACATTCTTTTCTGCAATATTCTTTCCTTTTGTTAGATGTGCTATGGAGGTTCAGAAGTTCTATCAAAATGACTTAGAGATTACATAGGAATATATCTACTCCTTCCTCTGCCAAACAAGGCCGCTATTAGCTCTGCATTGCTGGAAATCTTTGTGTTCAATTCCTGCTGAACTACTACAAAATCTGACTGCAAGCTATCACCATATCCAGAAATCTCAGCTAAGCCAGATGTAACACTCAATTACAATAACTTCTGTTATATCAACTCCATAACTGACTCCACAGCTGGAAATGTACAGTGATATCCTGGGGCTTTTGAGCTGTGAAGACAGTAGCAGAGCAGGATCCTGAGCCAGACTGTTGGGCCTGGGAGAACTCAAAGTATAGCTGCAGTGCTAGCTTGGAAATGAGGAATACAAAAGCTAGAAATCTGTGTAGGCTGAAGTTGTATGTGAGTCTCCAGAGCTGTGCTAGGATGCTTAGTTGAGCGACTAATTGTAGCTAAAAGCACCAGTTTTGCCTAGTTCAAGGAAGACTAGATTTCAACTCTGCTTTCCATTTTCTTATGTGTAGGCACTGTGCCTAGTCCATGATGCCTTGGAGGTTTGCCATGGCCTCCACCTTTCATCAGTGATGTGACTGCTCACAGTTCACTGCTTTCTAGCAAACTTCTACTGCTCTCTTCCTCCAAAAGGGAGGAAAGTGAAAGACTTGCTATTCCTGCACTGAGGACTACCTTTAAGGATAAAAATGTAAACCAATGAAAAGAGTTATGACAAAGGCACAGTGTAAGAAGACACAGTGTATTTCTTTAATTCTTTTTCTTTTTGGTCATCAATTAGTGTGTGAAATCCATCTAAAGTTGCTACCTCCTCAGAGTGACTAGGAACTGTGTAACTTGTTTTCCAGATTGGCGCAGGGTTCCTGTGAGAAAATACAAGTGTGTTCCTAACATTAAAGTCTGCATTACATGAAAAGGTAATCAAGCTGAGGCTATATGAGACAAATATAAATTTGTCCTTTCTCTTCCTTTGGAAGACTTTAGATGGCAACTAACTCAGCCAAGTGACTTGCTTTTCCTTTCTTGCTTCCTGATGTAGCTGCTACCATCTCATGTCTTCACACTGGCCTTCATGATCCTGTGCCTATTACACTAAATTTCCTTTGAGGACTGGCAGAGCCATTTTGTCTGCACCAGCCCACAACAGCCATTCATGAAGAAGCTATGGGTGTAACTTGGAGGCAGAATCGTTGAATCTCTGGGAATTTTAATAGGTTGCCAAATTAATTTTTGGCACTGGAAAATACAACAAAAATTGTGATTTTCAACACCTCTATTACTTGTTCAAATCTGAATTTATTAACAGTTCCAATGAAAGGCATGATACTGGATCTCTTCTGCCAGATTTCAAAGACAAACAGTAGAGGTATCGACATGATTCAGAAATTGGTTGCAATAATCTTGCAATGGAAAGCATTAGGCAACTAATACAGGAGCTCGTGGCAGCTCTCACTATAGTAGCAGTCTACTCTGTCTCACCATGCCCAAGCACAGTAGATCAAATTCAGGGAAAATGTCAACTGAAATTTGATTTTTATTTCTCTTTCAGCTTTTCTCATATTCCCATTTTGATTAAAGAAGTCATCTTAGGGGAGAAAGTAGGACCACAGTAACATGAGGGACACCTTCAGGTCAGCACACCAGAAGGACAAGTGCTAGGAGGGAGTGTGGGACAGGATGCCTTCGTAGAGAAAATAGCTCTGAAGACTGTGTAGGCTGAATGGTGCATCTTTTTTTGAATATCTTCTCCTTCTCTGGCTTCATTAGTGTAGGATGAATACTGTGTTTTATTGAAATGTCATTACTTTGTCTTGCTTTTACTATGTGATTGCATTCCCTTCTAATTTATTGGTTGATGTCTAGGAGTATTTCCTATCAGGAAGGGGTGGGATAAGGCTGGAATGTCTGTTTGAGATGAAGAGGGTTAAGAAAAGAGGTTAGGAAAAGCAATCCAACTATGCTTGCGTATCTCCACAACAGACAAGTACCTATAGTGACTTAATAGCTTTTCATCAAAGTTTCCTTTAGGGATGAGTTTCACTATAGAGAAGAATTTGGATTTCTGTTTGCCTTTCAGTGTTCACTTATTAATAGCATCCAATTTAATGACAGGAAATTAGTAATGAAATTCAGCAATGACAGGCTTCTTATTTATGCCAAGTGACTTGCAACTGAACAGGAAGGGAAACTAATCCTCTGCTTTATCAAGAGATTTGGTTTGCTCATTGCTGATGCACATTTGAACAGATAGAAATATATAAATATTTATGACAACTTTAGAGCATTACTGGAAGGAAATACTGGAAAGATTTAGTTCTTTTGAGTGTGTTCTGATAGCCATGTTCACTGCCTCCAGTGGCAATGGGATTACATGTAGAAATTGGCCAGTAAGAGTTTGTGGCAATATGGGCAGAGTTGAGTTAACAATATTTGCTACTTCTCATAAATTCTGAGTAAAATAAGCACACCTGCTGGGTTGAAGTCTTAAAGGGTGATTTTAAATTTGTTTCCATGCTTCCTCATTCTGAGATATAAGAGGGGAGAAGGAAGAACAGAAGTAGCTAGTTGAAGTGAGATGTATTTTTAATTTAAATGTGATTGGTATTTCCTGGAGATATTTTCAGCTACAATCTGAGGTTTTAGAATGGAAGTTTAATTGATGTGATGTCATAAAATAAATAGAATAAATCTATTAATTGATGGTCTTTCAGTCTGGTTCTCCCTGGGTGGCAGGTGTCTACATTACAAAGACCATAAAGAGTGGCACCTCTCTTGGCAGTGTCAGCTAGGAACCTAAGCTTTAATTTGTCTTAGTGATTACATTCTTCTTCGAGGTGGTCTCTCTAGGACATGGCTTCAGTACCACGTTGAATTTGGAAGGGAAGGTTTAGGGGTGGCAATATGAAGCAAAAAGACTATCAGTTCCTAACCAGAATCTGTACATGCATCACTGAAAACTCTTGTTTCCAGCAGAGTCAATCTGATATCTGTCACCATTCCTAAGTGTACTATTAATATTACAGTGAAGATATTTGTTTCTTTGCTTACGGTGTTTTTCAAGTGCAATAGAAAGCCTTATTAACAAATTGATGGTGAGATCAGGGGTTCACTCTGCTATATTAAACATGGTTTCCAGACTTGAGCTATTTGCTGTGGCTGTGAAATGGATTAGTACTGGAAAGATGGAAGCCATTAGGGAGGGTAGCAGAGCAAAATGGCAAAAGGGGCTTTGTGACACAAAGAAGACATGACACCAAGTTCATGGACTAGGCTGGGAAGAAAGTCTAAGAAGAGGGCTAACAGGCAAGTTGCTAAAGTTACAGTTAAGCCCTGAAGGGTTCAGGTCTTTGTCTAGAAGGACTATTGCTAGAACATTGTCTGGAAATGTATGTCGTGTAATATGTCTACAGACAGAATTACACAGGTAACAGGACTTATCCTCATATTTGTAAGACGAAACTGTCTTTGGGTGAGGTAAGATATTGTAAAAGTTGAAGTGCTGCAACCAAAGCTCTTTATAAGCATTTAAATTCAAGGTATTAAAGTCATTACTCCAAATTAGGGTCTGTAATTTCAACTGTTGTGAAAGTAATATCAGGCTACTGGTGCTCTGTATCCCTATGAAATATCTACCATTACTATCTTCAGTCCAGATGAATAGAATGAGGTCCAAAATTGGTTTTGTTAGTTTGTTTGTTAACTTTGCTTTGTTATTTATTTCACAAAAGGTTAAATCTACTTGTTTAATGGGATGGGAAATTTCCAGCAATACTACTCAGTCATCTGGGCATTAGATTATGGAAATGCTGTGATAGCAGATGGTAAGGGGAGGGAAACAATTTCCAACTAACACTTGATGTCCTAATGAGGATCTTTTCTAAAGTGAAAAAAAAATGGACTTTCAACCAATAAGTTGTACAAGAATGTTATGTAGTTATATTGCACTCAAGTTCTTTGCCCAGACAAGCATGATTGTAGGGGAAAGCTTTGCCCATTTTCATTTGTGGATACCTGTGACTATATGCATCATTATTATTAAAAATAAACTATGTCCTAACAGAAATCTTTATCTAAAGAGGTGATGGAGACAGAGGATTTGTATGGTCTGGAACATTACTCACTCTTCAGGAGAAAAAAAAAAAGCCTTATGAAAAGCCTCATAATGAATACTTGTATGAAGAAACAGAATTGTCATAATTATGCCAGGTCTGCACTATGGTTTTATGTCTTCTCAATTCAGTGGATTCCAGTGAAAGCTGCCATGCCTATTTCAAAATAGAAGTACATGACAATTTTTAGCTTCATTTATTTTTGGAATGATCACTATTTCACACACTTTTAACAAAAGAAATTTAATAGGAGAAGGAAACAGTAAATCCTAGGTCTTAGTTAGTACTTCCCTGCTTCTTTCTCGTCCTCCTATTTCTTTAGATAGTTGATTTGTGAAGAAATCTCTTGAGATGACATTATTTTTTTAAACATTTACACAGTTTATATAAAATTTATCAAACTTAATTAAATGGAAAAGAAAACTATGTGAAAATCTTGTTAAACCATGCTATTGTTTAAGCTTTCATTGCTAGTTCCTTATATACATGCCGAGTCTTGATTTCTGTTAACATATTTTCTTTCATGATATTTTTTTCTAAAGGATGGCACGGAAATGGGGTGCCTCTAGCCATGGTTCATCCATGTAAAAGTCTGGGAGAATTATTTTATTTATCCATTTTTGCCACACCTCTTATGATTTTTTCTTTTGTCTTCCCAAGTCTTAATTTTTGTATCAGCTAATCGCTCTTACAAATCTTCTTTGTTGCCACAATCAAGAATTAATCAATTCATATTTCCTTTAACGTTATACATTTGCTGAAGTTATAAATTTGTGTGCGTTTCCATGTGTACATGAAAAGAAAATTAAGAAATAATTTTATATTATAAATTATATAAATTGCAATGGAATAGAACTGTTAGTACTGAAAAAGGAATTCATATATATGCTGAAAGTCAGAAATAGGCTCATGCAACACTTGAATCTCAAAAACAGGCTTAAGGTAGAATCTGTTAATTTTAACAGTGTAAATAAATACATGATAAATATACAATAACATTTTCTTCCTTGCACTTAGTTGTATTAGGAAGTCATTCTAAATTTCAGGATGGGCTACGTTCTAATCCATTCTGCCACTTTTTTTTCTTTTCTCTTTCTTTATCATCTATTTTTGTTCTGTTTTTCATGCCCCCCTTTTTTTTTAATTTTCACTTTTTTTTTTCCTAAAATCCAGAACTACTTCCAAACAATTCAGAATTCTCAAAGATTCCCTCAGGAAACTACATGCTATTCCCCTTCCCACTAATGTATCTACACTTTTGTAAGAAAGCACAAACAATTAGAATTCAAAGGAAATAGACAGTGGATATTTCCCTCAGACTGACAGCATGCACTCTGATTTACATGGGCATAATAAAAAACTTGACAAAGGAAAATATTTATTTCCTTACCCCAGGAGAATGGTGGAGTATTTGTGTTTCACTAGGTCAAATTATGATCAAACATAAGATTTAGCATGCTGGGAAAGTGACCTACTCAGTTTTCTTGATTCCTGGAAAAGATCTACCACTAAGATTTAGCCCTTTTAGTGACTATGGAGCAGTACTGAAAGGCATGGAATAGAACTACTGTTGGGTATCTTCTGTGAAAAACCTGTTGCTTATTTTAAAAGCCTAAAAGATAAGCTAGAGAAATTTTTTTAATCAAAGATCTTCACTACAGATCCTGTGTAGTGATGACAAAGTACCTAAGTACATGACTCACGTTATGACAGTGTGTCATAGTGTCCAAAACATATTAGAAAGTAAAGAAATTGAAATTTTTTGATACTCCATATAGTGCTGGATAACTAGGAGCAGATATATGTAGAGTGCCAGTGAGCCTGTCCACTGCACTTTAAGAGAATTATTGTAAGCTATGCAAGGCAAAAGTTAAGAAATGAAATAAGTTAATAAATAAATCAGTGGGACTGAGTGCACCCTCAAGCTTGCAGATGACACCAAGTGGTGCAGTTAATATGGCAGAAGGGATGCTATTCAAAGGGACCTGGACAAACTTGAAAGTTTGGCTCACCTAATGAGGTTCAACAAGGACAAGCACAAGCTGTTGCATTTGAATTGCTGCAATCCCAGGTATGAGTACAGGCTGGGTGAAGAACTCCTTGAGAACAGCCCTGTGGAGAAGGTCGTAGGGATCCTGGTGGATGAAAAGCTGGACATGAGCCAGCAGTGTGTGCTTGTAGCCCAGAAAGCCAACAGTATCCTGGGCTGCATCAAAAGACAGGTGGCCAGCAGGATGAGGGAGGTGATTGTCTTCCTCGCTAGTCTGCCTCAGTGCGGCCCCATCTGGAGTATTCTGTGCAGGTGTGGGGCCTCCAGGACAGTAAAGATGTGGAGCTGTTGGATGGGGTCCAGAGAAAGGCCATGTAGATGATAGCAAGGCTGGAGTACCTCTACTATAAGGAAAGGTTGAGGGAGCTGGTTTTGTTCAGTCTGGAGAAGAGAAGGATTTTGGAAGATTTTCCTTTAGCCTTCCAGTAAGTACAAGGAGCTTACAAACAGGACGGAGGCAAACTTTATGCAGACTGATAGTGATAAAACAAGGGAAAATGGTTTCAAACTAAAAGAGGAAGGAGATTATATGATAAGGATTTTTCACACAGTTGGCTGCAAGAACAAGCTCCTTGGAGAAGTTGTTAATTCCTCCATCCCTGGAGGTATACCCAGGTTGGATGGGAACTCGGCCAACTTGATCTAGAGCCTGATTTAGCACTTGGCAACAGTATTCACAGCAGAGATGTTGAACTAAATGATCTTTAAGGTCTTTTCCAGCCTAAGCCACTCCATAATTCTATAAAATGATATTTTGTGATCTAAGAAATCAGGTTTGCATTCATTTTAACAGCTGTTTACTTTTAATAACAAAGACTTGGGGAAAATATGCACAAGTGTATGCCTGTGTGTATGTGTGGAAAGTGCTGAAAGTCTATAGCCGCTTTTCTGTTTTAGAATTCATAGCAGTTCTAATATGGTCGTTACTGTCAATTGTGATTAACACTTAATGGAATTTTTCCATTACTGGAGAGTTTTATGAGTAGTCAGCTGATCAGTTTTACTGCTGTAATTCTCAAACATTTTAAATAATATATTTTCTTCATAAATTGGGTATTTCTCCCTAGTATGTCTTAGGGACTTACTATCATTACATCATTGCTTTAATTTAAAGAAGAACAAGGCAAATAACACTTTGTCTTATAGCCTGCTTTGACAATAAGGACAAACAGTAAGTTCACTCGTGTATATTTCATATGTGTGTGCATGAACAAGTGAACATACAGTTCCACATTATACTTAAAAGATTTTTGAAAGTGAGTTAGGTTTGTGGCTCTAGGGGTGCTTTGTAGCACCCAGTGATACATTTCCTAAAGTTGAAGAAACTAATAGGGCCCATCAAATTACAAATAGTAGTAATAAATTCAATGAATTCTTGCCAGTCGCATCAGAAGTGCTCCATAAAAAGAAGGTAAGGGGAACAGTTAAGCAAAAATTGTGATTGATTATCCCAGTTAAGTTTATGTTTACTTCAGAAGTTTGCCTTAGCAGTAATTTTTTTTTAAATCACTACATTGAAGACACCTTGAGTAAAAGTATCATTTTCATTCATCTGGGATTTAAATATTTAAGAGAAACTAAGTGGATTTTATTGGCTGATTATACTAGTATGCATTACACCCAGATTTCACTGCTATCATTTTTGCTGAGTTGAAATACAATTTGAAAGCTATTTTTGAAATTTCTAAATCTGATGGGTTCTGTTTTGGCTCCATCATACAGTGATGGTTACTTTTTACCTCATACAGACATACAGTCACAGCTGACTATCAAACTCAAAAGGGCTAATTCAAAATAACTTAAAAAAATATTATTGCTTTCTGTACTTGAGAAGACACTCCACTACTGTCTAACATTACAAAGGTAGTGCTCACTGGTCATGGCAGACACATACGTGCAACCATTTAAACTACAGAAGCTGGGATAAAACCAAGTCTCATTATGCTAAGAGGGATTTGGGCCAATATTGCTTCTATGTGAAGACTCCTGCCATCTTTCCATTGCAGTTTCACTAGTTGAGACACCTTCTACTACAATAGACACTTTCCCATGGATTAAATGTGTTTACATTTGTGGTTACTTTGAAAGTACTATGAAGCCTTTTTGTTTAATTAAACTAACATTTATTCTCTTTAGTGAAACATAATGTGTAATCTCCCCTTATGTTCATTCTTTACCATAGGCAATTTGGATAACATTGTTAGGTTGTTAGGAAAGATTAACTTCACCTAGGATTGTGCTAGCTTTTCAAAATGTTTTCTTCCATATCTTTTCAACTCCTGAGTGTGTTTGATATAGAGTGAATAAAACATATCATCCTGTAGGCTAGAATACAGCTAATTGCTGTTGATCATATTTCAAGGGAACTCAATCAAATGTGCTATTTCTTTGTACATTAAATACAATACTTAGGCTTTTAATTCTTTAAAGAAATCCTTTAATTTCGTCATGGCCCCTATGTATTTATTTTTCTCCTACGAAAATATGTCAGTAAAATAATAATAATAAAATAAATAACAATAATAAATATTCAGAATTCATTGATCCTGTACACAATGAACTCAAAGTGCTGGGAGAAAGGGGGGGAAAAAAAAAGACTTAGTGAATGTGCTTTTTAGGCAGAATTCAGATTCATTTCACCCTTGTTATCCTTTGCTTATTTCATGTTTTCCATATCCGACTGTACAAAAATAGGCTAGGAAGACCATTATTTCATTATAAATATTTGTATTTATTCCAGTTAGAGAAGATGGAGATGTCCGTTTCCATAAACGAATAAAATGACATTAATCTGTTCTTCACACTGTGTTTCATGGAGTATACCCATGTGCGGTATCAAGAAAGAAACAAATTGTAGAAATTAAAACTTAGAGCATATCTTTTTTCTGTCACAGATGGTTAAGCAAGTTAAGTAACGAAGACAGTGAGCTGAGTAACAATGTGCTTATGTATTTTCTATGACTTGGTGATTGTCAGAAGACAGATAATGCTGTGGTCAGCCATTAGAGCATCCTTTAATATAAAAAATCTGAAAACATTTTTTTTATTCTCAAGCTATCTGAGTGCTGAAGTGGATGTACTTTAATACAAATAGAAGGGTTAATGTGTTTTAAAATAATATAATTCCTCTTTAAATCTGTAAAAGAGGGCTTCAAAAATCTCTTGCAAGTTTTTAAACACTGTGGCGGCTATTATTTAAGATATGGCTGAAGTCATTGTTATTCTGAATAAGTACAGGATGGTGGTATGGGAAATTTCATAACTGCTGCAACTTCGCTTTTGCATGTGTAATAAATGGGATTTCTAGATAATACATTTCCTGTACTATCAAGTAAGTCATGCTTGCAATTGGATGAACACTCCCAAGGATTTGGTGTCCTTCTCAGAACTCCTCCTTCTCAGAACATGCCACTCCCCATGTCAGCTTGTCCAGTGAAAAAACATCTCTTCATCTGCATGCTCAGCATTTGTTGCTGACACTGCTGCATGGTATTTGCAGGCAGAACAAAAAAAAGGGATGTTTCCTGGGGGAAGTGTTCAAGTTTGAGGACAAAAAATATACTCTGGGTACTTTGCCTGTTGGTTAAGGAAGACACTGCTAATTCTGAGCTGTAGCCATGCTATTCCTGAGAAGCAGGTACTTTGCTGCAGCCTACCTTCTCATTTAGCTGCAAGGGCCAAATTCTGCTCATGTACTCCAGCAAAGTCTATGAAATGAACACAGCTTCTCTCCACCTGGGGAATATTTTTTATCCAAGAAAAGATTTCAGGATAAACACGAATAATTATCTAGCAGGACTACTTTTTTGTAAAAAATGATGACCTTCTGAAGTTTACTTTTTCACGAAACTGCATCAGTTGTGAGGAAATTTGTGTCAGGAAAAAAATATGAGAAACTGAAAGAGGAAAAGAAAAAGGGTCTGGAAATAAAATAATCTCAGGACCATGTGTCTCTTACCTGAAACACTGATAATCCAGGCTCAAACACTGGATCTGAGACAGGCAAAGTTTTGACCTACTCTTGGATCTTGGAGTTCCATGTAAAATTAATGAACAGTAAGCAAAGGAATTTGTTTTCAAAGTTGTTACTTCTGTTCTATTGAAAGCCAGAACAAGAAAGGAAACAAAGGAGAAAGGGAAGAATGGAAGAGAGAGGCAAGATTAATTGATATGCAGAACAGATACACATTTCCTATACTTCTTTTTTCATGTCTGACAGCAGGGGTTCTGCTTTTCTGCTTGTCAACATAGCGTGTGACAAGCCTCTGTACAAGAAAATTTTCTTTCATCCCACTATTCTTACCTTCCAGATCATCTTCTGAGGTCAGGTGTTTTTCTTGGAATAAATGAAGCTACAGCTCAAATACCAAATATTTCAGGATATACAAAACTGAGGTTGTACATTTCTATTGTACATAGAATCATAGAATCATAGAATCATTAAGGTTGGAAAGACCTCTAAGATCATCTAGTCCAACCATCAACACATCACCACCATACTACTAAACCATGTCACTTAGTGCCACATCTATCCTTTTCTTGAAAACTTCCAGGGACAGTGAATCCACCACCTCTCTGGGCAGTGTGTTCCAATACCTTATCACTCTTTTTGAGGAATCTGAAAGATTTGTGGAGGCTCTTTTGTGCAATGTTTTCTTGTGTGATTAATTTAACTTTTAAAGGAGGAGGAGTAGACCATTATGGAACTCATTTTGTAGCACTCTACTAACATTTTTAAGACAAAGCAAATGTTTTGCATCATTGATATTTCCCAAGGTATGGATAAATAGTCCTCATAAGTGTGGTTTTGTTCTTGTTTTCTCACCTTACTCTGCACTGTATTATTTCAAATAATCATGAAACAATTCTGATCTTTGAAAATATGTAGTGAACAAAATCTCAGATAAATTCAGTACTATTTCTTAAACACAGGAAGTGGAGATATCATGGCTTAGACAACTTTGCTGAACTCCTTCTTTATTTTATTTGTCACCAAAAGTAACAAATAAATGCTTTTTTCTTGCATCCTTTCAAATTGATATGTGAGATAAATAAACAAATAAATGAGTCTAACTAGCTGCCCAAGATTAATTTTATTTCATGAATGTTTCCTAAAGTTCTGTGAAATATGCTCAATTGCATGTTTAAATCCGTAGAATTAAATAGGTGCAAAATGAAATTACAATGTGTAGACACTTTGATATAGTCCGTGCATCCAGAAGCCAGAAATACACTGCTCAATAATGAATCCATTGATTCTTAAAGTATCCCCATTCTTTAGTATAATTTAATAACTCCTGATAATTCATTGCAGCTGGAAATCAATAATTCTACAGTATAAATTGCTAAACTTACCATAGAGGAAATGAGAAACCAAGAGAAAACTTCAAGTGTTACAGAAATCTCGTACTAAGCTGGAATGCAACTACTGATTTTTTTTTTATCTGGACTAATAAGAAATGCTCATGCAAAAGTGACACAGATGAAATTAAACTGAAAACTTTCAAATACCCATTGTGAAGATGGCTCATCAGAGAAATAAAAAACATTATATACCTAGTCTCACAAGAGACAGTATACAATTTTTCTGCTTTCTCTTGTATTGTTTCCAAAAGAATCAGGCCTTAGAGACTTACTAATTGAGTTTGTACAGGTAGAAGTTTGTAGTACTATGTTTTCTAAATACTGAAAATTTCATGTTTCAGCACTTCAGAAAATGTCACTTGTGCATACCAATTTCCTATTAATCAGCTTTATGTATGAATGTGTATGCATGGTATTGGCAGATATGCTGCAATCAAGTACAGTGGTGAGTCTTCTATGGCTGGATCACAAAAATTAAGTAATAGTTATTTTTTAGATGATCCTAACTGACTAACTGGAAAAAAAAAAAAAAACAGAAATATTTGCACAAATTATGAAAATGAATTTTTTTAAAAAAAGTTTTTTTGTTTGTTTTTATATTGAACATATCATACTCCAGCTACGGTGATGCATATTAAACTCATGAGAAGAATAAAATAACAGCTCTCTCAGACTAGGCTATTTTTAGGGTTTTTTTAGAGGAATCTTCTTACATGGTTTTTAGTCTTTAATTAGTTTTATTTTGGGCCCTTACATAGCTAGAAGCAATAGTTGTGTGCTTCATTGAAATGCCGGGAAATTCCCTCTTTCAAAAGATATAAAGCTTCCTTATCTAACCCTGCAGATCCTTAACTCATCAAACTTTAAGATAATGAAATATTTTTATATATGCATATATAAACATTTCATTGTATTTATGTATAAAAGTTTTGAGCTGGAACAGAACCTTGAACAAGCAGAGCCTGCTGCAAAACCATCAGAATTTTTTGAGGTTTCTATCTCCTATACTGAGCTCTGAGAAGATGTATTGTGTTTTTGGAGCAAATTATTTGGCTGAAATTAAATTAGTATAACTATTGCAGCACCATTCAGAATACATGAGAAAGTTATTCAATTTTTTTCTGCAGATTGAAATGAAGTTGGTAATTTAAAGGGTCATAGAGGGGTTATGAAGTCAAAAGGCAGAAGTCTGAGTAGGTTATATAAATCAGTGTAAACTCTTCTGCTCACTGGCTCTGCACTGGCAAAGAAATCCAACACAGACAGGAGATTTGAAAAAACTGTAAAGAAAAATTGAGTTGCTTCTGAACAATATACAGAGAAAAACTGAGGCAGCTCACCTACATGCATAAAAAAGGTTGCTGCAAAGACAAAGGGAATAATTTGTTCTTTCGGATACTATAAAATATCTTTCAACATAAAGAAGATTAACTGTGAAGGTTACATACTATGAACAGAGATTGGAGACAGCTCAGTCAAGGATGATTTTGTTGGTTCTGTCTTTGGCTGCAATATAGGCTATATATCCCCCTGAGGCCTCTTCCAGGATTATTTTCAAACGATCTTGTGAACATTTTTGTGTGTAATCTGTCATTTTATCTATAATGTTTTTTATTTAGTTAGTTGGTCCCAGATAGTGTAATGGACCTAAATGAAGGGAGTAATTCATTAATGACCTATTTTCTATATGTGAGAACTATGCAGTCATTTATGCACAGACCTACTACATTTTTTTAATTGGAGATTCAGTGTACTTGAAAATGGTATAAAATGGGATTAATTTATTTACTCAGAGAACAAAAACAGGAGGAGATATACAATAATACAATTTTAGCTTAATTGTAGTCAGATACTGTATAGCTACTGTATTCCTGTGCATCTAGGCAAATCAACTTGTTCAATTGACTGAACTGGTGGCCACCCAAACTTCAACTGAATTAGGCTTTGTTCTACAACTGTCTGCAAATATGACCCTGCAAATATGATATTTATTTATTGATTGATTTTGATTTTGCTAATACTCAGAGATTTGATTGTAAAATGCATTTTTTTATGCCTACGGAACATGAAAACTGTCCCTGCAGATCGAGACACTGTCATACTTGCTGTTTGGCCTCAGTGAGGTTATAACTTTCCTTGATATGGGATGACATAATAACATAAAAGAAAAGTACTGCCTTTTCATTTTTTTTAACAGAAAATATCCAAATGGGATATGTTTTGGGAAACAGTGTTGAAATAGATAGTTTTGGCCAATAAATTTCTAGGATTGCAAAATCCTATTTCTCTTCAACTTCTGTAGATTAGGAACAAGAAGAAATACTAAGACTTCTTTCCTGTTATTTTTTTAACATGAGGATGTCTTGCATCATGTCTTAATAGAGTCCCACATTACTTTCAGATCAGAAGTTATGAGCACAGATGTCCTGCATAGCTGAAATCCAGACTGGAAAGAGATTCCTGATTCGCTGGTTCACTGACAGTGCCCAGCACTGTCTGTGTTTAAAATGCAGTCTGTAACAGGAAATAGATGACTGTTGGATCAAGATGCTGTTCAGATAGACAGATTGACTCTGTTTGCATCACACTTACAGGTGGCATGTAAAGGCTCTGTTCTGTGCAGAAGTACATAGTTTTCTTGTCTTCTTTGAGAGCTACACTAGTATTTTCTAGTCTGTGGGAGTCTGCCTGGGCCACTCTGTGAGTCACCATGAAGGATCCATGAGCTCAGCTGGGATACAATATTAGCTTTGGCACAGCAATGCTAGTTCCAGGTCAGCACTGACCACATTCTGGTCGCTTACTGCTTCTGGTCTGGACAGCCTAGGGAGAAAGCAAAACAAGTTTTTTGTTGATCAAGACACATGCAATTGTGGCTATTCTCTGCATGCTAAATGTCATGTTGGCATTCACACTGTGTTGGGTTAGAAAAAGAAAAAAGATTGCTCAAAGGCTTAAAAATGTTGTTATCTAGATCTGATAATTGCTGTGAGAAAGTATAGTATGTTAATGGATAGTTTCACAGTCTGAGAAATTGGTTACTGAGATGTACTTAAAAGATTGGGTGAATTTGTGTAACTATAAGCTTACCCTTTAGATTTCATCCTTTGCCTTAGAAGGTTTCCTCAAAGGGGGAAAGATTGAAGTTCTTTATGCATGTAATTGTTCATTGTGTGGTTTCTTTATTGTCTGTTGACATGAATGAGAGCCAAGCTTCCTCAGGTTTGCTGGGTAATCAATGGCTATTTGACTGTGCTTTCACCAATCAAAGAAGATTTTCAAAAGCCTAGGTGTGCTAGATATCTAAGTGTGAAATCCAGTTTTAATTTGTCTCCATAAACATTCCAATGTATCTCCAGTTAGCCCTTAGGGCATTGATGCCTGAGGTAATGTCTGGATTTGATGCCCCTCCTCTTTATTGCTGCCTCACACAAAAGATTCTTGGCTCAGTAGGGAGTCTAGTCCCTCACCTTCACGATTTTTTTTTATTCTTGAGCAAGCTTCCATTTCTTTTTTGCTTGTGCACAATGAACACTGCCAACATACATGCACAAGGAGCTGATGTAAATATTTCTGAGGTGATCTTCTGGCACCTCAGAGAAGAAAGAGCCTTTGTGTACCTCATAAAATTCCAGTGTTCTAAGAAGTAGCATGCTGCTTGGACTACCCTGGAACTGTGTTTAAAACATGTTTCACATCCATAAAGGATTTAATCAACTCTCTGAAAACAGTAAAAACATGTTGATTTGTATTACTGTGTGAGATGTTCGACAATAGTAATCACAGTGAGAAAGTGGAGCAAACTTTACCTGTCTACTCTAAGACACCTCTAAAGTAGTGTCTCTTGGTAAATACTGGATTTTGAAAAACCATCACTGAGCACAGTACAGTTGATCTGATGCTATCAGCCTTCTGTAGGATCCTGTGAAGGGTAAGGAAGACCAGTATTCTCTAACCCATTCACATATATAATTCCAGCTGAAATAGAATTCAGTTTTTTTTTTTTTCTCTTGTTTTGTTCTCTTGTTCTCAAAGGCAAATATATGGACAGACAAATTTTCCTTCCAGGTTATGAAAAAGGTTAAATAATTATGGTCATATGGTACCAAATTTTCCCTTTTTTGGTCAATATACAGGTTGGATTGCTTTGTTACATCATCAACTTGCAAGCCTGGCTCTTTAATTTGTGCTGTACCTCCATAAGCATCAAGCTCTGTAAATCTACAAGGTGGTGACTGACACTTGGGCATGTCATGCTAATTAAGTGATTGTTCTTCTAGTAGGGAGAGGTTTGCTTGTTTCTAAAGAATCTAGTCAGGCCTTCTGTTGTAACAAACAGTGCCCAGTCTTGCACACTTATGTTGTAATATCTTATCATCACCCTCTCATTAGTGTATAAAAATCACAGAACATAGTAAGTTTTACTGGGCTTCTGTTGTGTAACTAAACATTGACAAGCAGAAGAAGGGCATTTCATCACCATTTCTTAAGGAGAGTAGCAGAGAGGAAATGCTATTGAGATAGTTGAATTTGGGCCATCTCTCCAGACAAAGTCTCCTCTGTTTTACACGAGGTAGAATATAACAGTTTAACTCCTTCAGTGAATAAGTGAATGTTAGATATGTAAACAGCAAAGTGTAGTGCTTAATAACCATCAGTTAGCTGTTGCCTAATCTCATAACAAAAGTCTCAAGACTGCATTATGAGCCACAGAAAGGTTGAAATTTGCTTTAGCACTAAAAATACAGCAAAGAAGCTTCCTGGACATCCTCAAGTCCAGTGAAGTAGTGTTTCCTGCTTGACAAAGATTAGGAAAGCTGCAAGTTTGCTTAAGTGTATAACTGAAAGGGATAGTATTTGAGGAGTTAAAATGCACAGAGAACATTCACAGCTGATGAAGGATCTAATCTCTTTCTCCTTGAAGTCTGTAGAATTCCCCATTGTTCTGAGTGTAAGCAGAATTTGGCCATAACTACTAAAGCAATATGGAGACATTTAGGAGCCACAAGATCACTTGGTGTAAGACATTCTTTATTATCGTAATTATTGTATTGCTTAAATGGTAGCTAAATAGTATTTGCTCTTACAAAATGTGTTTTTCTTTGGAAATGCTTATACTGTCATCTAGATAGGGATTTGCAACAAAGATCTGTCCCACAACTGGTAAAGTTTCTTAGACTTAACAATACTTCTTTGTGCAGTGTCAGTAGATAAAGCTGATCATAACTGTATGCATAATGAAATAAGAAATTCTGTAAATTGAATTGTACATTATTGAAGTACATTCAATGTAGCCACTTTCATCATGCATTATTTTAAATAAATAAATTACTGTTAGTTTCAGCTGTAAGCCCACAGAATGTTTCTACAAATGAAGCAAGAATTTTCAGAATGTGAATTACTAAACCTGAACCCCCTAGTTGCAGTCTACAATGGCTGTGTCAATAAAGAGTCCTTGGTACTTCTATATTGGGTGTTGACCTGCAACACAAACTGAACAAGATTTAATATAGTATGTGACTGGCCTACCAGCAAATTATTAATCTGTTCTAATTTTCAACCAAATAACTGCAACCAGAAAATATGTTTTCATAAAACAGAATTTCATGGAACACATGACATTGCCTTTGTGGCAGTTTCATAAGATCAGATTAATTCCAGTTATTTGTGGAACTGCTTATCATAACTCATTAAAGAGTGAGACAAACCTGTGAATTTCTGCAGTTATTTAGGGAATGCTATTAAAACTGGTCTTGACTGAATTTACAGAAACTTTGTGGGCTTTCTTAAAAACTCCACTGAGATGTCCAAATTAAAAGAACAGTAATCTGAATTCATAGCAGTCCCATTCACTATATCCTACATGCTAGCTCTACCGAGAATTGAATTATTCTGAAAGTCTGAAGAAACTTCCTTTGCCCATATCATTTTAAGCAGTGGACATTCTCCTAGGTAACTATTAAGTCTGATGCAGTCTCCGCACTGACCTATTATATTAGAGCTGAGAAAAAGGGGAAGACCCTTTGCTGTTTGAATTTGCAGAGCACATGAAAACTAGGATCTTGGAAGTGCAGAAGCTGCCTCCAGCTCTTTTGAAACTTACTGAAGAAATGGAAGAGGTAGCTGTGCCTGTCACTAGTGGTTGTTCATTTCAGAAAAAAAGGACCTGCCAAGCAGAAAATGCTTCTAGGGATCATCCACTCTCAAGGGAAATAGTTTGATTTTGATGAATTTCAGTTTTCCAATATTAAACAAAAAAAATACAAACAAACAAACAAAAAAGAAAACCTCACCCAAACCAAAATGCAAACAAAATTACAGTTCTAACTGCACAATAGAAAATTCATGTTTAAAACTTTCAAATAAGATGTTAAACTCCTTAATATTCATGCTCTATGTAAATAAGAAGTAGAAAGCAGATAAGTAAGTTTTTACCCATCTTGCAGCAAGTTGAACACATAGCTGAACCATGGATCTTCCTTCCATTACGCATGGTTAGGACTTGCAGGAAGGTATATCTAAAAAAATCTCAGTGACTATATACCTAAACGTTTTGTGTGTGGCAGTGAGATGTGTCGTCAAGCATGTTTTCTGAGCTGGAGGAGGCAATGAGAAGCAAATTTTTTTGTCCTGTTTTATTCCAGTACAATTCAGTTAAGGACAGGTTTTTCGAAAGGTTTTTCGAAACAGGAGAAATTTCGCTGGAGGATGCATGAAACTCTAGCAAGAGCAGTACAGTTCACCTGCTTAGCATCCTTATGGCAGTGGAGGAGGAATATGGAGAAGGCTTAGGAAAATCTGGTGAAGAGGAAGAGAAGTAGGAGAAAAATATAAAGACTCCAGAGGTTAGGCAGAACTTGCCAGCATGAGACCACAGATACTTACATAATAATTACAGTAAAATGGGCTGGCAATGCTCAGCTATGATGCCACTGGTCTGAGTGTACCTCTGGATTTATATCCACATGTGCAAAAAATTGAATCATAACCACTAAAGAGACAGTGAACACCAGCTTGCTGGTAGCACCATGAACAACCTAACTTCTCTTTTTGTATACAATAGGGTGGTATCCTCAGAAGAAACCATAGCAGCAGAGCATCTGAGATTCTTACACCTCTTTTTGGACTTCTGTAAAACTTCAAGCTTCTTTGGTATGCTTTCTCAGGTCAAAGTGTCCATTTGCAGTATACAGAAACAAAAAGAACACTGCAAATACTGCAGGATGACACCCAGTGGAACTTCTTATAAAGGGCTATTCAGCTTTTCTAGCAGTTGAAGACAAAGTAGACCACTGAGTACAAATGCTAGGAGGTCTTCGTTTTGTGTATTGCCAGGACTTTCAGGGCAGCAGGTATTCACAAGAGCGACTCAACTCTGATGCAGTGACGTCATGCCTGAGGCTCCCTGCAGGACAGAGGTCACCCAAGGCAGGCTACAAACATTTAAACAGGCAATTCTAGCAGAGCAGGACAGATACTGTTACAATATTCAGGCCAGAAATCAAAACCATGCCAATAAATTAGATGGTTCAGGTAGGAGAACAATGAACGTTAAATAGAAAGGATCTCACATTGCTCAGCTTAACAAAAAGAATAATATAGAGAGACTTTGTTAGCAGGCTATATGTACCTACACAGAGAGAAGAAATTTTCTAATAAAGAAATCATGCTCCTGAAGATAACATTTTAATTTGATGTATGTTAATATGATTTCAGACTAGAAATAGATCAGGAAGACTGTATCAAAAACTTTTGTGAATGGAATTATGTATATCATCTGACAATAAGTCAAAAGTCCTTAAGTTAAAAAACAGAGAGATGAATATTACTGTCTCATTCCTCATTTCACTTGACTATTTGAAATACTAAGACTGTAACATTTCTTTTTCATCATCCTCTGAAGTTCAATACAAATAAGTGAAATATGTTTGCTAAACTTGTCTTAATGCATACATTCACATAAGTATTGCTACTAATGGGAAGAGAATGCCTTTTCCTTAAGAGTTCCCTTCACTATATCCTCTGTAGGAAATTTAAGACCCTACCAAAAAAAAAAAAAAAAAAAAAAAAAGTCTGATTTATAGGAGAAGATGGTTGCTTTACAGTATGAAGCTGAAAGCTACATTTCAGTAAAACAAGTTGGTCATTCTTGGAATGAGACTGTTACAGTTATAAATCATAAAAAAAAAACCTCTAGTAGCACTGGTCTTACAGCTCTTAGTTTATAGAGGTATTATTCACCAGTGATCAAAAGAGATACTTACATGTTGCCAGCATTTCCACTAATCTGATTGTTAACACAAAATTTTTGGTTATTAGGAATTATTTCAAAGGGTTTGCATTCTGTAACAGTGAAATATTATGCTCCTAGATGACTTATGATAGCTTTTTTCTGTCAATGGTTATTAATTTTAAGAAAGTTACAGAGTCAAAATATATTTTGTCCCATACATTTTTTCAGTGCATACTGAGATAAAACACTGAAGCATTTTGAAGTACTGCCTTGCTCTTTTGAAGGAGATCTGATAGTATAGTAGTATTTTTAATCAAATACTCTCTTTGTCTGGAAAGTCCTGTTTACTTCCGCCTCTGTACTTTCTCCATGGAGCCATACCAAGAACACCAGCATAGATCTCGTTGTAGGACTGAGATCGTGGTTCAGCTACTTGCATTTATTTTTTTACTAAAATTGAGGATTGCTATTTCAAGTTTTGGAGTTTTCAAATTCCTCTCAAGTGTAAGACCAATTAATTGGTATACTAGCTTGTAATCAGTTCAGATAAGTCAGTTACAAGATATTCCCCAGAAGAAAGGTTGTAACCAGAAGAAAAAAATATCTTTACATTTCCTATACAGCTTTTGAAGGCTTATCATGTGAGATATAATGAAAACTAAACAATAGTTTTCTCTCTGAGCATCTAAATCAATTACGCTGGCATACAAAATCAAATGTTGTGACTGTTACTGCTTTGAAGGCAACCCTACCTACAGCAAGGGAGTTGGAACTAGATGGTTTTTAAGGACCTTTCCAGCCCAAATCATTCCATAATTCTACGAATCAATGACATGGAGATGACTATATATTGTATAGAATATAGGACTCTATTATATAATACAGTTATTCTCTATATGCTTATAGCCGGAGAATGAGCCATAGCCTTTGCAAGTAGTTAACTGATGCCAGGCAATCTGATGATCTTTATAGCTATATAATCTCTTGTAGTAAAAATGAGTAGAATTACTAGACTGAATTTTCACTGGTGTAGATGACAGTTAATGCACACTGAGTTTAGTATAAAGAATAAACATGCAGATGAAAAATAGTGCCAGAATAACTCAGCCTAGGAAATGAACAAATAAATAATATACAATATATTTCCTTTAATCTAATTCTGATTCAGATTGTCTTCCTGTGAGAGACAAGTCCCAAATAAGCAAAATCCATGCCATAAACATGTGGAAGAAAAATCTATCTCAATTGAAGAAATCTCACTCTATGCTGAAGGCTACTTCACTGAATAAATAATGTCTCAATTATACATATTAGCAATAAAGGAGAAAGCAAATTGCTAGACAATTTTAAAAATTATCCTAACACCTTAAATTATTTTGTTGTTTTAGCCCTACCGAAGAGAAATTAGCTTAGAAATTTTGTGTATAGTGAAATACAATGAAACAATTTAAAGTGACTTTTTCAGACATCTTATGGTATGCTGTAAAACTTTGTGTGGCAATACAATTCGAGACAATTTCTATTGTTTCATATGTGAATTATATTCTTCATCTGTTAAGAGTCACAATAAGAATAGTAAGATCTTTGCCGGTGTATATATAATCCTTGAAGACCTGTAGATTTGTTATGTATTTCCTCCGCATTAAGCAAAGATATTTTGCTTGATTGACGTCTTGTAATTAACATCTCATTAATGATTGATACCCGTCGACTGACGTCTCGTTAATTAATATCTTGTTGACGGCCATTCATTGGCAGCCCGTTAATTAGCCCACGTTGATTGATTTCTGGTTAATTGATTAAAAATCTGGTTAATTGATGGATCTGTGGTATTTTGTGATTTCTACAAAAATACAGCTTAGTAAAGAACATTGCAATATTATGAATTCTGCCTTGACCTCTTTATTCTATCCATTTTCCTATTACTTGTCTATCTCCCTGTCTCGCACTCTTTTTTTTTTTTTTTTTTTTTGAGGTATATGCAAGATCAACTGCAATTTAAATAGATTAGGGGGGTTGGGAGTTGTACCTCTTCAAAAGAGCTGAATGTTTTCTAGCAAGATTAAGGAACCTTCCTTACCTCATAAGGGTGTATCAAAGAAACATAAGAATGGCCATGTGGTCAGGATTTCAAGCCAGAAGATTCTGAAATGCTAAGGTAAAAAAAAAAGCAGAATTCAGTGTCTTTTTGTTTCATTGCATTTTTCACTAGAAGAATGGTATTTATTGTTCTACCTTCATCCATGCATGCACAAATAAACTCACATTTAAAAAAAAATATCCTAATGCTTCTATTATTCAGAGTATGATCGAAAATTGTCTGGAAGGATAAATCTGGACTTAGAGAGGTGCCTTTTTGTGTATTCCAACAATGGCAATTTACATATGGTTGATTTATAATTGTGGAACAGGCATTTTTCAGCCAATGGTTTGAATAGTAGTTTGTTTATTTTTTTTCATGGAGGGGCTGGAAACATATAATCTTAGAATCTAAAGTCACCAAGGTTGGAAAAGACCTCCAGTATCATCCAGTCCAACCATTTACTTACCATTCTATGTAACAGTACTAAACTATGTCCTTTAGCACCACATCTAAATGTTTCTTTAACACCTCCAGGGACAGCGATTCAACCACCTCCCTGGGCAGCCCATTCTAGTGTCTGATCACTTTTTCAGACCAGAAATTTTTCCTAATAACCAATCTGAACTTCCCCTGGTGCAACTTGAGACCATTCCCTCACATCCTATTGCTAGTTATGCAGGATAAGAGGCCGAACCCTCACCTTGCCACAGTTTTCCTTCAGGTAGTTGTAGAGAGAAAAAAACAATCCCAGTTTCCTCATCAGTTCTTCATAAGACTTGTGTATCAGACCCCTGAGCAGCTTTACTACCCTTCTCTGGACGTTTCATGGCCATGATGACTTTCTTGTAGTGAAGGGTCCAAAACTGTACACAGTACTTGAGGTGTAGCCTTGTCAGAGCTGAGTACAGGAGGACTATCACTTCCCAGCTCCTACTGGCAACACTGTTTCTGACCCAGGATGCCATTGGCCTTCTTGGCTGTCTGCGCACACTGCTGGCTCACGTTCAGCCAAGTGTTGACCAACACCCTCAGGTTCTTCTGTCTTAAATTCAGTAGCACTGAGAATGACCTTTTATATTGTTTCAGAACACCATGTTAGGACAGTCCAGACACTGTGGCTGCAGGAAAAAATGACCTCTCCATTTCCTTATGTATGTATGCACTGCAGAGTTCTGACAAATATTCGGAAGTAAAGATGACACTGAGTTTTCATCTTGATGTACAAGTAGAAGAGTAAAGAGAAAAGTAGAGTGTACTGGCACTTGTGTTCAGAAAACTCCTTAAGACGCTGGTGGAGTTGCCTGCCTACCTCATCACAAAGAGTTGTAGGCAAGAAAGAATTTCACAGATGTGTCTTGGGATAAAAAAAAAAATCATTTTTATTGTAGTACATTGTCCAGAGAAAAAAGAACAGCTGTTTGAAAGTGATGAGAACTAAGGAATGGTAGAAATAGTCCCAGAAGAGGTAGCTTAGTAGAGAAAGGCCAGGCGATGTATTCACAAGCACATCATAAATTGTGAAGCCATATAACAAATATTATTTAGTGCAAGGTTCTGCATTTTACCTTATGATTCTAAGCTTACTGTAAGGATAACACCATCTATATATTTATGCATGTGCCATATATAATATTTACACAGACATATAAAATACTTCTGTAAATAGGGCCATATTTATACATTAAATATCCTGCTGCGTTTTGAAATACTCTTGACTTTTTTGGTATTATTAGTATAAAGGTAACTGTGGAATGAATAAATGTTTCTCGGCACTGGAATATCTTTGTCTGTTTACAACTTTTGCACATTTGTACAAGCCAGCTGGTATAAAGTTTAAAAGGAAATTGTATCAATGACTGGTAAAATCAAAACAGATGGTCATTACATTTATCCAAGATAAAATTAACTGAATCTGTCATATTTTGTGGTCAGATCTTCTAACATCTGCAGAACAAAGCAAATGCACTTAATTTACTACAGCCTTTGGTTTATAGATCAGATACAACCTCTCAGGGCTAATGTGTTTGTATTTAGCAAGCTTTGAGAAAGTTTGAAAACAAAAAAGGTGAAAATGTTTACTTTTCTGTTCTGAGATAATCATCCTTTCTGAGTTTCAGTTATTCTCATTTAAGGTATACTTGGATAGCATAAGCAGAATCAGCACAAAGAAATCATATGCAGCTGCACAGGGGAAAGGAAGCTCATGCAGGGAGTTAATGAATTTAACTGTTACTTTCTGAGACTGAAGAGGAACTTCTGTCTTGAACAGAATTGTCTCACAAGAAAGACATGATTATGTTTGTCCAGCTCAAAAAGGGCATCTGTCTTTATCACTGTACAGTTTGGCTTAATTGAAGAAATTGATTTTCCTGCCATACAAGAGAAAAGTATGCTAGTAGATCTATAGGAATGACTACTCCTAGTTACTCTTCACGTCTCAATTAAAGAGGCTGTTTTTTGGCCAGTTTAGGTCAGCTGTTGTATTACTGTCTCCTCGCAGCTCCTTGGGCCCTCCTGGCCTCCTTACTGACAGGTCAGTATGAGAAGCTGAAAAACTGATAAGTCACTGGCTCTGTATAGCCCTGCTCAGCAACAACTAAAATATCTGTGTGCTATCAACATTGCTTTTCTTCTAAGGCCAAAATGTATAATCATACCAGGCACTATGAAGAGAATCAACTCTGTCCCAGCCAAAACCAGGACAGAGGCTTTCCATACAGCCACAACAGCTTTGTGAGTAAACTGCAGGAAAAAAGACCGGATATATACATCAAGGCAGATAAAAATCTACCTGGACTGCTATGCTCAAAGGTCAGCAGTGAGAGGTTTCAAGATCAGCTTGTGATTGGTTTCCTGGGCTGAAACTCTTCAACATCTTTATCAACAACCAGGTTGACAGAAAGTCCACTGGTGGCTCCAAACTAGAGGGATGGTTAGCCTGAGTCAGCAGTGGTCCTTATGATGATGAAAGCTAAAGACATTCATGGTGGTATTAGCAGTAGCACATCCAATCAATCAGTAGAGGTGATTCCTCCCATTTACCTAGCAGTTATGGGGCTCCTCAGCAGTTTGGTATCATGTTATGGACTTCCAATGCAAGAAGGGTGTTAACACACTGAAGTGACTTGATGGAGCATATTATGGATAAGAGAGGCTATGACAACTGGATTTGTTCAATTTGCAGAGGAAAAGGCAAAGTGCGTGATGGGAGAGAATCTCATTACCTTAAACATCCCAAAAGGAATATAGAGAAAATGGAACTATGCTTTTCTCAAATTTGCACAGAATACAAGCAACAAATAGAAGTTGAAACAAAACAGATTCTGGTTAGACTTAAGGAAAATGTCTGCACCTACATGTGACACCACAGTGGAAGAGGTACTCAGAGAATCTGCTGGATCTCCTTAGAGATCCTCTTAGAGACTTCTTTTATTGTTGCTCTCACAGTTTAAACATTATCACTTTTGGACAGGGCAAATGGAAGTCATGAGATTAGAAGTCATGCACCATCAGCATCCTAGAAATGGAAGATATGACTCCTTTATTCAGAGGTTTCTGACTAGTTATAGATTGTTACTAAACCAACACTTTAGCAGTCTCACAGTTTTCATAGGTTTTGCCATCCAGAGAAAACAAGACAGGCTCAAGCACTGGGCCCAGGAGAACCTCATGAGGTTCAGCAAAACCAAGTGCAAAGTCTTGCACCTGGGATATGGCAATTCCCATTATCAATACAAGCTGGGGGATGTAAGGATAGAACACAGCCCTGCCAAAAAGGACTTGAGTGTACTGCTGGACGACTAGCTGGACATGAGCCAGCAATGTACCCTTGCATCCCAGAAAGTCAATCATATCCTGAGCTACATCAAAAGGAACATGGCCAGCAGGTTGAAAGAGGTGATCCTGCCCCTCTATTCTCTCTGATTATCCTCTTATTTATAGTATAGACTATCTTGAACTAGAACTTGAACAATCTCTTGCAGGCTCATAAATGGTTGTGAAGCAGTGAATGATATAAGAATGGAAATATTCAAAGCAGAGGTGAAAGCTCTCTGCCATTCTGACAACTGTAATAATTCATCATTTTCTAATAGGAACCTTTAAATGCTGGTTTTAGATTCATTCCCTCCATTCCCATGTTAAGTGGGATCCAGCGATCCCACTGATGGTTTCTAAATTACATTAGTTTTTTGTACCAGACTGTCCATATTTAAAAAATTCAGACCTCTTCTTTCAGGGTGCAGTATTCAATGCCTTTGCAATGCTTTCATGAGCTTCTAGAAAAATTACTCCTGTCAGATGTCTGTCTTTATTCACCTGCCTTAGTAAAGAAGAGTCAGTTGTAATCTTTCATAAAGTAATTCCTTCAAATGTGTCACATAGACCAGATCGATTTAGCTGTTTGAGGGGAAGTTACGAGGTTGCTGTAGGAGGTTTAATCATAGGATCATAGAATCCTTAAAGCTGGGAGGGACTTTTGAAGTTTATCTAGTCCAAATCCCCTGCAATGAACAGGATGTTCATGGCTAGACCTGAGTGGTTGCTCTGAGCCTGGTCCAGCCTGGCCTTGAAAGACTCCAGGGATAAGACATCTACCACATCTCTGGGCAACCTGTTCCAGAGCCTCACCTGCATTATAAAATACTTATTCTTTATATTCAAAATAAATCTATTCTCTTAAAGTTTGGAACCAATTTCATTTGTCTTCACCGCAGACCTTGCTAAAAAGTCTGTCCCCTTCTTTTCTTCTCTTCTCCAGGCTGTCCTCACAGTGGAGGTGTTTTATCCCTTGAATCATTTTTCTGGACCTCCTCTGGTTGTGATCCAGCAGGTCCATGTGTCTCCTGTTTTGAGAACTCCACATCTGGATGCAGTACTCCAGATGAGGCTTCATCAGCACAAAGGGACAAGATCACCTCCTTTGACCAGCATCTTTTGGCCATACATCTTTTGATGCAGCCAGCACATTGCTGACTCATGTCCAGCTTGCCATCCACTAGTGCCCCCAAGTTCTTGTTGGCAGGGATGTGCACAATCGTTTCCCCCAGCTTGTATTGCTAGTGGGGGTTCTCTTGACCCAGGTGAAAGATTGTGCACTTGGATTTGTTGAAACTCGCGAGGTTCACCCGGGCCCACTGTTCAAGCCTGTCTAGATCCTTCTGGATGGCATCCTGTCCCTCAGGGATGTCAGCTACACCCCACAGCTTGTTGTCATCTGTAAACTTGCTGAGGGTGCACTCAAGCTCCTGTCAGTGTCATTGTTGAAGATATTAAAGAGCACCAGTCCCAGTACTGACCCCTGAGAACACCACTCATCACCAATCTCCATCCAGAAATTGATCCATTGACCATCACTCTCCAGATTTGATCCTGCAGCCAGTTCCTCATCTACTGAACAATCTACCCATCAAATCTATATCTTTTCAATATGGAGAGAAAGATCTTGTGTATTAACATTTCAAAGGCCTTATTGAAGTCCAGATAGATGACATCAGTGGCTCTGCCCTTGTCCATTGATGTAGCTGCACCATCACAGAAGGCCACTAGTGTTGTCAAGCAGGATATACCCTTGGTGAAACCATGATGGTTCTCCTATATCACTTTCCTATAATCATTGTAAGGCTGTTTTGTGAGGAGTTCATCTCTCTGGGAGAAAGACAGAGAGAGTCAGAAGAGAGGTCCCTCTGACCAGGTGCAACTTTTGAGTCAGTTTGCAGAACTAGTTTCATTACATTTTGACAAATATGAAGCCTGTTCAGAAAAGACAGATCATTCTACCAGTAATTCCTGTCTCTGCCTGGCTCTACTGGAATCACCTGAGCAGCTTTTGCTACTATTGTGAATACTTCCTTTTGCTTTGTCATCACTTGCAGGAATTTTGAGAAATAAAATGTTTGTTTATAATATGGAACTTAGTGATTTAACTGTACTACCAGGTCTGCTTGGTTAAGTTATTTAAACTTACTCAAACTCTGTGAATAAATAGCATCAAACTAAATGCAGAGATTTTCAGGACCAAGACCCAGGCATAAACATTTAACATGTATCCAATTTTTTGTCTTGCCTGAGCCTTGAGTTAATTTAAATCTATAAAATGTCTTTCTTGAAATAACAGTTGCTGAATGGGTAATACAGTTGACCTTTGTGGTTGGTATTAGTTTTTGAAGCATTACAAACCATTTTATTTCAGGATGTATAGACTACAAAGTATTGTCAACAGTGCAAACAATTATAACCAGATTTGCGTGTTCATGTTTATATCATTATAGCATGACTTCAGATTAAACCTAAAAGTATTAATGTATATATATATTCATTTTATACAGAATCCTTAATAAATACTTCCATAAAGTAACTGCCAAGAGTCAATGGAGTGATTTAATTAAAGGCAATTTTTTTGTGTTAAGAGTACTATATGCTACAGTTTGAGAGGGAATGGAAGAGTATCATTTGTTACATGAGAAGAAAGAACATCTTCTGTTTGCAAAGCTGTAGTTGCTCCTACACGTTGAAAAGCTGGACTTTTACCACAGTTTCTGAAGGTATTATATCTCAATCCTGGCTTCCCCCAGTTGAAATGAACATAAAATTTTTCGGATATGAGTGTGCCTCATTTCTCCCTAAGTCTATGTGGTTAGAAGATCACATTTCAAGATACAGTAAGGAAAATTTTCCAGTGTTACCTTTTGAACTGGCATTTGTATAAACTCCGGACTGTACCTTGAAACTGGCAGTGTTCCACTTCACCTCACATCCAGGTACAGAAAACCATGCCTACTAACTGGTTGCAGGCAAGTTATATAGGTGCTTGACTGATATGTATTTACTGTAAACAATTTGACTCTACTAAGGCAGGTAAATATTAGAAAACAATTACAGTTGTCAGAATGGCAGAGAGCTTTCACCTCTGCTTTGAATATTTCCATTCTCATATCATTCACTGCCTCACAACCATTTGTGAGCCTGCTAGAGACAATTCAAGTTCTAGTTCAAAATAGTCTATACCATAAATAAAAGGATCCTTGCCAAAGTCAGACTGTTTATCCACAGGCAACCTCAGAGAAAATGGCAATTTAATGAGCAAAGGGAATAAATGACTCCTTTACTCATCGGGTGTGGTGTATCATAGCATTTAACTTGCAGTGTGGAAGTAACAGTGTATGCTGCTACTCTGTGTGTCACAGCTCCTGGGAACAAATAGATACACTCGCTGTTAGGAATTCTCAGATTGTCATATTTCACTGAGGCTCAGCTTTGCTTTTGTTTAAAAGAAATGTTGGAAATATTAGCATTTGAGTTGCCGCTCACTCCTCCATGGAAGGGGTAGCTTTGCTGATGGATTCTCCCTAAGGCACACCAAGACACAATTGCACTGTTCTTCTACTCAAAGGGCATGTGCAATGCAAGAAAAATGTAGCCTGAGCCATGAGCCTCTGCTGTGCCAGACTTGTTCAGCCCAGTGTTAATGAAACTGCTTCTATCACTGCAAATAGAGTGCTCTCCCAAGCCTCCTGGCAAACACACAGTAGTGGTTTGAAATATTAAAGCCATTGTGTGCTGGTGTCATCAGAACAGAGGGAATCAGAAGTAAGTCGTGAAAGAACCATTACTTCACAATATCTAGGTTCAGAGTCAAGGCAGAAATGGGAAATGCAACAAATGAAGCAGGAATCAGAGAGCAAAGAAGTCTGGTGTAAAATGACAGTCTGAAAGTAGAGGAGGAGCCAAGAGCTCCAGATGGAGGCTCAAAGCATCAGCTAGCTAGGGAACAATGTGGACTGCTTCAGAGATTACCTGTGGTTAGGCTGTGGTTACCAAAGCTCACGCTGAAAAGCACTGTTCTTTGATCCTGTCTAATGAGCCCCAGCTCGTGAGAACTGAGACCAAACTCAAAATACTTGAAAATAAGCCAGAGTAAAGCAGTCTCCAAGTTTAAGGACAGAGCTTAATCCAGCAATTGAGGTAAAATGCAGAATCTGAGAGACTGGATCAATAACTAGAAAGTTGCAGTGTGCTCTAGCACAGTATTCTGTGCGAGTATTTTGCTATTCTTTTTCTCCAGTAAGATCATATATTGAAAAGAATGTGAATACCAGTTCAATATTCCCCATCCAGGAGGTCATGGAGAGGATTTTGTTTCTTTCTACGGATGTTGGATCTGGCTCACAAGATCTCTAAGTTCTTGGTTTGATAGATTAATGTGAATTCAGGCTTATGATGTATGCTAGCTTTTGTAAAAAGAAATGCAATATCATAAGACATCTCAGTTATTTAAGAGGACTCTGCCTTACTTATCCTACAGGTACATCTTCTACTCTGGTACACTAACTGCTGTTGTTTTCCCTTTGGAAGTCTTCAAAAATAGAATGAAAGGAAATTAGCCTGTCTAAACAGGGTGAATTACACTGTCTAAACAGGGTAATTTTACTGTGATGAATTAGGGTGGGGCCTTAATTTTTCCTTTGAGAAATCTTTGATCTGGTTTTAAATCTTAGCTGTCCTTGAAAGGAAACATTAAGAGAAATGGATTCTTTGCCAGGTATCTGGGAGTGGGATAATACCTGTCCTTAAGTTGCTTACTTACTTCCAGTAGGCTTAGTGATGAGTTATTGTCTTCAGGCTCCTGAGAACTTTTGTAACATTCCATGAGGGGGAAGAAAAGGGAGTAAAAATAGTATGGATCAGCACTTTAGGCCATGTTGTAAACTTTGTAGTAACTTGGACTGCTGCATTTACAATTAAGTTCTACCAGGTGACACATACAGAATGAATCATATGCCTGAGTCTGCACATCCTTCTGACTGCAGTGAGTTCAGGGCAAGAAGAGGCAAAGGGATTGAGTGCTCTGTTGATTCCTTCATCAGGAAGTCAAATCAAAGACCTGCCTCCTGCTTACCTTTTCTCCATTTTGCCACAACTCACTCCAGTCTAAAAGCTTAGTGTCTCTTTGTATATATTTACTTTTAAGTATATAATGAGTATGATATATACTTATGTAACAATATGCAAACATAAGCATATACTTACATATACAATAGATAGACACTAAATTATATGGTTTCAACACTGTTCGTGTATGTCAGATGTGTGACTAGTGTTATAGGGCACATCAATCGCCGTACGACTGCAAGGGGATGAACTGTCATCACTGCAAGTCAGCTGCAGGTGAAAGCTACCCCTTCCATCTCCCAAAATCTTATGTCACAAGATGGTAGCAAGGAAAACAAGGTTCAGCAAGATTTTATGAAAACACTTTGTCAACCTTTTCCTGACATTCTTGTAATACTCCAGTGACTAGCATCACTGATGAGTCATTAAGAAACAGGGTGTACACACTATGTATAAACATCCATCTATCATGGCTTCATAGGAGGAAAATATACTTTTGCCTTTGATTCTGCTGTCTTGGAAGAGCACCTCACGCTGTTTACTTCTGCAGAGTCTAGCTGCAAGTGGAGCTTAGCAAAAAAACAATGCACAGTCTAATGCTTTTCCCATGGGTTCTTTTCTCTTTTTCTCTTTATGAATTATGACTGACAAATTCTTCCATGACTAAAAGCTTTTAGCATTCCAGCCATCTCATTCAGCTTTTTCCTATAGGTCTTGTTGAGACAAGAGTGTGAAGAAAAACACACTTCTTATGGGTGAATGAATGCCTCAGAAATATGTAGTAGGATGTAAGAAATTTTTTTAAATTTTTCCTTGTTTTCTGTCCTGGTTAGATTTCTGTCGCACAGACAGCAGTTATCTCCTGCCTAAGGAGAGAACACTAATGTTCAAGAGTAATTCTTTTTTTTTCCTTTTTTTTTTTTTTTTTTTTCCTGCTGATAGATTACATGTGAAATATTCTTTTGAAAACACAAACTTTTAAAATTCACATCAAACTTAAAAGAAATCCTGGGGACAGTGAGACTTCTTGTCTCTAGCTGAAAAAAAAGGCACTGGGGTGAAAAACTGAGGTTGTGTTCTTAGCAAAAGTACATCACATGTCCTCTGAAAGGGTTCTGCCTCTTCTCTCCTACTACCAGCTGCCGTAGAATGATGGTAGCAATGGGCAGAGATGTTTTCACATGGAAAAGGAAAAGGCAGTTCAGAGAATTCAGTGAGCTCAGTTTATACCCTGGTATACTCTCAGTAAGGCCTGTGTGATGTCATTTTGCAATTTTGCAAAGTTAGTCTAGCCTAGTGACAACTGTTTCTTTTATTATCCTTATATATATATATATATATATATGTGCAACATTTCTATTCAGCATTGCTCTCTGTCAGATCTAATCACCCTTTTCTTTTGAGGGACTACTTTCTGAAAGAACCTAAAGTATTTATTCTCCCTGCTAAGAAATATCACTGCACAGAAAAAGATCTAGGGATAAGTGTATTACCCTGAAAGAAAAATTTGTTTGGACATTAATACCTGGAACGAGGCTAGCAGAAATTGAGGTAAATAGCATACTGGAATTATTTATCACCCTCTTCACTTCCTGTCTTACAAGAAGACAGAAAGCTTGAGGCAGGTCCCTCGCTGCAATTGCAGTGCTGGGTGGGGATTCCCTTTCATATCATCACGTAATTATCATTACATGATCCATTTTAATTAGCCTTTGGACATTCATTTTAAAACCCTGTTTCTTTCCAATGCAATGAGGTAATGCAAGTGACACCGTTCTTTCTCTTTTCTGTCCCTCTGAAGGTTCACCAGCTCCCACACCGAGGACCATCAACACACAAGATCATCAACTCCTGAGGATGGAATAATTCTCAAAAAAAAGCCAAACCAAACCAAACCAAACCAAACCAAAACAAACCAAAACAAACCAAAACAAAAAAAAACCCCGAAATGGTTGACAGTAATAACATGTATACTAACTTCTGAAATAAAAAAAATTATCCCAAAATTGGAAGTCAGTACTTGAGTGGATTAGATTCAGATGGAAGACTTTATAGAAGCTCAATAATATTCAGTTCTGTAGCAATGGAAATAATATTAAATTTCTGTACCAACAGAAAAACAGGACAGTTAAGGAGAAAAACAAGAAGGCAGGAAATCTTCTGAGAGTAGAAGTCAGTAGGGGTGAAGGTAGCAAACAAGATAAGAATCTAGGGCAAGGTTTTGCTAAGGTTTGATATATTGGTTTTATTTGTACAAGCACGGTGATTTTGTGTCAGAATGACCCAGGATTACAGAGACTTTTCCATCTATGTACTAAGGAGCTATATTTCATGCAATTTTTATGCATCAGAGTTCTTATATCTCATTTGTCTACCTCCTTCCACATAAATTTAGCCTTATGCAAATAAACCTTGAGATTTCTGGATTGCTCTGTATTTTCAAAGGTCTGACAATCAACTAATCATAACAAGAAAGTAATTACCTTTCGTAGTTTTTCTACAACATTGGTCAGAAAAATATCCTAGTAAATTTCATATATCTGGCATAATTAAATCCAGTATCAAACACGTTCCTTTTCAGTTTTGATTCAAAAATCAAATCAGATTCTGATTTCTGAATATGAATAAGAAGTTGATTCCATAATCATGGAGCATAAATTTGAAAGGCTCCAGCCTCCAAATGTTTTCAATTTATTTTTAGAGCAAGCTAATAAATTGGACTCTGACCTCAAAATATAACTGAAAACAAAAAATGGAAGTTAACTGTGAGGATATTGTAGAGTAAAGTGAATAACCAGATAGGTAAATGAAATAACTTAAAAAATGATCAGTGCGAAATAATACTGATACACAGTGAAAAGTTTTTAGCTTCTGTTTTGATAAAGGAACATTTAAGAACAATTTTCAAGATTGATGAAAAAGTCATCAGTATTTTGGTATATTTGTGATTTTGGTACATTCGTGATTTCATTTTCAGTCAGTATAAATATATTACCCGTGAATTTTCAAATGGAATGTGTAGACATTGCAATCAGACATTCAACTCAAAACTTCAATCATGTCTATTTACCACACTTTTATAATCCCTACCTTCACAATCATGCCTTATTCATGTCATTGCTTTTTGGCAGTATGCATACTTCTGAATGAATATTTTCAAGGATAAAGGACAGGAAAAGTAAAAATTCATCAAAAATACCTGATGAACACCTTGACAACTCACTAAGAATTGCAACCACTGCCATCAAACCAGGATGATGCTTTAGTCTAGTTAGTTTCATAGAAACAGGATCAAATATCCCTCTAGTTCTATGCTTTGCTTCTCTGTTTCTTTTGTGTTTTGGTAAAAAATATATATTTATTAGAAGTTCTGTTACTTATATGTGTTAACTATATTATATATATAATGTGAAGCCTAAGACAATTCCTTTCCAGACCTAGGCAAGCCAAAAGGTTGGATACCATGGGCTGTAGTATTGTATCAGTGAAAGAGACAAAATGTTGCAGGGTGCCAGTTGCAAGAATTTCCTTAAATTAGCACAAAAATATATGAGCTTGAACTCTAAATGCTACTGATAACGCCTTTGCCAAGTGGTCACAAACAACGGACAAGAATCATCTTTCTCTGGCAATTGCTCTTCACATACATCTCGAGCAGATTGTTCAGAAGGTAGGGACTGATAAGGTAATGTCCATAATGCTGTAAGCAAAGAGCAAGTTTGCAATAGCCTGAAGAACCTCAACATCCATAAGTCTTGTGAGCCCTGATAAGATGGATCCCAGAGTCCTGAGAGAATTGACTGATGTAGTTACAAAGCCACTCTCAAAGATATTTTGTAATATCGAATCATGGCAGTCAGGTGAAGTATCTGCTAACTAGAAAAAAGGCAATGTCACACTCATTTTTAAGAAAGGTAGAAAAGATGACCCAGGGAACTACTGACCTGTCAGCCCCACATCTGTTCAAGGAAAGGCTGTGGAGCAGATCCTCCTGGAAGCAATGCAAAGGCACATAGAAGAGAGGGGGGTGATAAGAGACAGCCAGCATGGCATCACAAAGGACAAGTACTTCCTGATCAACCTAGTGGCCTCCTATGTTGGTGTAACAGCATCAGTGCACAAAGGAAGAGCCATCTGGCTGGGTGTCATCTGGCTGGACTTCAGGAAGGCCTTTGAAATGGTCTCCATTAACATCTTTCTCTTCAAATTGGAAAGATACAGATTTGATGAGTACTGTGATGGATGAGGAACTGGTTGAGATTGTACTCGGAGAGTGGTAGTTGGTGATGAGTAGTACCTCAGAGGTAAGTACTGGGACTGGTGCTCTTTAATATTGTTATCAGTGACACTGACAGTGGGGTCAAGTGCATATTTGGCAAATTTGCAGATGATAGGAAGCTGTGGGCTGCAATTGACACACCTGTAGGATAGGGTACCATCCAGAGAAACTTAGACAGGCTCAAGTACTGGGTCCAGGAGAATCTCATAAGGTTCAACAAATCCAAGTGCACTTGGGTTGTGGCAATCCCCATTATCAATACCAGCTGGGAGATGAAGGGATTGAACACAGCCCTACAGATAAGTACTTGAGGGTACTGGTGGATGGCAAGCTGGACATGAGCCAGCAATATGCTGGCTGCAACCCAGAAAGCCAGCCATATCCCAGGCTGCAGCTGAAGGAGGTGATCCTGCCCCTCTATTCTGCACTGGTGAGTCCTCACCAGTACTGCTTCCAGATGTGGAGTTCTCAGAATAGGAAACACATGGACCTGTTGGAGCACAACCAGAGGAAGGCCACAATAATGACTCAAGGGATAGAACACCTCCACTGCAAGGACAGGCTGAGAGGGCTGGGGCTGCTCAGCCTGCAGAAGAGAATACTCCAAGTAGACCTGATATGAACTTTTCAGTTTATAAGGGGGACTGCAAGAAAAAAAGAGGGCTGACTTCTTGCAAGATTTGTTGTGACAGGACAAGGGAAAATGATTTCAAACTAAAAGAGGGATATTTAGATAAGATATAGGGAAAGGTTTTTTTTAGAATATATGAAGTATTGGAACATGTTGCCCAGACAGATGGTAGCTGTCCCATCCCTGGAGACATTCAAGGTCAAGCTGGCTGTGGCTCATGGAAAACTGACCTGATGTTCCTGTTCATTTTAGGGCAATGGTACTAAATGACCTTTAAAGCTCCCTTTCAACTCAAATGATTCTATGATTCTATTAATAGTTTTTTGTTTTGCCTTTTTGCAAACATCTGGTACACAAACAAAACATAGGAAGTGCAAAAAAACTTTTACCAATCAACTAATTAAAAGTATTTGGATAGATGTGTGCTACCATTTCCATAACTCTTGGGGTTTGCACTTCTTCAATTTCCAGAGGGGCTGGTCTTTGTAGGACCAGATGTCAGGGTTCCTATGCATTTCACAAATTTCTAGGAAAACATACACTTCATGCAAAGCTCTTATGTACTTGATAACCCCTTTTCCTCTGAGATGATCTAGGATGACAGGTATTCAGGGTAACTCAAAGCTCTGTTGAGAGTAGGCAAGTAACAGCTGGACACATGGAACATGGAACATGAATCAATTAATTTTACATAGGTAACAGAATCACAATCCAAATGATAGCAAGCATTAAAAAAAGTGCAGAAAAGAAGTAGCAACACGAGTAGAATAGGTATAGGTTTGTGCATGGTTTTGCTTTATAATGCAAGAAAGGACCACCTGAGAAGATATGGGTGGTATTTGACTGTTCTATAGAATCAAGTGTATCTGTCAGTTAAAATTATGATGCTCTAGCAAAGCCATTTGAGGATTAAAATTTAAACCTATATCTGTGCTTGACCACCTGGTCTTCCTGATCAGGCAGCCTGTAGCAGACCCCGACTATGATGTCTCCTTCTCCTGCCTTCCCTTTAACAATAACCCATAAGCTCTCTTTCAGCTAATCCCAGGTGGAGCTCCATAGACTCCAGGTAGTCCCCTGCTAGGGCGGGGGGAACAGCTTCTCCCCTTCTCCCCTGCCTGTCTTTCCAAAAGACTCTATACCCATCTATTCCTACATTCCAGTCATGAGAATCATCCCACCATGTCTCAGTAATGCCATGTAGCCCTGTAGGCATACACATGCTTGCAACTTCTCCTGCTTGTTCCCCATGCTACATGCATTGGTGTACAGGCACTTGAACTGGGCTCCCATTGAGGATGATTTACCTAAAGTGCTGTCTTACTGGTCTGTGATCGTACTCCAGGCCCAGGGCACCCATTACCTTTGTTGGCCATGAAGTTGGATGGTTTGAGGATCCCCTCCTCTGGCAATTCTAGTTTAAAGCCCTTATGATTACATTGGAAAGCTTGCTGTCAAAGATGGTCTTCTCCTTGTCTGACAAATGAACTCCATCCACCCTCAGAAGACCAGATTTTTCAAAATTATTTCCATGACAGAAGCAGCCAAAGCCCTGTTCCCAACACCATTCCCTTAGCCATTTTTTGATTTTCTTAAATCTGTCAGTCCTTTCCCTCCCCGTTCCCCTAACCTGAAGGATTGATGAGAAGACTAACACTATTTTTCAACGTAGCCACCACCATTAACCAATTCATGCAGATGAGCTGATCAAGATGCTATTCATTTTGTGCTGTGACAGCTGTGCACGGTCATTCAGAACATGCCTTGTCTTTCACATTACTGCCACCACTGCTGAAATGAACCATGCACCACCTCACTATACTAATATTCACTGTTTGGTCTCCCTAAACATCCACCAAGTATTAATGAATGTCAAAGGATGCCATTTGTTCTGCATGGAGAAATTCAGTTCCACAGCTTTGCTTCATACACTCTTCCATTCCCACATAGGTATTTGAATCACCATCCCTGGAGGTATCCAGGAAATGCTTAAGTGTTGTATTAAGGGACATGATTTAGTCTGGAAATGTTAGTGGCAGGTGGTTGGTTGAACTAGATGATCTTGTAGGTCCTTTCTAATCTTGGTGATTCTATGATTCTCTATCAGATGCCATTTTGCCAGGTTGCCCCTCTGCTGTCATCTGTCATACAGCAACAAAATGTAATGGAATATTGACAGGAAGGTTCTACCTCTACTTCCATACCACCAACATCTACCTCAGACATCATGGGCCAATATAGTAACATAGGACACATAACTTTTGGAGCATCCATCACAGAATATATATTTAGAATAGGAGTACTGATTTTAATTTTCTTACTTTATTCAAAGGAATTACTGTTAAGGCTATTATAAGCAGTGCTTTTTAGTGTCCGTGATCATACAATCAGGATTAAGAAGTACCTAGTGTTCAGATTAATACTGTCATGTATCTATTCATTAACTGAAATAGAGTGCACACAGACTGGATGAAGTACTTCTGTAGCTGACACATACTTGAAGCTGTGTTGAGATTAAAAGCTTCAGTTTAAGAAGTGAGGAAACAAAACAGAATGAGGTTTCCAGTATTTCTGCTAACCTCTTTACTACCTTTAAAACTAGGTTGAAAACTCTTTTATAGTTAACATTGCCATTTTGGCACGTAGATACATACCAGAAAGATGTGGATTTCTGAGGATAAGGAGTCTACAAAAGCTGTATTTTTTTTCCCTCTCTTTTTTTACCTTTAACATATCGGTAACTGCAGATCTGCAAAATACACAACCTAAAGGTAAAAGGCAGAAATATTTCATTTCAAGAGTCTGAGTAGTGCAGTAATGTTTGCATTTTTTTTCTCTTTTATAAGATCCTAATCTCCTGAAAGATGCCATAGAACCAAATCATCAACGGAAATTAGCCTAGTTTTGCTACTCTTATTTATAAAATTTCCTACAATTTGACCACCCAGTTAGAAGGAGACTACTTTCTGTACTGTAATCCCTGATTCCAGAACATTATAATGTCTCTGCTTTTTAAAACCATTGCTTCCATCTACTCTTCACATATATTAATAAAACACTTCTTGACATAGAAAATCATTCCTCACTTCTGACACTAAAACAGAAAAGTGAAAAAAGCTCCATAACTAATAATTTTCCTTACCTCATTTATTTTTAAAGCATTTTATAGAAGCTAATAGAGTGTTATGTGTTTCATCCAAATTTCAGTGACTTAAGTGAAAAAACTCCCATCATTTCAGTGACTTCAATGAGTTTTTTGGATGTTACATGAATAACATAAATCTGGACTGCTTTCATTCAGAGAGTGTTTTCAGACTTTATACTTTAGTTTTTCCAATATCTTTTTTGGTATTTGTTTCTCTTTCATTCTGAATTTTCAATTTTACATTCTGATCCAAATCAGAATAAAGTCGAACAGCTTTGTTCATTTCATAGCAGTTAGTTTGTTTAAATAGATGTCTAAATCTTGGACTACCTTCATTTCTAGCTCTGTAATAGTTCTACACATCAAACGCTGGCGGAATAAAAGCTTTTACTCCATAATTTCCCTGTTTTTGTAAGATGTATTTCATGCATGAAAATCAGATTTTTTATATTGTGTATGTATATAATTTTTGTATAGAAATATGTGTGTATATGATTACATTAAAAAAATTAAACGATTATACTGAGAATCAGTGTAACCTTCTATTAAGACAGTCTATGAGCAGCCCACAGTGAGGTGGAACCCAAACCTCCATCACTTGAACTGGCTCTTTTTCACCTGCATGGAGTATCTATGCAGTCAAGCTGTCAGTAGATAAAATCGCACTTTCAACAGAACACTAATTCAAAATCATATCCTTTCCATGATGTCTTTCGATTTTTAAACATGGGCAGTTTAAGAGTAGTGAAATGCTTTCAATTTCAGCTCTATTTGTATAGAAGAACATGTACAAAAGATCCCTGAATCTTGAGGTGCACCATTACGCCCACGCTTATCCATCGGAGAATAAAAGTGCACAATCACATGATTTACTTGTACACATTAAAATTTAGTCAATTTTCAATAATCTGTTATAGCAGAGTCATTAACTAAAATATTAGCTGAGACCTTACGCAACCAAATAACTGACAACCTCTCTGGGCAGCCCATTCCAGCACCTCACCACTCTCATAGTAAAGAACTTCCTTCCCCTGACATCCAACCTAAATCTTCCCTCCCTCAATTTAAAATCATTTCTGTTTGTCCTGCTGTTATCTATCTTTTCAGGGAGTTGACTCCTCTCCTGTTTATAGGCTCTCTTTAGGTACTCAAAGGCTGCAATGAGGTCACCCCACAGCATTCTCTTCTCCAGGCTGAACAAGACCAGCTCCCTCAGCCTGTCTTCAGAGGGGAGGTGCTCCAGTCCCCTGATCATCTTTGTGGCCCTCCTCTGGACCCTCTCCAACAGCGCTCTGTTGTTTTTGTATTGAGGGCTCCAAACCTGGACACAGTACTCCAGATGGGGCCTCACAAGAGCAGAGTAGAGGGGAACAATCACCTCCCTGTCCCTGCTGGCCACCCCTCTTCTGATGGAGCCCAGGATGCCATTTGCTTTCTGAACTGCAAGAGCACACTGCTGGCTCATGTTAAGTTTTTCATCCATCAGGACCCCCAGGTCCTTCTCTGCAGAGGTGCTCTCAAGGACCGCTCCTTCTAATCTGTATGGATGCCTGGGATTCCTCTGGCCCAAGTGCAAAACCTTGCACTTTGCTGTGTTGAACCTCATTAGATTCACCCGGGCCCACCTTTCAAGTCTGCTGAGGTCTCACTGAATGATGGCATGATGATCCCTTTCCTCCCACTATGGGAATACAGAATCAAAATATGTTGTACGTTATATATATCATCTGAAGATGCTACAGTACTGCCTGTAGAACAACCTCTAAGAGCCTCCAGTGGATTGGGTCCCTGAGAACAGCTTCAGTGCATTGGAGAAATCCAGTAACAAAAGGATTTTAAATGAATGAATTTTGTGATTTTTTTTGAGTTATTTCTCTGCATTACTGATGCTTTCAAGTCTGAACATAGACGTCAGCACTGGCAGTTAAGGTAGAGCTTCAAAAGGATTCCGTTTCTTGCCACTGAATTCCGTAAAAAGCTTTCCATTCTTTCTTTTTAATTTTGAACCAAAACTCTATTCAGATTTGGCATTGCTGCTTATGGGTATAACTGAATAAAACACGGAAGCTGAGAGCACTGAGATATGTTTAATTTATTACAGTGGAGAATACATAAGTGATAAGTATCTAGTACTTTGTAGGTAGCTTTATTTAAGGATTATTTGAATACAATCCTTTTTATCCAAAAATTGAGACACATAAATCACATAGGAAGAAAAACTGTGTTGTCATTTTTCTGCTTTATATTTTCTTTTTGATATTGTTTCTCTACTTTGAAATCTCTAGTAACTTTTCCATTCTTGGACTTCTACGTACTTGGTTTTGTTAACCTGCTATTCAGAGCAGATTCATCGTGTGTGACATCAAAAGATAACTATTTAAGTTTTAAAGTATAATATACATATAAACTTAAATAAAGAAAGGCTTAGGTATTCCTAGGGAAGGAGGTAGTTAGAGGAAATGAGACAAGAATAGAAATGGAAAAAATAAAAACATGTATTACTGGGCCAGATCAACTTTAACTGGCTACAGGATGCTCATCCAGATGCTCTCCCACTGTTTATCCTCAACAGAAAATAAGATGAAATGGAGATCATTTCCTTGTTACCATCAACAGGCAAAACATGAGTTGGGTAAAAGTGAGGTTATTGTCAATTAAAATTGATTAGATAATAAGAAACGAACACAAAAATTAAAACACCTGCTGCTCCCCCCCTTTCCAAGTCCCCCTATTTTGTCCCACGCTCAACTTCATTCTGACTGTACTTCCTTCTCCGACTCCTTTAGTGGCACAGCAGGATGGGGATGGATGTTATGGGCATAGTTCATAACAGCTCCTCACTATAACAGCTCCTCACTATAACCCTTCTCCTCACACATTTCTCCTGCTCCAGCATTGGTTCTCTCCATTGGCTGCAAACCTTCAGTATAAATCTGCACTTCTGTGGGGTCCTCAATAGGCTGCAGCACAGATATCGGCTCTTGTGTGGTTCTCTCCATTGGCTGTAGAGCAAAACCTTCCCTACCGTAGTCTCTTCCAGAAGCTTAAGGAGAATCTCCGCTCCTGTGCTCCTCTTCCTTCTCAGACTTAGGTGTTCACAGTACTGTTTCAACTTTTCCTATTTGCAAATTACACATGGGAAGTTTTCTTCCAAGCCAGAAGTTACATGTTGCCTTCAAAATGTACTTCCCTGTTTCTCTGGATCACCCATGTACTGCTCTGCCAATAAAGGAAAAGAAGAGAAGCAAGAAGGCATAAGCCAACAAAGACCTCTGGAAGGGTGGAAAGAGCATTGCACTGTCACAGTCCAAGTGATTTTCAGCCAGAACTGCTATATGAAACGTCTATTTACTGTTCATTAGTAAGCAGGAAAGTGAGAAAATTCATTTGAAAATCTTATGAGAATTGAACAAGTGGGGGAGAAGAAGAGCAATAGGTGATTCTCTTCTCACCTGACTTTTCTCATGTATCTCCAACTAAAAATGGTGCCTTGTGAAATCACAGGATATTTCTGTGAACTCCACAAGTTTTTAGGCAGAAAAAGCAATCACATACCATGTGTAAAATGTGTGCAACAGACAGAACTGCTTTTTAAAGAGCGACCTCAATCTTTTGTAACCATTTAAAGCATTGAGGTTAGAATGCTTTAGAATAGAGACACCTCTGCTTGTTAAGATTAATGTCATCTTCCTTCTCTGAATGAAGTTTAACATACTGTGTAACTCTGATAAGAAGTTTCTGTTGTATCCTTTTGCCTCATTTCAGATTATTGTTCAAGTGCTTGTTCTCCTCTTTCATACCTCCTCCTGCTGCATGTTTCCTCTTAGTTCTACATTCTTTTGGAGGCTCTCCTCATCTCTTCACTATACTTCTTTGTATATTTCCTGGGCTCTTTTCCTCGGTATTGACCTTGTTATGTACTCTGGCTCTTACACAAATGTTATTATTATCTTCCCCATGCTCTTATTTGATTACTTTCTGGCAAGAGTTTTCTCCTTTCCAGTACTTATCACTTTACCTTCCAGCCTTTACAACCTGCTTGGCTTTTGGCAGTGGCTGCTGTAGATAAAAAACAGGCACTGGAAATACTTAGCCGTATATGGTATCCTTTGTGTGATGGTCATGATGTTTACCATACCTCTGATGTAGTTGTGCAGAACTGATGTAAATGCAGTCACTCCTGGTTTATCTGATTGTTTGTGAAATTTGAGTAAGTAGCTGTGAAAGTGAATGGTCATGAAAGAATAATGTGAACAGGATTTATTTCCCTGCTTCAGTATTATACCAGTATAATACCTCTGAAACCAGTGGCAGAACTGTAGCATGAAGCTGTAATAAGCTGTGGGGAATGAAATCCGGTTTTGTTGCCTCTGAGGATTTTCTGAGTCTGTCTGATATAGCATGAGTCAAAAATATTTTGCTATTCACTGCTTTTTCTAATTATCAGATTTGTCTCCAGTCCATTTTGTGGTGTTGGCCAGGCATTTGATCTGAGTCAAATTTTCCATACAACCCACAATTTTTTTTCCTTCCATAAAACCAGAACAGAAAAGCAGGCTAAGCATGTACAAACCTGCCTGAAGAAAAGCCTTGTTTTTTCTTTCCTTTACCACTTTTTTTTTTTTTTCCATTTAATATTAGTACAAAATTAAACAGTTTAAGTAGTGTAGAATTAGTATTAGTTTTTATAAGAAGGTGCTCATCTGATATTGTTTTGAGACCACTAGTTCCAGCGTCCTTACACTGCTAGGATAAGTCTATGAAGAGATTTAGGGTTGAAAATGATCTCTTCTTCCATAAAAGCATAAGCAACTGGAATGAATAAATAACAAATCCTCCAACTTCATCACTAAGTGGTATCATCACTTGGCCTACTTGCATTCTTCCCTTAATGTACTTGATGCTGGCATTGTTTCCCTGCACACCCAAGTGCTCTGAGGGAGCATGTTCAGTACTAATGTTTATGTGATGTTTCACATGCAAACTGCCAATCACTGCCAAACTGCCAAAACATAAATCTGAATTTGTCAGAAGAAGGGAGTTGCCTGGTCAGGTTAACATTGTAATTTCACTGAATTTTCTGAGAACAGTGTACATGTAAGACACATCATTACAAGCATTGATTTGGACAAGACTATTTCTCATTGAAGAGAATAGCTGTAATTATGTAGCTTCTACACTTGCTATGTTCTCTTGCTTGCTGAAGGCACATAACAAAAACTTACTTTGATTTGCAAGTCATGATTGAAGAAACTTCATCGGTTAAAATAGCTTTTGAAGGAAAAAAAAATAAAAGAGAAGGATCTGTTCTCTATATATTATGCGAAAGAATTCAATATTATTTCCCTTACTGGACAATTCCCATTGGCACTGGATTTGAACATCAGAAATTACTAGCAGTTTAGCTTCACATCCACTCTTCAAAACTGTACTTTCCTGCAATTTCAAACTCATCATGAACAAAAGAATCCAGCAGCTGCTGTTTGCTCATCAATTCCTTTTATTTTTTTGCATATGTGTTATGTTGCCTGTCTTCATTTTCTTATCCATGGTCAATGACAGCAAAATAAACCCAATGTTTCTGAAATTGAAAAAAAACATTAAGTTTCTGGTTCAGGTGGAACATCATTTGAGTGTTATATCTGACCTTAAATGCTCTGTTTTAGTTTTACACTTTTGAACTAAAATCTTTTTTTTTTTTTCCCTGACTGATGTCAGCCAAAAGAAAGCTCCAAGTAAAACACCCTTTACAGTGTGCTATTTTAGGGCTGAGGCCATTCTTTCTCTCTTCATCTTTCCGTTTTCCTGATGCAAACATCAGTCTGGCCTTGGACTCACCTCACAGACGTTATAAAACAAAAACAAAACAAAACAGTCAAAACAGAGGGACTCCTCAAACGTCAAAATTTTGCCTGCAGAGTAGGATCAGAACCTCTGAAATAGCTATTCTGATTCCCAAGCTTTGAAAAACTGGAATCAGCTAAAGGTCCGGTGGCAGATACATATATCTTTCTTTTTTTTTTTTTTTTTTAATTGCACTTATAACTCAGTCTGGCAATGAAGAATGCTAGAAAAGAAACACTGCAGGAAGCAGCTCAGTAAGTTTTGGCAAATACCTTCAAAGAATAACTGTTCTTCCAAGTTTGATCTCTACAGACACAAGCAAACACTTATTAGTGCATTGCTTTATCTAGGACATTTCTGATGAGCATAGAATGCATTTCAGGGCTTCTATCAAACTCTGTGGGTTTTTTTGTGTATTGCAACATCTAATCTCCCATGCTAGGTTTTTACACTACTTTACAGTTGGCTTCATCAAAATGCCAGAAGGTCATATTACTTGTCCAAGATCATCAAATGACTAAATGGATGAAGTGAAAACTGAACTCAGAGGTCCGCCCTTCTTTCTAGCTATTGTTTTAGGGATTTAGCCTACACTGTTTCTCTAGTACTTTGCATGTTCCTTTAAGCTTGCTAGGAGCCTTACCTGATGAGGTATTGGAGAAGGATTCACTGTATGTATGTGTAAATGTAAATGTAAATGTTTACAGTGATATATAATTTAAGATGATAGAAAAAAAAACATTGAAAAGCATGATTTAGTACCTTTGTATTAAAAATTCACTTTGGGCTCATTGTTCAGAAATAAGAGGATGTCAGAATACTCTTTTTTTTTTCCTGCATTTACAAGATTAATAAAATTAATCTTCCATCTAATTTCACTCTTGTACTGGCCACATGTACTAAAAATTCCATGAGCTTGATATTTTTTGACTGTTTTGCTGATGTCCTCTGGATGCAGAGTTGAAAAATTCCAAATTTCATGAGCAGGTATTTATTTACCACTTTCTTATTCATGAAGACTGAGAGTTTGAGATGTGATGAAGTGCTCAGTCCACCACAGAACAAGCAAGAAAAGCTTTCATCTAAAGTTTCATTCAAACTTGTTCTCTACCTAATTGTGAAAGCCATGTAAAAGTGAGAAATTACCTTATTCTAAAGAACACAATAATCTGGGATAACAGTTTGGAAATGAAGAGTTAAGAAGCAGCTATTTATTGTTATATTTCATTAATGAACAATAATATTCACTGACATATGAGAAACTGTGAAATAGAACAAAGCTGTAGCAAGGTCTACAAGGATATCCTAAAACATTTTGAGGTGGCTAACTTGCAAGAAAACAAGATTTTCACAGCACTGCAAGTTGCTACTATAATTTCATTTCTTATGATGGCACACTTGGAATTCTTCTCAGTATAATCACTAAGTATCTCCCTGGCTTGCCAATTTGCATAAACTATTCTAATAGTCATTATGTCATGTGGTTTAGAGAACTATGTCTCCTGTCTGAGGTTCTGCCTATTTCATTTCAGACATCCCTCTGCAAAATCAAGTCCATCTATCACAATAAGCCTCTTCCTTGCGGAAGCCTCAGTGAGAATCTCCTAAGACTGGGCTTTCCACTGCCATTTCCAGTACTTTAAGCTTTTTTGCCTTGACTTCTTTTTAAGTTTCTGGAAAAGGTATGGATCAGTTTTCTGAGCCATTTTATGCTTCATTTACTTCCATAAGAAATAATCACATCTGCCAATGGTGGCAATCAACTTCTGACCTACTCAGCATTTTTGTTACCTTAGGCTCTCCTTGTTGTACAGTGAGAGATTGAGGAAGACGGTACAAAGAGCATTTCAAAATATTTTGTGGAATTAAGCTGATTACTTGTCAGCCACGAAAGGGATTTGCTGCATGTTGCGTGAGTACTCTAGTCCTATGTAAATACAATAGGTAAGTTGCCAGTAGCTTGTGTTCAAAATTTTATAGTACCACTAAAATGAACATAAATTGTTTCCTTCAATATACGTCAGTTCTTAGTACATAACATGCCCTTTCGGCAGCACCCTGCATCCCACATTTCCATACAGAAACTCTACCATTTCCTCTTCACTGAAAATCTTCACATAAACTCTTCCAGCTTCATCTGTAAATCAGATGTGCCCAGAGGGCCATAGGCAAAGCATCAGTGAAGACAAGACTTGCAGAAAATTATGTGGTCCACATTCCCTATGGATCAAAATATGTGTGTCCAAAAATTGTGCATGAATACAGTGTGCAAAGTCTCACTGTCAAAAATGAACAGGATCACACATGTTTCTACCAGGCAACACTGTACTCGCTGATGGCTCTTTGTCAGAGTTACAGGGTACAGCCTGTTATGTGACGTCAGCCCATGAAAGAGAAAAAAATGAGGGTACTTGCTGTCATAGAGGCTTAGTTAGGGAACAGCCTCTCAGCCTTCAGTACTACGGATCCTGATTTTTTTGTTCATTCACCCTGCCACTTTTTAATCCTTCTATCTTTTTAGCAGGTGGGTGGACTGAGAGATACTTGACTGATTGTCTGCTTGGTACAAATATTATTTTTAAGTGGAGACTTTGGCAAACTCAAAAGATACATTCAGTTGATTTTCTTGAGCACGTGAAAGAGAAAGTAACTCTTGTTTAGAGATGGTATTCCCAGGACAGTCAAGTAAGAGGTTTTTAGAGTAGCTGAAAAATAGCTAATATGGAAGAGCTGGGCTGACCTCCTTGCAAAGGTTTCCAAGGTTTACTGTCAGACAGTGCAACAGTATTTATCCATCCATGGCTTTATTTCACTTGTTTAGGTTCTATGTCTTGATAGTTCTGGAAAAATATTTTGGTAGCCAAAAGTCTGTACTTAATTAGACATGCAATAATAGCAGACAGAAAGTCTGTTTCCTCGCAGAGATACTATGGTTTATATGTACATTCAGCTCTAATATGAGCAAGTCTACTATTATTTTCTAATCCCTCATGTTTAAGATACTTTGAGTAATATGAAAGCTTTTTTTTTTTAATAGTTTATTTCTGATTTTATTTTGTTTAAAAATATATAAACATTACAATGTTTACTGCATGCAGACTTAAGAGCAAAATCTGATAATAACTCCATAACAGTGCTCCCACCCTAAATTTCATCAGTATTCCAAGTGGTAGTTTTATTTCCTCGCTACTTGGGGTTAGTCCAAATGTTAAATAGTTGGAAGTACTATTTCTGATATCACCTAAGCTTTCAGAAGCAAACTTTGAGATATCTGCAGCCAAAAGGAGGCTAGTCTGGAAAGACATGTTGATTCTCCTCACTAATTGAAAAGTTGTGTGGGAATAGTAAAATTTGTACCTTAAAAAAATAATTTTAGATTACATTAGGACTCTAAATAAGTGTCAGAAAAACTGAATTTTATAAAGGACTTCATTACTGCTTTTTCAGCTGTCCAAAAGCATTTAAATCCTCAGTGATGGGTGGCCATAAAACACTCACCTCTTCCAAAACAAAGGAGAAAATTGCAGTGAGTTATAAACTAGCACTACTTAATACAAATTTAATGTTACTTAAGGTATACAGCACGACAACTATAAATTACTCACTCACCCTTGTTTTATTGATACAAATTTATTTTTCCTTTCATGTTTTTTTTCCCCCTGAATAGGCATGTTTACCTTAGGTTAATTAGAATATATTTTGTTATGTATTTGAATATTCCAAACTAGTTTAAAAACACTTCTTGTTATTCCAAAGTCTCTGCACTCTTCTGTGAACATTTTCTGCATGCACCGTTCCCTCTCCTTTTACTCTTTACTCTGATACTATATCACTTCATTTTCTACTGTTCTGATTTCATGCTTTCTGCTATAAAGTTGAGATACAGCAAGTAACATATTCCATGATCATAATGAAGGGAAACAAAGGCTTAAAGAAAACTTTGAAGATGAGTCCAGTCTTGGCAGTATTGGAGCAGGAACTACTGAAAACCTGATCTGTGCCAGGTGATGTGGAAAGAAAGATGAATCTTTTATACAGTTGTCACACCACAACATCACTACTATAAACATATCTGAATTAGATATGCATGTTAAAAAAAAAAAACCCTCTGAAATTATTGCACTGCGTTGCTTGTACTTTGTATTAACAACAATTTCCAAGCCTTCCTCAAGCTAAAATCTCCTTTGCAGTATTTTCTACCTGAAATCTTTCCCTCGAGTATGTCCAAAATAAGTTGTGCAAACTATATAGAACCGCTTTCTTCATTCCATGTTTAAATAAACCAGCATGTTCATTTGCCAGCAGGCATGACAGGCTGGATCTGATGTATTCATATGGCTCTAAAGCAGGGAAACGCATGTTCCTGGCTGCTCCTCAAGTCATCCTTTTCATTACGGTAGCCAGTTAGACTAGACAAATAGTTAGTGAAAGAGATATAACCTTGTTTCTCCTTTCATCTTATGACTGCCTGATATGGCCAAGGGGAAATCTAAATCAGATATGGAGTGGAAAATGATATAAAGGATCTGTATAAGTTCAAATCTCATCTCATCCATCAGGGGATATTTTTCTTATCAAACTCTCTTGAAGTGGGTGTCACAAAATTCTTGGAGAGAATTCTTCTTCTAAAAATATATTTCTTTAGTTAGGGAAAAAAAATTAAGCTGATTTTCTAAGTTATATTCATGTATAATGGCAACTAGTGCCTTAAGAAGTTAAGTTCTCAGTGATGGTGAGCTAGCTCTCTGCTGGGCTGCAGATAGTTTGGCAATGTTTGCGATGAGTAAAGCTTTTTCTTCGTATTCATTTTGGTTCCAGTGAGGGGGTCTAAGGATACTTTCAGTACTACAGAAAGCATGGGAGTTTTCTTGACTGTTCCTACTTTCAGACTTCCTTTTTCTAGAAAAAAAAAGCCGATTTTTGTTGATGACACATAAAAATATAATCACTACCGTGTCTGACCAACCTTGATCCCCTCCTATTCTTTCATAATAAAAAAGGAAAGATAGGAGAAAAGTGGGACTTTTAGTCAAATTGATTTTCACAAAGGAAAAATGTAGATACCAGAACACCAATGGGTTCTGAGGTTTTTGATAATGATAACAGATTGATGATTCTTTTCACCCAAAATAGGTATGCTCTAAAGATTATTTTTTCATTTTGCGTATCACAAGCTGCTCTGAGAGACCTACCTCTGTGATGTGTGTAAATTCTAGTCTGTTCTTTGCTACAGGGGAGAAAAGTAACATGAAAAAAAAGCAAACCTAGTGGTAACGTTATTGGAAAGCAGATTCCTGTTTAAACAGGCTAGAGATTAATAAGATAGATTTCTAGTGACTAGATTAATACCTGGCTTTTGTCTCCCTTTAGTGTAAAATAGAATACAGATAGTTTGATAGGAGGAAATCTGGCAACGGTAGATTCTAATGATGAAATAATGGAGTCAAAACAGTCTTCTACCATAGACTGGATGCCTAAGTAGTGAAGTGCAGAAGAGTGTTGATTAAGGTGACTCTCAAACTTCCCAAAGGCTAGAGCAGCTAGAGTATCATTCCAAAAACATACAACAAAATCAGGACAGGTATTTCTCTTTTCTGCACAAACTTCTTCAAAACACAATCAAATCATTCTCTCTGATACAGGAGTATTCCACTTTAATTCTTCTTTGTTAGGTTGTATGAATGTCACATGCTTGCTATGTTTGCAAAGCAGAGGACATAAATTGTCGATTGCACATATTTCTTAAGACTGATTTTTTTTCTGGAAATTTCCACATTTCACAGACTAGGAAACTGACAGTTTTCTTTTAACGAAAATGCCATTACAAACAATTTACAAAAGTAATTACAACCTGTCTGCATCTGTACTTAAACAAAAAATCTGGCAAAGTTGGTTACATTTTTTTTTTTTTTAAATAAGACGTAGATTGATTCTTTCCAATTAAATATAATATACATTAATTGCAGGAATGCAAGAATGCAGACTGCACAATAGTCTTTCCTAAGGATACTTCCAGGTTCCAAGGTAAAGCACTAATATATTCAAAGCACTAGTTTGCAGCATTTCAAAGCCAAATTGTTATGCAATTTTTAAAGCTATAAGTAAAAGGGATTTAAAATGCATTAATGTATTTTATGGAGAAAAAACCCATACATTTATTATAGATAGTGTGCCAAAGAAATGTAAGGAGAGATAATTATCAAGTAACTCAGAATCCATTTTCACTGGGGAAAAAGTACACGTGGAATGTCTTGGCTTCATTGTCAAGTGACATATTAGGTAAATTTTTTTTGTTGATAGATATTTTTAATTTGAAGGGGAGGATATTACTCTAACCAAGTCACTTCTGTGAGCAAAAGAGCCATCTTGTGCTGTAGATCAAAATGATTCAGCATTGATATGGATTACAGAAGACATTTCTTCCTTGTTCTATATGCATGAGTTTTTGTCTGAGTACATGGCAAAAACATTTACCACACCAAACCCTAAGATTAGTCTTCTTTTAAGTTGTTTAGTTACCCAAATATTCATAGAGACATGCCGGGGAGTACCAAGATATCTAACTCCCACTGCACTGAAGATTTGGAATTTCCCTTAAAAAGCAGTGGAAATGAGAAACTTCCTAATGCCCTTTTATTCACACTGAGCTACATTTTCTTTTTTAATAGTTTGCTGGACTTCTTAGTATAAAGTTTAGAGAACATAGCCTAGATGACATAACTTCCAGCACATCAGAAAAGGAAAAATGAAGAATTAGTAAAGATCTTTCCTGCTCCTTGACCTACAGTATTAAGCTCTGTAAGAACATATATTCTACTGCATGATTCTCATACATTATCAAGTTTCACAGAATCACAGAATGGCTAGGCTTGGAAGGGACCTCAAGGATCATGAATCTCCAACCCCCTTCCACATGCAGGGCCACCAACCTCCCCATTTAATACTAGACCAGTTAATACTAGACCAGGCTGCCCAGAGCCCCATCCAATCTGGCATTGAACACCTCCAGGGATGGGGCAACCTCTCCACAACCTCTCTGGGCAGCCTGTTCCAGTACTGAAAAGCTGCAATGAGCTCACCCCACAGCCTTCTCTTCTCCAGGCTGAACAAGACCGGCTCCCTCAGCCTGTCTTCAGAGGGGAGGTGCTCCAGTCCCCTGATCATCTTTGTGGCCCTTCTCTGGACCCTCTCCAACAGCGCTCTGTTGTTTTTGTACTGAGGGCTCCAAAACTGGACACAGTACTCCAGATGGGGCCTCACAAGACCAGAGTAGAGGGGACAATCACCTCCCTGTCCCTGCTGGCCACCCCTCTTTTGATGGAGTCCAGGATGCCATTTGCCTTCCAAGGCACAAGGGCACACTGCTAGTGGCTCATGTTAAGTTTTTCATCCATCAGGACCCCCAGGTCCTTCTCTGCAGAGCTGCTCTCAAGGACCACTCCTTCTAGTCTGCATGGATGCCTGGGATTCCTCTGGCCCAAGTGCAAAACTCTGCACTTTGCCGTGTTGAACCTCATCAGGTTCACCCGGGCCCACCTTTCTAACCTCTCAAGGTCCCTCTGAATGGCATCCCTTTCTTCAACTGTGTCGACCGCACCACTCAGCTTGGTGTCGTCAGCAAACTCGCTGTGTGTGCACTCAATTCTGTCATCGATGTCATTGATAAAGATGTTAAAGAGCACCGGTCCCAAGACAGACCCCTGGGGGATGCTGCTCGTTACCGGCCTCCACCTGGACATAAAGCCATTGATGACCACCTGTGGCCTTTCAACCAGTTTCTTATCCATTGAGTGGTCCACCCATCAAATCCGCATCCCTCCAACTTGGAGATAAGGATGTGGTGGGGGACCGTGTCAAAGGCCTTGCTCAAGTCCAGGTACATTTGGTAAGTATTAGACAGGTTATTAGCTAAGGAATGTAATTAAAGAAGTACAAATTTCTCAAATTTCTTGGGAATGCAGATGTGAAATTTTAGTGGAAAACAGTTCTTCTGGAACTATTTCCAAACAAACCTGTATGACTGTCTTTGAGATATTTCTGTATTTCTGCTTCTAATATTAGATGAAACCTGTAATCAGACATGTCCACAAAAATAGGGATTAACAAGGAAAATATGGAAATGAATTGCTCAGATTTCATGGGAGAGATGAGGTTATACTCAAACCTCAGGACTATTGGTTGATATTCAAATTACAAGTCAAATGTAATGCATGTGACTCTCAGAATTTTTCATAATTGAGTAAAAATATTAGTTTGTTCAGAGGAAAGCTGAAAATTTTTATGCCATATTAAGAGAAAGCTTTTGATTTCAAAAAATCTGAGCAATTTGAGTTACAACTCAAAATTTCACAAAGTTTTCAACTTTTTGGGTTCAGCTTGCAGTCACTAGCGTGGCTTTTTTAATAGACATGCATTCAGTAGCTCGCTACTGTAAGGTAATCAGAGACTTATGTGTTCATAAAGTATAGTGAAAATGCCATCTGAAACAGACATGCAAGTTGCAACAGAGTCCCTTAGGAAGATACAACTTGTACGCTTACAGCAAAAGCTAACTTAAAGTGATGTCCAATTTGCCTATTTATTGCAAGGATGTTATCTGGGCTAGTATTAAACAGCCTTGACTGATGACCTGTCTAATTCATTTGGTGCAAACACTTTCTTTCAACATCAGATGTGGAAATTTTTAACCATCCACTTACTTGAGAGACAAATTTTTTTGTGGCCTGTACAGACAACCCTGCTTTTTAATTATGTTAAGGTTTTTCTGCATCTGCAAGACAATGCATAAGACCATATGATGATGAGAGCACTGATTAAACTTGAAACATATAATGTTCTCAGAATTGGTTCTAAGGGCTTTTTGGCTCTCCTTTCAAGCCTGATTTGCCAAAAAGCAATTACCAGGGAGCTGCAAAAAACCTCACCTTCTGGATTTTAACTTTGCTTTCTTCTTTAATATGTTAGGAATCTGAGCATGCTGCCTCCTGCATCTTATTGGTTAAATATATGCAGTGATATCAGAAAAAGAGACCACGAATACTGCAAATCTTGTTCATTAGAAGTTGTATGTGAAAATTCTACAAAACCAAATGGTGCCAAAGCTGAATTTAATAATTGCCTTATTTATATCCCACACACTAGGAAAAATATTGTAATTGGGATGGATTATGTAGAACATGAGGAATTAAATAATTCATGGAATAATTAAGGAAAACATCTGTTACAGGTCCTACCACACTTTTATTGTGAGGACCTGCCTCAGTGGCTTACTTGCCACAGGCATCCAGAACATGCACACTATCATTCACACACTGCACCACAACACCTTAAAGCTATTTGTGAGTATCTGTGCAGATAAGCAGGAAAGGAGGCTGGTGACTTTAATTCCACAGTTCATCCTGTCTGGGTTTTGCATATTAAGGGGATTTTTGTGTCCCTGTCAGTGAGCCATCTTTTGTCAGCACTAATCAGACCTGGAAACAATGAAAAGTATATAAGTATGTCAAGACTTGCCCAGGTATCTGATGCAATCTAAATTTGAGACAGTACAGTAACATTACCTAATGTGTCTAAACAAATGTCCCATAACCTGCATTTTTATTCTGGGGAACTGCTGATTTCAGTAGCCATGCATTACATACACCTATTTGTTTCCAGGTGATTGATACTCCAGCAAATGAAGGGCTTTTTAAATTGACATAGTTAATATACAACATCTTTCTACTAAGATTATTTTCTTGAATGTTTAGTGGTGTTCCAGCAAAAGTGAGCATGCTCTAAAGTTCAAAGCATGAACTTAAGCAGAGTGGGGATGAAACTTGCACTGGTATGATCTTTTGCATTGCAAAAGTTCTCTTGCTGGTTTTAGCATATGTAAGAATCTAATCTTTATTTTGAGTATTGGTTGAGAAAAGTTCAAGATATCTGAAAACAGAGTAAAAGTAATAAGGTATGTTACACCTTTTGATTACTTTTTAAATTGATATTTAAATTTTATTTTAAATGTGGGAGTCTTGATTAGCAGATTAGAATCAATAACAACAACAACAAAAAAACCAACAAAAATAAATACTGGAGATACATGGCTGTTCAAATGAAATACTTCAACTTTTGCTGACCCTTTTTTAAAATGCTTATTAAAGATCTACATTTTGTAACATTCCTAACTGGAACACAGATGCAATATTAAAAATGAAACAAATAAGAGCAACAAAAAAAAGTCCATAACAAATTAGAGTTTTGGTCAGAGAGACAAGAAGCAGAGAAAATAGTGTGTGTGCATATTGCAATTATATTATCAAGGTTTTCTGTAATGTTGTTATAGGCTGTTCCAAGTTACCATGTATAAAAACAAACCACACTCACTTCAAGCTCCAAAATGAGAGAATGTAGGGAAATACAATCAGTGCAGCTGTAGCAACAATACTATTGTTAAAGTACCGGGAAATTTCAGAAACAGTGAGTAAGAACTTGAGAAGGAAATAGTTGTAGGCAAAATCATTGCTAGAAGACATGAAAGAAACTCTTTTTTCCCATCCCACCTTGTCCCATCCCATTCCCTCCCCGCCCTGTGAAAAGATTATTCATGGAAGGGGAAAAAAGGGTGAGGTTGTGGGTGGTGTCCTACATAAGGCCATAACACATTAAAAAAAATATGTATTCTTTTTTCTTTTGGAAGAAGATGAGGAAAAAAAGTGAGTCTAGAATTTCTTTTGGAACAGATACTGTACTTTCAGGTGCCATCTGTGGACCACGTGTTGTTTGAAAGAAGACTGTGCTAAACAAAAATAAAAGAGAAAGGAGAGTCATCAATCCACTGTAGTCATTGATTACAAATTACATAGATGTTCCTAAGCTAATTTTAAACTATCTAGCTGTAAGAACTGCACGCATTTTTGTTGCTGTGTAACATGAGGAAACAAAAATTACAACAAATGCTAATGTATTCTGCTTCTCAATGACTAAGCTACAGATGCCTTACTCAAAAAATAAAAAATGCCACCAAGTCAACAGCTGTGCTCTACAGTGGTTTTCATTCACTTTGCTTTGACGTTAAGAACTTCAGCGGGATTGCTCCTTCTGGATATCACTGTAAAAGATCAGATTCAAAGTCTGATCCCCTGCCAAAAGCATTTTCAAAATAAATTGATGGTGCAGCTTCCCTCAGCATAACAGAGGCTAGGCTCACATGTATTAAGCAGCTTCCATGAGTAACTCAGTGATGACCTAGATGAAATCAAAGGAGATGAAGCTTGACTGGTGTATCATCTAGATTTGCACGAAATAAAAGACTATTTTCCCTTTTCAGGGAGATTCACATAACATGAATAGTGAACACATGAAATGTGAGAGGCAGATGTTTCTTGATATGACCAAAACTACAGGCATATAAAGAGGTTTTCAGTCTTGCCAGTTATCACCTTTAATTGGTTTATTGTACACTTTGGTTTAAAACATTTCTAGATTGTTGCTCAAAAAAAAAATGGCAGTGTTACTAAACTTCTCTGCCAAGAAAAGAGAGATATTTTATCATTTTCTCAGAAGTTTGGACTTAATTAAACAGCACAGTAACTCTCACATTTTTGGGGAAAAAAAAAAGGCTACTGTGAACTGGCAGTAAATATATGAGGTACTGGTAATTATTTCTATGACATTAGCTTATTCTCTATGGGATTTACTTATAAAGTAAGTATTTGGTGCAGCTAGCAAAGTTATTGAGCAAATGTGAGTAGTGATGAGTGACAATGAAATTTTATGAGAAAAAAATTGGCTGTTTCTTCAAACCGTTTTAATACAATGCTGGTATTTCAGACCAGACTCTTGAGATGAGATGTGCAATGTACTGGAAGCTAAAAGGCTGGAAATAGCTGAATGATGTAGGAAGGAAAATGAATTCTCCACAGAGTATTCTGTCTCTTAGCAGTTAAGAACCTACCATCAAACTTTTCTAGCATTATGCCTTTTGGAAGATCAGGTTACCTCCCCCTGTTCCCACCAGCAGTTAATTTACAAAATCCATTAAAATAATCAGCCCTTTGTGATCATGCTTTCTTTTAACTACCTCCATTGTGTTCTCTGTCTTCTTCCTGCCAACAATATTTCCCAGCCCCCAGACATACAAAACTGGCAGCAGAGAGGCTAGGTCAGCTGTGAGAAGATTTCCACAGAATCAGTTAAAGTCTTTCTGGCAGCAGGAAGGTAGATTCTGTGGGATGTAGTAGGACCCACTTCACACAGAGCTTTGACCTCATCCAATTGCTAAAAGTGTTCGTTAACCTCCAGCCCATCATGTCCACTGCTGCTACCACCCAGAACTTCCGGACAAGCCAATCCCAGACAGGCCAGGTGTGCAGCAAGGGTTTTCATCTCCCCTTCAATCCCAGAAACTGGTCAGGGTTCAGTGGGATTCTAAAGCAACAATTAATGTTATTAATTTTTCTGACATGAATACATATGGCAAAGGCCAAACATTGCATCAGTACAGTTATTGCCAAGCACTGAATGGAAATTAATCAAGTGCAATCTACTAGCGTTCTGAAATATTTTTCTGAATTAAATTTGTGCATTTGGAGAGTTCTGAGAAACCATTTGAGAGAAGTCAGATGGATTCCGAACAAGAATATTTTAGTTGATATACTTTATTCGGACTTATAAAAGTGCCATTGACAGTATTCCTGACAAGAGGCTAGGAAGGAAACTAACAAGTTGTCAGGAGGCAGGTGCAGTTTTGTGGATCACCGATGGCTAAGAAAATACAGAATGGTCACTTTTCAACATGGCGGTGGTTAGCAGGAGAAAACTGTAAGACTTTAGGAACTTCAGTGCATTCGTTAATGCTTTAGGAAGGGCTTAAGCAGCATGATGACAAAATTTGCTATGGAACTATTTTATTAATGAGGAACTATTATTTAAGTGAGCAATAATTTAAGTTAGTCAAGATAAACTTAGATAATTAGGCAGCACAATGGCAGAGGAAGTTCATAATGGAAAGATCAAAATAAGGTGTGTTTGAAGGATATTACTAATACACATTGTTGGATTTAGAATAAACAGTAACCACCCAAGAAAATGACCTGTGTGACACTGTGGAGGACTTAATAAAAACATCTGCTTTGTGGAAAATAAAAAATGAACAAAATACTAAAGTGAATAAAGGAAGGGGTAGGGTACTGCTGAACTCTCTCTGACCAGGCCTGACCAGGATGTACAGTAAATCAGTGCACTTTCCCACCATTCCTGGGATGAGCTGGCTGCTTCCCTGGAGGTAGGGAAAGTGTCAATTGCCTCCGACACTGCTTTCCATTATCCCCAGCTTTCTTCAAAAGACCTTCTTGTTGCAGAGAATCAGCTACTGAGAGACTTCTGCTGCTCAAAAGAAACTGAGTACCACTGAAGCCCAATAACATGTAGCAGTCTAACATTATATAACATTTCAAAACTAATGATTGACACTACATTCCATTAATAATCAAAGGAAATCAAATAAGAAGAACTGTTCAGTTAAACTGTGTTGAAGTTGGTGTAAATAAAATAACTAACGCTCCTAATAATAGAGTCCAACGTTTCCTTTGTTTTACTTATTGAATGAAACTGTGATTAAGAACAATTTAGGCTCTAGAGCTAGGACTATGTTTTATTTTGTAATGAATAAAGATTTACCGTGGGATGGCATAGCTTCCTTGTTTCTAAAAGTCTGCATAAAATACCATCAAGCACCCACAATAATTAATCACCAGGTTTTGTGTGTGGGAGTTCTTTCCACCTCTGTATAAACATAATCGCATAACAGCAAAACATGCCATTGACTCTAATTTAGCACACTATTATTCAGAATGTAACATCTTATTCTCTTTGCAGTAAAATGATACAGGGTGGATACTTGAAGAACTAATAGAACCAGCTTTCCTCAAACTTACAGCATGAGGCAGAAATCAAGCTTTTCTTTATCTATCTAGATTATATCTAATTGAGAGTGCATTCTTATTACATTATATAATCTGCTTCACAGTGCTGAAATGTAGTAAAACAAGAAAGCAGATGATGAAAATGTGTAATGGTAATAATAAAATGCTAAGATTATCTATTTACGGATCTTCTGGAAAATATAGATGAGATCACTGGAAAGTAAACCAATGGCCAGACTTTTGTAACGTCCTAGGACCGCTAGTCACACAAATCAGGTTCAGGTATCTGAAGAGAGAGAGTAAGATGCTTGGAAATATTTTCTCCTTTAAGGAAGGAAAAACAGAGAGAAGACTGGAAGATGTTTGAATACATATGGTGGAGAAGAACATGGATAAAATTGTAAAAGCTTGGAGCAGGGAGAAGAATTGAGTTGGCCTTTGACAGGAAGAGATACTGGGATATATTGGTAAAGTCCAGAGAAGCAATTGGTAAGAAGCCATTCATGTCAACTTGGAACTGGAGCTGTCTGCAGTTACAATGAAAGTACATAGCAGGAGGACAATGTTCCCAGACTGCTGCAGGTAGACAAGCAAGAGTGAGGGGAAAGAGAACAAGGCAACTGTCAGGTGAATATCAGCTAAATCTTTCAGTAGCCATACAAAGAAACTAAGTTTGGAATAAAGAATTCCAGGAGAAGATAAAGAGACTGGAACTAGAAAGAGGAAAATGCAGAATGCAGTTCTGAATGGAGTAAAACATACTGACATCATGTTAATCCTTTGCTATAAAAATGTATTATTTATGGTTGTGCCGATTCAGCTAGACAATGGTCAGTTTCTATACAATCAGTGTCAGCATACATAGGACAATGAGGTAGAGTGGATTTAGATGCTGACATTTTACATTTTGCCAGAATATAGCACCTTTTTCTTTCCAATTCATTTCTTAAAACATGGAAAATAAAAACACAAAACATTATATTAGAATTAGGAATTATGATCATTAAGTCAAATGTTAACAGTTATGGAAATTCAAAACTAGAACTATTTATGCAACCTTAGTTTGGCCACACATACAGGCATAATATCTTCTTTTAACTACATGGTCAGAGAGTAATTTATAAACAAGATCCCAATTTTTTTCATTACAATGGAGGAAATCTTCGCTGAAGTAAAAGTCCAAGACAAAAGAAGGCATAAGGATGTGAATACAAAGTAAGAGAAAGAATGTCTTCACAATTAACAGATCCTGACCCATAGGATTCCATTCTGGACTCCTCTACTCTCTATGTGACAACAGATCGATAACTTGAATCAGTCTTTTCCTAGAGAATCAGTAAGAACATGCTCAATTTTCTAGGTGTCTGCTTTAGACCTGATTTACAGAAATGGCTACAACTCAGAACAGTGTTTGATATGTAAGTGAACTGTGCTTTGACCACATGAAGTGATAGATAATTCCATACATTCCGAAAAGATCTGTTTCAAGGCATATAAAGTCTGACTCACGATTAGTGCAAACTTTTGTCCTCACTATCTTTATATTTCTGTTGCCTAACTATAATACAGTGTTCTCTGAAATTATCTTTTTAAAATAGTATCACTAACATAAAGTTTATGATGCATTCATAAACTGTAGACACGAATATCAATGAAAAAGCCAGAGAGTAATGGACAGTTCTGCTTCTGTACCACAGATTGAGAAGCCTGCATTAAAAAGGATGTGTTTGTTAACTGAAGATTGTCCACATGGTGTACCCAATGGGGCAGAGATTTCCCTGGAGAAATTAAAAAATAATATGGTCTCTAATAACACGATCTCAAAAAATCCAGAAAAGATGAACCAAAATTGTCACATTCCTAACTTTGAATTCTTGATGATTTTGCAATCCTACATGATCTTTTAAGCCTTTTAACTCCATCTGTGTGGGATATATGTAGTAGCTGGTTTGGTAACAAAGAGCAATGGCATTTGATACTAACTGACTTGATTATCAACCGATAATAATATTCTGCTTTTCATTACAATCACACAGGCACATGTGATAAAAATAGTTCTTGAAGATCTAGTTATCTCTGAGCACCTTGACCCTCCTCAATCTCTTTGCTTACATGGGTATGGAACTGAAATCGCAGTGTTTCCACTGATCTAAAAATGTGTCATGACTTCTCTTCCAAGCTTTCACATCACATAGCAGTGATCACTACTTTTGAATCGCTACTTTCTCTCCTAATTTGCTTTTTCCAGAATGTCGTGTGAGAAATTTTCTTCCTTCTCCTTTAGGCACTGTGATAAAGAATGACACTGGAGGTATGTCTCGTCTCCCTCCCTGTTTGGTGTGTGAGATTATTGGCTGAGTGGGAGTAATACGATTCACGTATTGTTTCCAGGATGGTATCATACTTCTATCACTATTCTAACAATCAGTGCAGTAGTGTCTTGCCAGAAGTCAGGGGAAACTGAAGAAGGATGAAGTCTTGCTGATTCATCTATTGCAAATGGGATTAAACTGATGATGGCATGATTGGGGATGATCACTGAATTGTAAAACCACTAAATCCTTCATTGTTACATTATTTCTCATGTTGGCAAATCCGTGCTTACATCAGATATCAGCTGTTCTCCTATCATGTAGAAGAAGCTACTGAATGTGCTATTTGGACTGTGTTTGAAGAATTACCTTGACATTTTTCCTGTTAGGAACCTTACTTCTCGTACTTTGAGACTGGATTAATTAAAAGTGAACTATGCAGAGTACAATCCAAATTCCTACAAAACATAGTAAGCCAAAAGAGTGGCTCTTCTCAGTAGCAGTCTCTAACTCTGCTGTTCCTTGCCTGTTGAATGACTCCTAACTTGAATATAAGAAATCAGATTTTGCTATAAGATACCATCAGTAGTGAGTTCTGAGTGACTAGCTTCTTGTGGTCTTTCTTTGTGCCAAGACACCAAATATAGTGTCAGTGGAAAGACTCAAATTAATTCCTTCTTGAAAGACAGGAGATTAACCTCAGAGCATCCTCTATTAGCATGCTTCAGATTTGGAATGACCCTTCTTCTCTTCCACCGACCTACACTGAAAGGTAGAAGTAATATTTAGCTGGCTGCTACAGGAGTGAAATTTTGAATGAGATTTGGAACTAGACTTTTATTTGCATAATATATGGTAGGAATATTCAGACACTTTAAAGTTTTTGTGTCCCGTAAGTCTTACTAAAAACAAACATTAAAGATATCTATGACACAAAAAACTTCTGGCCTCTGTAACAGCATGAGAATCTTCAGGCAATGGAAAGTGCAAAAAAATTTTCATAATCCAACTCCATGGGGGAAAAAAAAGGGAAAGCTCCACTGTAGTTTTTTGTTTTGTTTTGTTTTGTTTTTTCTCCTGTCATTTCTTCCTTTGGGTCAACAAAACCATGTATAGAGAGAATGAGAACCTTCAGTTCTCATTTCACCACATAAGGGGCAATGTAGTAATTTTTATAAAACTATTACATCCCTTCAATGTCAGTTTCCAAAATATTTGAGAACTAGATTTATCACTGTTGACTAGTGCAGCATAGTAATTTTATTCAGGAGTAAAGTCTCTATTGAATCTATAGTTTTGATGATCCGCTCTGAAATTTTGGACTAATGCAAGGAAGGTTACCAGGTAATGATACAGTTTTGGTTTACAGCTGATGATGCTGCACATCTTTTTGAACTTAGCAATGTTCATTACACTGAATGAGCACAATATTTAATTATTTAAACATTTAATCATCTTTTCTATCCTTTTTTTTTTTTTTTTTTTTTTAGTGTTTTTTCCACTGTAATTATAAGGTCAGAATATACTTTATTGTTCCTGAATAAGCTGTCCCAGCTATATTTCCTATCATGCAATGAATCAGCTATTTTAAACCTAAAGTTAACCTGTTACAAAAAGCTAAGTACAGATTTGTTGCTTCCTGTACGTGTCGTATAAATGAATAGAGACTAGATGATCTGAGGTAAATTGAACAAGTTTGATCACCTGAGACTTTATGCAACTGAGAGTTAAAAGAAAAAATATGATTCTTTTTTCAAATACGAGCACTTCTACATTTCCAAAAATCTTCAGAATTGATTTTTCACTTCTTAAGTAAAGCATTTTAATAATGTATTACTGAGAGTATATTCTTCCATTCCCACCCTGCCTTACCCTGTCTATTTTTTTTTCATGCTCTTAATGTGGGTCTATTGGATTGTCTAGGCTTACGGTATCTATGGAATAAAAAAGAGGAAGGGGAAGTATGTTTGCTTGAACGGGACTTTTGCCTACAAGCGAAAATATAAGCTTGAGATTGAAAAGGCAAGCGATTTAATTTTTAAAAATCAGTCCAGAGCAGACAGCATAACAATTGATGGAAGTTGCATAAGAAGAACCAAAAAGTAGACAGAGACAAAAGGAGAAAGAATGAATTTGATTCAACATTCTGTAACACAATAACATGATTACCTTTTAATCACCAGGAAAACATTCTGACAGCTTTTATTCACTACTTATGCAATCAAAATTCCCACTAGTTTCTATTCCATGCTATTTTCTCCAACTAATATTTAATTATATCAAGTTTATATAGCTTTGTATGAATCACACAGAACATAATCTTACTCATTTAGCTGCAGGAAGCAGTGTGTTTCACGCTCAGAGACAGGCAGAGCAGTTACAGCTTGAACAAAAAAACAGATTAAAAATGATACCATACTCATTATACTTCAATGGCCAACTTCATACTTCCTAACCATATTTCTTTAGAAATTGAGAACTGTTACAGTTATACCGATTTGATGGGTATAACCATATGATCGCAGCAATATGCAGCATATTGTAGTTTGTGTAAAAATGAAATATACCACTCAAAACAGTGTTTTGAAGACCTAGAGCAATTAACTGTCATATTCAAACTGAGGCTTTCAGGCTGACTGCAGTTTTAGTTGCTGAGTTTCATTCTAACGACTCAGGTCATAGATTTCAAGGCTATTTTTGTATCTTCAAACGTGTAGAGAAGCATTTAACATCAAAATTTGCCTCACATATATACAACACATACAGATCTTCAGGAATGACATGCATATGCAGGGAAGTACTATGCATTTCCCATTGCATTTCAATGAAAGGATAGTTATAATGTGAAACAGTATGAAATGCGGTTGGACTTGATGATCCTTAAGGTCTTTTCCAACCTAAGCAATGCTATGATTCTATGATAGAAATTTAAATAGCACTTATCTAGATCTCTCAAAAAATCACTGAAAAAAGCAAAAGAAGAGCCAGAATGAAAGGAGATTTTATGAACAAGTCATGCTTGATAAACAGTTTGCAATTAGTTACCAGATAATTCTTAATTTAGAATCATAGAATCATAGTATTTTTTTTAATTGGAAGAGACCCTTAACAGTCATCTAGTCCAACTCCCCTGCAATGAACAAGGAAATCTACAGCTAGATCAGATTGCTCAGAGCCTGATCCAGCCTGACCTTGAATGTCTCCACGCATGAGGCTTCCACCGCTTCTCTACGTAACTTGTTTCAGTGCCATATCACCCTTATTGTAAAAAATACCTTCCTTATATCCAGTCAAAAGTCTCTCCCGCTTTAAGTTTGAAAGCATTTTCCCCTTTCATATCACAAAAGACCCTGCAAAATAGTCACAGAACCGTAATAATTGGAAGGGACCTCTAAAAAGCCTGTCCCCTTCTTTCTTATAGAACCCCTTTAGATACTGAAAGGCCACTTTCAGGTCTCCCCATGGACTTCTCCATTGTGAACAGCCACAGCTCTCTCAGCCTATCCTCACATAGAAGGATGGAACCTTGGATCATTTTTGTGGCTTTCCTCTGGATACATTCCAAAAGATCAGTGTCTCTCCTGTACTGAGGACACCACATCTGCACACAGTACTCCAGGTGAGGCCTAACCATTGCAGAGTAGAGAGGCAGGATCACCTCCTAGACATTCTGGCCACACTTCTTTTGATGCAGCCCAGGATATGGTTGGCATTCTGGGCTGCAAGGGCACATTGCTGGCACATTCAGCATGCCATCTACCAGCTTCAGGATCAGGACCAGAGCCAGTATCAGTACTTTTTCTTCTTCTCTCTTTCTTTCTCTCTTTCAATAGATGGTTTCTTACAGATCGTTTTGAGAGTGCATCTGTATTTTTTGCTGTTGTGTCAATTAAATAAATATAATTAGTAAAGAAATGGAGAAGAGGAAAACCTTCTGGTCTACTCTATAGAATCCAAGCGTGAAATACTTCTGAAAACCATGCTGTGTCTTGGTCTTGATAAATGCTATTTATGAATTTATAGGTAACTGGACACTGAGTGTATTTCCAATGCTAAAGATGCTTAACCATTGGCTTATAGGCAATGTCAAATGAAAAATACTAAAAATTATTTTTTTCTTGAGAAGAAATGATCATTGACTTTCTGAGAAAGTAAATGACTTTCAGTGAACCTTTCATGTTTGTATATTTGTATATGATTTACAAATTAATGGTTAGTACCAGTGTGAGTTTACAAGCAAACAGAATATTAGCTAAGTACAGTGAAAATTCTCATTTAGTTTACCTCTTCCACATTAAAGTTACTTTCCAAAAGAAAAGAAGTCATATTTTTCACCTCACACATCTTGCACTAACATATAGATACAAAAAATGTCCAGTAGAACTACTATTTTGATTGTTGTTCTCCCTTAAACTCACCTGTGAATACTCCTGTCTGAGCTAATGTGTAGACCTTGTCCATATCTGATCACAGCAATGAATTATTTTCAATAAAACACACATGATCAGAGATTAAAGTTTTACTAAGGAATCCATCTGTGCATAGAGTAAATACATTAAAGGAAATGTAGATTTGTAAACTCATTCTTCAGTTATGCTAAAACCTAACAAGTCAGCATTCCAATATATAGGAATCTTAACTCTTCATCTGAAAATTACTAACTGCATTTTCTTAACTTGCAGGATGTTTTGAGAACAGTTTTAAAAAGGATCAGAATCTGTGGTGGTGAACTTTATTAAAGAAAAAATCTGCAATCTGTATCTAAGCAATTTCCTGTTATTATCATAATCCTACTTAATTCATATCTCAAATGTACTAGCATGAATATTTTCTGATCAACAAGTGGTTTATCAGAGATTACCATGTATCAAATTAAATTGGAAGACTCGGGAATAGAAAAACTACATTAAGCCAACAATACTTGGCTTTCTTTTTTCAACAAGATTTTCAATCATTCATTCTTGATCAGCAGCTGATACTCCCAGCTGCTTCAAACCTTTGCATTTGTCTGTTTAGAAATCACAGAACTGATATCTAGATCATTGACATTGCTGGCTTTTGGATCATGTCCTACATATGAAGGAAGTATGTTCAAACAGTTACTAGTACTATTAACAGAACTGGATAATGCCTGTATAATCACAGAATCACAGAATCACAGAATCACCAAGGTTGGAAAAGACCTATAAGATCATCCAGTCCAACCATCCACCTATCACCCATGGTTCTTGCTAAACTATATCCCTCAACACAAAATCCAATTGTTCTTTGAACACCTCCAGGGTCGGTGACTCCACCACCTCCCTGGGCAGCCCATTCCAGTGCTTGACCACTCTTTCAGAGAAGTAGTATTTCCTAATATCCAGCCTGAATCTTCCCTGGCGCAGCTTGAAACCATTCCCCCTAGTCCTATCACCAGTTACACGAGAGAAGAGGCCGACCCCCAGCTCGCTACAACCTCCCCTCAGGTAGTTATAGAGAGTAATAAGGTCTCCCCTGAGCCTTCTCTTCTCCAGACTGAACAATCCCAGCTCCCTCAGCCGCTCCTCATAAGGCCTGTGCTCCAGACCCCTCACCAGTTTTGTTGCCCTTCTTTGAACACGCTCCAGGGCCTCAATGTCTTTCTTGCAGTGAGGGGCCCAGAACTGGACACAGTACTCAAGGTGCGGCCTCACCAGAGCTGAGTACAGGGGGACAATTACTTCCCTACTCCTGCTGGTCACACTACTTCTGATACAAGCCAGGATGCCATTGGCCTTCTTGGCCACCCAGGCACACTGCTGGCTCATGTTTAGCCGAGCGTCAACCAACACCCCCAGGTCCATTTCCTCTACACAGTCTTCCAGCCACTCCGCCCCAAGCCTGTAGCGTTGCTTGGGGTTGTTGTGGCCAAAGTGTAGGACCCGGCATTTGGTCTTATTAAACCTCATCCCATTGGCTTCAGCCCAGCTATCCAGCCTGTCCAAATCCCTCTGTAGGGCCTCGCTACCCCCAGGCAGATCGACGCTTCCAGCCAACTTAGTGTCATCTGCAAACTTACTGAGGGTGCACTCAATGCCCTCATCCAGGTCATTAATGAAGATATTGAAGAGGACAGGCCCCAGCACCGACCCCTGGGGAACCCCACTCGTGACCGGTCGCCAGCTGGATTTGGCTCCATTGACCACCACTCTCTGGGCCCGGCCCTCCAGCCAGCTCTTTACCCAGCCAAGAGTGTACCTGTCCAAGCCACGGACTGCCAGCTTCCGCAGGAGAATACTGTGGGAGACAGTGTCAAAGGCTTTGCTGAAGTCAAGGTAGACCACATCAACAGCCTTTCCCTCATCCACCAGGCGGGTCACTAGATCATAGAAGGAGATCAGGTTGGTCAAGCAGGACCTACCCTTCGTGAACCCATGCTGGCTAGGCATAGAAGTTTAATTGAAATGTTATTAAATGTTGACTTCTATACTTACTTAATACTTAATGGCAGCTTCCACCATTTTCAATTCTGTGTCAACCTTTTCTCCTTCTAATGTTCTGTCATTTAACATACAAAATAAAGTCCACATAGTGTTCATACAAGACTCAAACAGATTTTCTGCTGCTTCTGTTTTCATTTTATTTGGATTTATTTTTCTAAACCACGTTACTGTATACCTTGCCAGTGTAACTCGTCAGGAAATAATGTATTAATTCAAACAGTGTTTGTTTGGAGGAAATCTCTGATAGCTTTCAGCTGGCTAAACACTCTTAGATAGCATCCTGTTGGTTTCTAAAACAGAAGTGAAATACTGGTATGCTTAGAAAATGACAGCTTTGAAGCAATATCCTTAGAACCTACAAATACTTACAGTCTAATAGTACTTAATGATAGCTTTTTCTCAGAAGTTGTCAAGTGCTAGAGTTCATCCAGTTCATGTATATAGTTCAATTAAAACCTAAACTATTGGCAGACAAATCTTGCATTCTTGAGCTCTATAGAATCCATTCAAACACATCTTCTACATGATAACAGGATGGGCAAATTAGATAGTTCTGTGGCAAACTAAATCTATCAGTGTTTATTTTTGTAGAAATTCATTGCTAAAATTGTTTTTTTCACACATCCAAAAATACATGGAATTTGATAACAAAACTATGAAACATTATACAGAAAAGGAAAATGCAACTCAGATTTGTTTTTACAGCATTTTAAAAAAGACTGATTATTTTGTTTTCCAAGGGAAATAAATAGCTAACTGTGCCATATCTAAATATGAATGAAATTTATTGTGCTTCTAAAATGAACTTGAAATCTTAGTGGTCAAATGTAATGATTCATAACCATGCTTTCATAGTCTTTTTCTCTTTTAATACTCCCTGAAAGAAGCAATCAAGGAAATTAATCACATACTCATGAATGTTAAATGCAGTATTAGTACAAGTATACTTCTGTAGCGTAATAGCCTTTTACTTCCCTTTAAAAAAAAATTACTTTCGGTCCCTCTGAAAGTAATGTCAACTTTCTATTTCCTTGGAAACTACAACACTATTTGATAGAACAAATTCTCAGCTATAAAACACAATTTTTCAACATAATTACCACAATTAGCTATGCATTTTTGCCAGCAATGCTGCACTTGTAAAAATCTGCCTGGCCATCATGAACGTGGCTTGTTTTTCATATTTTGTCACTGCTGCTGAAATGCACCATCCACCACCTCACTATGCTAGCATACAGTTTGGTCTCCATAAACATTCAGCAAGCACCAATGAATGTCAATGGGTGTCATTTTTTCTGCATAGAGGAATTCAATTACACACCTTTGCTTCATACATACATACTTACATGCTAGACAACACTTTGTCAGACTGCCTCTCTGCTGCCATCTGTTGTATGGCAAGAAAATGTAATGGAATGTTGGTGGGAAGGTTCAACCTCTACTGCCATGTCATCAACATCCACCTCTGACACTGCAGACCAATATAATAAAATAGGAGGTATTACTTTTGGGGCAGCCTTTATATTTTTTTAAAGCTGCAGCAAGATATTATGTTATATATCTTAGTTAAGCTCAAAAACCTAGAAAACTACCAGCTGGTTAATCGTCTATTAATATATCTTTTCTATGGCATACCCGTACACAAAGTGTTTGCTTTTCTAGCTGTCTCTGCCAATAGTGCTTCTTCATAGTAATTTGTATGGAAAATATGTCCAAAAATAAATAAACATTTTAAGGTATAGGTACAATATAATCACTATTATAATATTGTGTTATTTGCTGATAAAACACTGGTATGTCAGGCTGATAAGGGCTACATAATCAATTTATCTCTAATTAAACATAATTAATGTTAAGACAAACTGGTAATAGACAAATAGCTGTTCTAGTACCATTAGTGAATACTTTTCTTAAAGAGCATAAAAGTATTTTTATGAGCAGGCTATTTGATTTCCTGTACAGGAAAAGGCTTTTATCAACTACCCAGTTCTGTCAATCTTTCCAAAATAAAATGTTAAATTTTAGATAAGTAGTATAAACCATACAGAAGATAGGAATAATTTGAAGACACTATATTTCAGTGGAGTAATTCATTAATTAATTTCTGGAAATCTTATGCAATCTCTCACTAAAACAACAACAACAACAACAAAAATAAAAGAAAACAAAAAATGAAAACCAACCAAACGTACAAACAAAAAAACCCCACGCTCTACACTTCTGAAAGATACCTGGGAATACTCACTAAATGACTGTTATAATTTAATAACTCTTCCCTTTCCTGAGAAGAAACCATGATTGCCACTGTCTGTCTTTCACAACCAGACACCATGTACACTTAGACTTGGCTCCTGAGAATTTTTTTTTCTCATTTCAACCTTTGGATCACTAAAGAATCAGAACTGACAGTGTTGATGTAGTTTCATAATTTCTTCCTAATGTGCTCAATGAAAACTTTTTAAAAAATGAAATAAATTTTGTCTGAAGGGAAGCTTCAGTCAAACTTCAGGATATTTATTGGAGAAAAGCAAAAGTTAACCCATCTACCCCACAAAAAATGGAGTTCCTGAGAAAGAATCCCACCTCCAAAATTAAAAACATGTTTGGCTCTGTGTTCCTGAAGCTGGATTGATTTTATCAATACCAAATATTTACTTTCATGGCTTCTTACAATATCCACTGTAACAAAGCAATATCTGAAACATGCACTGGACTTCAGAACAACAGTCATCTGTTAAATAAAGCATGTTTTCTGTCAGCAGCCTCTGTTCTGCAGCATAAGGTATCATGATTTCACCATCTCTAGCTTAAAATTTAGCTCCTGTAACATCTTTACCATTTATATGTTAATGCATGTTTAGACTCAACTTTAATATATACCAGCTTGCTCACTGGCAGAGAAACTCTGTATTGGAGAAAGAACAAGAAGAAAAGATTGAGATCTGCTCTGTTTCAGATCTATTGTTAGACAAGGTCACTGGAATGTTTGAGTAGGATCTCAATTAAATTGCCCTGGCTCAAGTCCTTAGTATTACATTGATTTGCATGTGAGTTTCTTGTGCGACTCCATAAGGACATAATCTCAGTGTTCTACTAAAATTCTATTAGACATAAAACAGATTTTTGCTTTCTGTGATAGTCTTTATATAGTTATGATGAGAGATGCTCTGAAAGAAATGCCTTCTGTTTTATTATGTTGGTCCACAATGTCAGAGACAGATGCTGGTGGTATGACAATAGAGGTCAAACCTTCCCTCCAATATTCCCTTATATTTTGCTGCCATGTGACTGATGGTGGCAGAGGAGCAGTCTGACAAAATGGTGTCTGACATGGAAGTGTGTGTGAAGCAAAAGTGTATTTGCATTCCTCCACACAGAAAAAATGGCATCCACTGATACTCACTGACACTTGCTGAATGTTTATGGAGACCAAATCATGTATGCTAGCACAATGAGGTGGAAGGCGATGCATAAACCCACTACATGAAATGGGTTAGTAAATAATATACGCAGAAGGGATCTATATGGGCCTAAGTGAAAAGTAAAATGTCTGGAAGTAGTTAAAGGAAGAAAGTCTTTTCTTCTAGCCAGTTAATCAACACAGAAGGAAGGCCACAGAGGGAATATGATTCTGAGCTGGATGCAATAGGAGAATACAACTAGATGTTTGAAAAATGAAGAATTTGTTTGCAAACATACAAAATCTCAGCTAGCCCTGCAGGGACACACTAGCCTGTTTCATGAAGAATAGACTGGATGTAATCTATGTGATGAAATCCTTGAACACTTGTGATTTGGTTTCACAACTGCAAATGAAATAGGCAAGTTAGGCCACAGCTGTCATTATACATTCCATGTGTGAGGCCATTGGGCAGGAGCATTATCCTGCCAGTCAGGAAACTGATTTTGGAAATTCCCTTCCCACAGAAGTGTATACAAATTCCAGTTGCAGACTATTACTGAAAAAGTTGTATATTACTTCTATAAAATCTGGATGACTACACAGGCATAGTGTAGTAAATTTGCAAATGTTGAGGATAGGTGGAGGGTCTGTCATGAAAAAGTACAGCACATACAGGAAGTCCAATCTCTTACAGTGAAAATTCTCTAACTGCTTAACCCTAGGATTAGTATAAAGATGAGATAGTAAGGCAGTCTTTATACACCTTCAGAGTTTGTACTTGTCCAGATCTGTAAGATCTCTGAGGAACAATCAAAATTTGAACATATTAGAAGGATAAAGTACGGGAGAACAGATACCATATTACAGAAAATAAATGTATTAAAACTATCTGATGAAAATTCCTCTCACATGTCTCTGTTAATTTCCTTGACGTGTACCAGAAAAGTAAAATAAATCAGTCAATGGGGAATAAAGAATTAATAAAAATAGGAATGAAATTTTGTTTTATACAAAGGAAGTTATACAGTATAGAGGAATGCTAATAATAAAGTTATCAGAATTTTAAAATATACCTTATTGTTAGTGCAAATTAGATTTATCCATTCCATACCTATGGAATGTGAAAATGTAAGTAGCGGCAAGTCTTACAGCGTGTGAGGTCAGTCTTGCCCCCAGACACTTTTGTATGTGTCATTTATCTGTTAAAACGCTAGCTAACACTTGCTGATTTTAGAAGGTATGTGCGTACAGCTGTGGACAAGATTGAACAGAGACTTTTCAACTTGAAATTTCCTCATACAAATGCAAATACTTTTTGCAATCTGACACTAGTTAACAATAGAGTCATTCATTCATTCTCACTATAACAAATGAATAAAAATCCCCTTCTGTTAGCAGTACACAGACAGTTGATAGTAACTAAATATCTGTAGTGATTATGTGTTACAAGATCTGATTCTGTTGTACGTAAGTTCTATTTTCATCTCAGCTATAGGCTACAAAACAACTATGTTCTATTACTTGCTCACGGGCATTGGAAGAAGAAATCTTCCATCCACAGCTGCAATAAAAAAGGTGAATTGGATTTGAGGAAATGAAGAAAACTTCAGGGTTGGCCTAATACTTAGCTCATATTCACTATTAACAGAAAAGTATCTACTGAATGTCAGTAGTGGCAGATATCTTAGTCTTTTTATTGTTGGAGTTCACTATTATATGAAACTTTCCAATTATTTCATTGATCTGAATTAATTCAATCAAAATGGTATAAAAGTGTCTATCGGTCTGCTGGCTATACTCTTGATAATGCAGCCCAGTATGATTGGCCTTCTATTTCACAATAACCTACTTATTGAAGACTTACGTCAAGAAGAGATGCAGAAATATGCTATTGATTTTATTTATTATTATTTTATTCCTTTCAGACAACTACTATCAGGGTGTTTATAGTCCCTGTCAAATATTAGACATCTTGAGAAAAAAATTACCTCAGAAGATTTTGAAAGGATTTAAAACTGTCAGTCATAAACTCTGCTGTAATCTTTAAATTACTTTCTGAAAATTCTCAGCACAAGTTGCAAAGATATTTTGTCGAGCTGTTTAAGGACCTATCTGCAATATCTACAGAAGTACGGTTTGGCAAAACCACATCCGTTAGTGCCGATATTTCAGGGATTTTATTTTGGACTAGCTGTACATGGTCTTATAGATTGAACACCCCTTAACAGCTGGTGTATATTATGTGCACTCCTGACAGCATCTTCCAATTTAGTTTCTTTCAAAAGGAATTTAGCTCATGTATTCCAAGATTATTCTGTGATCTGAAGCTTTTTTTAAGTGAAGACAATTGAGAGATTCACTTCAAAAGCACATACCTGATCTAAACTAAAATACTAATGTGGACACATCTACAATATCTTTAGATACATGAGGAAATGGAAGACATAAAATCATGATCAGGTGTTGGAAGCAAACCTCATATCTTGAAATATGTTCCATGAGACTCATTAGGGCCTGAAAAATATGAATAGGGTCTCAAACGTTTTTATGGAAGACCCTAATGACTTCTGTCCCTAGGAAAGGACCTGCTTTACTGTGAGTTGACACAAGAACTCTAAAATTCTATCCCAGAAAGGATGCAGGAAGAAAGAAGCTGTGGACGTCAGTGATCTAAATAGGAATGTGGCGAATCTAAATGTGTTTAAATACAAAGTACCATGACTACTGAACAAGATGCCAAAAGGATCAGTATTTCAGTCACTTAATATATAATCTGCAAATGTTGGCAGAATGACTATTGACAGAAGGAGTATCAGTATTCTAGAAGTGTCTTGCATATACTAGCACTAAAGTTAAGAGCACTGACTCTCTTGAAGCAATCTGACATTGGGTAGCCTTAGATGTGGTTTTGTACAAGATACAGAAGCACTTCAATATTTATGCAAACACAAGGAGAGTCCTACTGAGGTTCTCAGCCTGCTCTAGCATTCTAGAATTCTTGAGGGTGTCAATGTTTTTGCTACTACTTGTGTCTCATGCATTTATACAGCTTATTAATTAGCCAATACTGAAGCATACTTCTCTGGAAATATCTGGTTATGGAGATAAAAAATGTTGATGAAGAGTGAAATCAAACAATAGAAAAGAGCAAAGATCCTGAATGAGCCCTAAGCATTTAAAAGAATCATAAAACCCAAGGAAAATTGAGGAGTTGCTGTTCCATATATGTATGAGAAATAACAGGGGAAAAGCACAGCAAACAAATTTCCCCCTAGATTCAAACTGTTGTATAGTATGAATAAAACTGCATAGATGTTGCCAATCAATTTTGCTGTTTCAGAAAGTGAGTAGTGTCCTTGAACAATGTTCCACTTGCTTTTCTCTCTGACCCTTGCACAGCAACCTCCTCTCTCCCTTCCTGCTGCTTCCTTCCTATCTTGCTTCTCTGTACTTCAGTAGGAAGAACACTCCACAGTAACCACAGAAGGAAAAATCTTTGGTTATGTGGTAATCCTGTAATATTACTGTGATTTGACAAAAGATGTTTCAGATGGGTCTCTCTTTGTTCTCCTTGGTAACGAGTAGATTGTATTGGTCTTAGACTATATTAGCAGAAGAACACTGAGAATGCAGTTCAGTTCATTATGCTTGCTGCAATGCACTATCTCAGTTGCTTTATGAATTTTATCTTCTCTGATGCATCTCTTTTAACAGCTTGTCTGATTTCTGCTCTTTGAGACTATAAGGCTCGTGGTTATTAAAGGCCTGTCAGTCTGACTTTGGTGACAAGGAAGATTATGGGGAGGTTACTTTGACTGCCATCAACACAGCAGTGTTAGTCGATGACTAACTTGATATCTTCCTATGGCAAGATGACCTGCTTAGTGGACAAGAAAAAGCCTGTGGATGTTATTTATTCAGACTTCAGCAAGGCATTTGATAATGTTTCCTTTATCATTCCCCTAGAGAAACTGGTGCTCATGGTTTGGATGGATGTACTGTTTCTCGAGTAGAAAACTGGCTGGATGGCTGGGCCCAAAGTGTCGTTGTGAATGGAGTTAAATCTAGTTGGCAGTTAGTGCTCCCCAGGGCTCAGTATTGGGACCAGTTTTGCTTAATACCTTTACTGTATAATATCGATGAGGATAAATTCCTGATCCTGGTATTGGACAAACCAAACAGAGGTGAAGCATTACAGGACCAAGAGTTTGCAAATGAAGAAGAGCTCATTCAAGAGGCAGTTTGGACTGTAGGAACCATGCTCCACCTGAGTTTGTGATCTCAAGGAACATGGGCCAAGCAAAAATCAGTCCCTGAAATTCAGAGGAGTGAAATTCCACAGGGTGAGGTCTCCTGGGAAAACACCCTTATGGATATAGGAACAGAACAGAGCTGGCAGCTCCATAAGGACATCTTTCTGAAATCACCAGAGCTTTCTATCCCATAGCATAAGAAATCAGAGGCAGGAAACCAGCATGACTGAACAAGGACCTGCTGGTTAAACCGTCGGATAGAAAGTGATAGCAGAAGCAGGGATGAGTGTCCTTGGAAGAATACAGGGATGCCATTCAAACATGCAGAGATGGGATCAGGAAAGCAAAGGCAGAGATGGAATTGAATTTGGCAAGGGATGTGAAAAATAACGAGGATTCTACAGGTGCATTGGTCAGAAGAGAAAAACAAAGAAGAGAGCGTTCTAGACCAACTGGTGTTATCTGGCTCTTCTCTGTTACTTGGAAGTACGCATCCTTCCCACATCATATCTATTTTAGAGCTCTGGTTATCAGCCAAGGTAAAGCTCTACCTTTCAAATATTGGTGGCCTGAGTAGAGGTACTAGAAGTAAATGATTCAGTAATTCAATATCACTAAATAAATCATTAAGATTTAACTGCTCTCCAGTTCCTAGAGAAGTCTCTACAAGACTTTATTAATAAGATAAATTCAGTAGTACTTAAAAATCTCTCTTCTTTTGCATGTATTTATTAAATACTGAAATGAAACCAGCAACACAACAAAACGTGAGGAAGATGACCTAAAAACCTTCAGAAGACGATTGTATGATTGAATTTACTTTCAAAAAGCTTAACTTCAAGAAATCAGGGGTTAGTGCTTATCTTCATAAATTTAGCAATGTTGTTGAGATGGTACTGATTATTTTAGAAATAAAATGATGTTTCAGAATGATCCATAGATGTTTTGAATACTGATGTTCTAAGAATTCCAAGTGGGAAAACAGAGTTATTTTCAAGCGGCTACAATTTTGTCCTCAGAAGCTATTTGTTTTGGACACAGTTCAGTGTTCTTGTATGTGGTGTGGAGAAAATTTATAGTTCTTCTTTGTTCACTCTTCTAAATCCTAAAAAGATATATGCACATTAGCCACCATTTGATGAACACAGACATAGTTCTTGTTGACGATATGTGACTAGTTTAAAGAGCATGCAAGTATGGTTATAATGGCTTTAAAAATGACTTGGACTTTTCGCTCAGAGCTTAAACAAACTCCCAGCACTTGTGCAGTTTACCATGATTAACTAGGTGATTTCTTTGTGCAATATTGTTTTCTCTAGAATTTGTACAAACTCAAATATTTATTCATTTTAACATTAAATGAGGGAAAATAAAATACTGTAGGAAAATATCACTTCAACTGAGAGTACTGTACATAAATTGCTCTCACAAATGTAGGCAAAAAGTGATTTTAAAAGACCAGTATGAGAATCAAAAATCTGTCTTCAGTACTTTAACAGGATTTCATAAAGAAGTCTCCAGCATAGCAATGCTGCATATATCAATGCTCTTAACATACACATACACAAACTTGGAAAAAGGTAGCTGAAAAACAGATCACCAACTCCAAATTCAAAAAGATGATTTACAAAGCAGTATGGATAAATATTTACCCCCAACCTCCAGAACAAAAATGAAACAAGACAAAACAACCCACCTCCTTTATCCCCCCCCCAAATAAATAAATAAATAAATAAATAAATAAATAAATAAATCCACCCTACATGTAGCATTGTGTCATTTTAAATTGAAGAAATTTAGTAAAGTGAGTGCTTTTAATTTACTGTACGCTCAGGACTGCACGACTCTTGAGACTACAGATAGAGTGGATAGTTGAGTAGAACACCAACACCTACTTGACCACAGAATCATAGATTAGTTTGGGCTAGATGGGACCTTTAAGATCATGTAGTTCCAACTCCACCTGTTATAGGCAAGGACACCTGCCTCTAGACCAGGTTACTCAAAACCCCACCAAGCCTGACTTTGACAGCTGAATGTGCAGGAGGCAGTTGCTAAAAAAACACCCACAGAAACAGCCTGAAATTTCAAACTCTGAAATACATTTGTTTTTGATATTATAGAGTGTAAGTGTAGAATATGAATTGCAGTTGTTCAAGTAGTCGAAATTTTTCCTGCTGACTTCAGTGAAACAAAACTTGGCTTCACAGGCAAGTTGGTAGACGAAAGCAGTGTAATTGCCCAGTAAATAACAAAGTTAAAAGGTATGAGTCTGCATATAGTTTACTCTTCGAAACCTGAATTTCTGTCTTCTTAGTCTTCGTGGAATCAGAATGGTTTGGGCTCAATGGGACCTTTAAGATCATCTAGTCCTAACTCCACCTGCTATAGGCAGGGACACCTCCCTCTAGACCAGGTTACTCCAAGCTCCATCCAGCCTGGCTTTGAATGCTTCTAGGAAGGGGCCATACGCAGCCTCTCTGGGTAACCAGTTCAAGTGTCTCACCGCCTTCCTAATTTTCTTCCTAATATCTAGTCTAAACCTACCCTCTTCCATTTTAAAACCATTTCTCCTTTTCCTTTCACTTCATGACCCCCTAAAAAGTTCCAACCCAGCTTTCCTGTGGGCTCCCTTCAGTTACTGACAGGCTGCTATTAGGTACCCCCAGAGCCTTCTCTTCTCTAGGCTCAAGAGCCCCAGCTCTCTAAACCTCTCTTCATAGGGGAGGTGCTCCAGCCCTCTGGTCACCTTCGTGGCTCCCCTTTGGACCTGCTGCAACAACTCCGTGTCCTTCTTGTGTTGGGAGCACCAGAACTACATTTGGATTGCCTCAATTTAAACTGTCATAGAATCTGTATTTCCAGTAAGTGTTTGGAAGAAGGGAGGAGATACAAGGTTTGTTTGTTTGTTTTACTTAGATGTTAGGATGTATTAGTGGTTTTCTTTCATGTATCTGTGGTCATCTGCCAGCTTTTGTAACCTAAAAATGGAGTAGTGTTCCCTTGAGTAGTTGATCACTTTCTGGTAAATTCCCTATACACCACTTAAGGAAAAACAATATTCCTTTCATAATGTTTAACTACCGTGTTTAAGAGTGTTCTTTATTTTGATCTTTACTGTTCCATTTTTTTTGTGATGAAGAGCTTCATTTTTAAATACAAATCAAGGGGATCTATTTAATTCTGAAGCTCACATTTTTACATGAAAATCTATTTTTCCAGTGGAATTAGCAGTGGCTTAAAAAGTAAAAACAACAACAACATCAAAAAAAATGGAACACAGTACAAAAAAAAACCGAAAAACCAACAGAACAAAGATACAGAAATAACAAAGAAACAAACAAAAAAATCCAAACAGCAACAAAAAGTAAAAAAAAAAGTCCCAAAAGATCCAACTGTATTTGAACCAGGCAAGCCAATTTGCCTTGTGGTGGGAGCCCCAGAACTGAATGCAATACTCCATGTTCACATGTGTTGTGAGAGCAGAGCAGAGGAGCAGAAGCACTTTCCTTGACCTTCTGGTCATGCTTCTCTTCATGCAATCCAGGATACAGTTGGCCTTCTGGGCTGCAAGCACATATTGGTGGGTCATGTTGAAACATTCATCAACTGATATTGCTGTTTTAATACTGTGCTATTCAGGATTTTCAAATATAGTCAAGGCTTTTAACAGCTTTACTGTATTTATCATCTGTCGTGTGGTGATCAGCAGGAAAGGATGGAGCAAGTTCAGCTTTTTAGAGACTGTTGTTTGCATATTAAGAACTGCCATACTCTGTCACCCTTGTGATCAATATTAGAAACAAAAACCAAACTGAATAGGCAGGAGAGTAAAATACTGTGTCAATCCTGAAACTAGTCATTGTGTAGAGTAATTTAATCTGTTTTGTCAACTTAAGTTACTGATTTATCCACGATGAAGCTTACTACTCTCATCATCAAATAGTTTACTGTTATCAGTTAGCGATAAATTAAAAAGTATATTTGTTGCTGGACCACAAAATCCTCCTGCTTAGAAAAACTTTAATATCTTTTCTTACACAGAAAAAAAAAAAAAAAAGGCAGCCATAACATGTTATACTTGTTTGCCTTTATGTTTTTATATGAAAAATTATGGTACAAAACATGTTAGAAATAATACACATAAATATGTTAACATTTCCTTTCAAGAGAAATTAATAAAAAGTGGACAAAAAGCAGAAAGTAGTGGTAAGAACTTGCAGAAGGAAGATCTGGCTGCTATAAGTGAAGATCAAGTTCGATTTCATTTAAAGAATGTGGAGGTGCACAAGTCCATGGGACTTAATGAGATCCATCCCATGGCTTCTGGTGGAACTGGCAGATGAAGTTGCCATGCTGCTATCATATTTGAAAGTCCATAGCAGACTGGTGAAGTTCCCACTGATTGGAAAAGGGGAAACATAACCTTCATTTTCAAGAAGTGAAAAAAAGAAGACCAGGGAACTACAGGCAAGCCAGTTTCACCTCTGTGCCTGGCAAGATCATGGAGCAAATTCTCTTGAAGGCCCTACTAAGGCACATGGAAAACAAAGATGAGGTTATAGGTGGTAATCAGCATGGCTTCACCAAGGTAAGTCCATGCCTGACAAACTTGGTGGCCTTTTATAATGGAGTTACAGCATCAGTGGAAAAAGGAAGAACAACTGATGTCATCTACCTGGATGCATCCAAAGCATCTGACACTATCCCACATTACATCCTGGTTGCCAAGATGGAGAAAAATTGATTTGATGGATGGACCACTTGCTGGATAAGGAATTGACAGGATGGTCATGCTCAGAGAGTTGTGATCCAAGTGGAGACCAGAGACGAGTGGCATTCCTCAGGGATTGCTGTTGGGACAGGTGTTATTTAACATCTTTGTAGGCAACATGGACAGGGGGATCAAGTGCACCCCCAGCAAGTTTGCAGATGAAAACAAGCTGACTGGTGCAGGTGACACCCTAAACAGAAGGGATGTTAACCAGAGGGATTTGGACAGGCTTGAGAGGTGGGCCCATGTCAAACTCATGAAATTCAACAAGGCAAAGAGCAAGGTCCCGCACCTGGATCGGGACAGTCCCAAGCTGAAATGCAAGTTGGGCAGAGAACTGCTTGAGAGCAGCCCTGAGGAGGAGGATTTGGGGGTGTTGGTTGATGAAAGATTCCACATAAGCCAGCAGTGTGCACTTACAGCTCTGAGGGCCAACTGTATCCTGGGTTGCATCAAGAGAAATGTGACCAGCAGATCAAAGAAAGTTTTTCTGCCCATCTACTCTGCTCTCGTGAGACTCCACCTGGAGTACTGCATCCAGTTCTGGGGTTTCCAACAGAAGAATGACAAGGAGTTGCTGGAGCAGGCCCAGAGGAGGGCCACGAAGATGATCAGAGGGCTAGAGCATCTCTCCTACAAGGACAAGCTGAGAGTGCTGGGGCTCTTCAGCCTAGAGAAGAGAAGGCTCAAGGGGGACCTTACAACAGCCTTCTAGTACCTGAAAGGGACCTGCAGGAAAGCTGGTTTGGGACTTCTTAGAAGGGCATGTAGTGAAAGAAAAAGGGGAAATGGTTTTAAACTGGAAGAAGGTAGGTTTAGACTAGATACTAGGAAGAAATTCTTAACTGTGAGGGTGGTAAGACACTGGAACTGGTTGCCCAGAGAGGTTGTGGATGCCTCATCCACATTCAGCATTCAAAGCCAGGCTGGATGGGGCTTTGAGTAACCTGGTCTAGAGGGAGGTGTCCCTGCCTATAGCAGGTGGAGTTGGAACAAGATGATCTTAAATGTCCCATCCAGCCCAAATCATTCTATGATTCTATGCTATAAAGAAGCTTATTGCTTTATGTCCCACTGTCTCAACCTCCTTCAAAACAAGTAAAGTGAATACTTCTTGTCACAGTTGTATCAATTTGCTTCAGTAAGGAAGTCAGCATGTCAGGTTAATGATGGCATTCAGTAACAGTGAATTAACCCATATCAACTTTCAAATAATGCTTGTTCAACAGACTTTTTCTTAGTTCTCTAAAAAAATAATGTATTCTTTCCAATAGCACTACATACACTGTTTGATTTGGAAGACAAGAAATACAGCTTCATGCCACACAAACTGCTGTAACAGAGGTTGATATTACCCAACTTATCATAACCACCTGAAGTTAATATGTATGGCTGAATCAATAAAAATATCCGCAACTGACAGGAGTCTCTATAAACTTTGCACTCCAGGAGACGTATCAATATCATTCAACCAAATGAAGAAATTTCTGCTCCTAAAATGGTTCAAAATAAATTCACTACAAATTGTACATCTGATTTTTCAGTAATCTAAGCATTAAAAGGTGTCTTTTTTTCATATATCATAGAACTCTAGGGGGAAATGTAGTTTGAAGTTGAAAACAGATATCAAATACAACCACTCTTTTAATAACTATCTTCAATCAGTTGAAAATACAAGCCTCCTATCTAGCTCTTATTTTTTAATTAGTTTAAAAAGTATGTAGCTTGCAATGTATTTCGTCTCCAGTTTCTTCTTTCCTTGATTAATTTAGATTTACTATGTTATTCTGTTCAGGCTTAGTGAGTGAGTCTGAAAGTGAGGCAAATTAATTTTCTCATTTCATTTTTGTTTCACTGACCGTTAGTTTTCCAAAATACAGTAGCTTTTGAAGAATGTCAACTATTTTTGCTGAAGATCTGTCTGAATCAGGATATCCAACAAATGGTAGAGTTACATACCAAGAAAAAATTGCTCTTATTTCCTTGGGGTACATTACAATAGGAAACACTCTTAAACTATATAGAACAATAATATCTCAGGAGATTTTTAAAATTAGCTTGGAACTGGTCAGCTGAATTAAAAGCTGAAATAAATTCACCAATAGCAGTACATTTCCATGGCTAGTGTGGCAACTCAGTAAGGAAGACGATTATCAGAACAAAACAGGCATTTGGAAAATTATAGACTTAAAGGACTTTCCCACTTAATTTGGGGTGGGAAAAAAAAAAAAACAACAATCTAACAAACAACAAGATACAGAGGCTTGTGTTACACTAAGCTAAATTGCACAGAATTGATATTGAAATTGATTTTTGTATAGTCTAAACATTATTGTACATGAAAAAAAACCACAACGCTTTAATATTTGATTTACTTTTTGAGCTGGTTTAGAGTACTGGGAATGCTTTCCTCTTCTGAGATAATTATACATAAATTAAGGATAGAAGACTCTTTTGCATACTGTTTGAAGAAACCTTTGAGCATTTTAAATTAAGGAAAGATGAATTTAATAGTTTATTAATTTGTTTTCTAGACCCATATAGTTTACTATGCATATATTCAAGTTTTATGGAAACTAAAACATTCTCAGAATATTAGTCACTACTTGCACCGTAAGCTTTTAGGACCTCCACAAGATATTGTGATCTTAATGAGCATTTACCTAACGAAATTAGAATCTTATTTTAGTTTATCTTCTTCAGTTACTTAGAAAATGGTACAAGTGGTGTCATTCTCTCAGCACTGAGAAAATTCAGTAAATGTCATCTTTAATTGATACATTTTAGATCATTAAAGCATCATTGAAAAATACTGTGCTGACAACACAATTTCTTCTTAAAACAGCGAGGTGAGCCTGAAGAAATACTGGGAGCTAATGAGCAGAAGTGTTTAAGTACTCTGGTATACACACTGGATAATGGTCTATGCTGGAACAGTAGATGAATTTTCAGACTCTCAGGCAGCCAACAGGGGATGGATTACGAAGGCTAACAAACCATTCTGTTTCAAATGCCTGTACATACCTAGTAAGCTTCAGAACAGTGAGTTTATATTCATGTGATGAGGAATATAAAGAAAGGTAGAACTAGAAGGACAAGAAGAACTTCTTTTGCCAAACACCTTTTACTTCCCTTTCTTTGAGAGGTTCCTGATCTTTCCCAGTCTTCTTTAAGTGCAACTGTTAGAGTCTGATATCACAGGAAGCAATGGTGAAAATAAAAAAAAACTGTAGTGTAAGCAGAGAAGACTGTATGCCTTGGCCTCTTTTCAAGCCCTCGAGGAGCCTAATTCTGGCTCTAATAATTTTGTCTTCCATCTTCCAGTGGTATCCTGGAGTGCACTTAAAGGAGCGTGGCCAACAGATCAAGGAAGATGATCCTCCCCCTCTGCTCTGCCCAGGTGAGGCCACATCTGGAATACTAGGTGCAGTTCTGGGTTCTTCAGTTCAAGAAAGACAGGGAACTTCTAGAGAGAGTAAGTGGAAGGCCCCAAAGATGACGAAGGGCCTGAAGCATCTCCTGTATGAGAAAACGCTGAGAGACCTGGGGTTGTTCAACCTGCAAAAGAGAAAGCTGAGAGAGGATCTTATCATGCTTATAAATATTTATGAATTAAAAAAATTAAATACCTGAAGGGCAGAAGTCAAGTGGATGCAGGTAGGCTTTTTCAGCAGTGCCCAGTGATAGGACAAGAGGCAACAGGTACAAACTGGAACACAGGAAGTTCCACGTGAAAAAACTTTACTGTGAAGGTGCCAACAGAGCACTGGAACAGGCTGCCCAGGGAAGCTGTGGGGTCTCCTTCTATGAAGATATTCAAAACCTGCCTGAATGCTTTCCTGTGCAACCTGCTTTAGAGATCTCTCTTTAGCAGGGGGTTGGACTAGATGATCTCTAGAGGTCCCATCTAACTCCTACAATTCTGTGATTATCTAATATTAATAATTGCTTTAGTCCTATTAATAATAGAAAATCAAAATCAAAAGAGATTTTTTTTTCTCCTGATACAGAAAATGTAAGAGACATCTGCTAATATTTACCATTTTTTAAACTTGGAAAAAGTAATAATAATAAAAATTATTATTATAATAAAAATAAAAATACAATAAGCAGTATGTTTGCTTTTATGGATTTTCAAAGTAGATAAAATAAGCTAATTTTGAAGGGATTTTTTCCCTTACATAAAAAGTATAAGGTATATTATACATTAATTCTCACAACCCAAAAGATACAGCTGTACTATAAAAACACAGGGAAAATGCAATTAACTAATTTGACTTGGTAAGAGCTACCTTCTTTTGGCTTTTTGTCCAGAAATGCAAAAACAGTATGGCAAATACTAAAAATGAAAAGGAACATGTCACAAAGAGGCAAGAGAGAATATCTTTAGAATAAGCTTTACTGCATAAAAATTATTAATGGAATTTTGCATTAATCCATACAAAGAGAATAATACCTTGACAATCAAAAAAGTGAGATTTTCAGTTTACTGACAAAATATGAGTAGGTACTGTCTGTCCTGAAAAGAGCATATTTGAACACCATTTCAGAAAGAATCTCCTGAAGCCCTAAGAACCTGATTTTGCACATTTAGTGCTGTAGAAATCAGTAAGATAACTACTCAAGAACTTCTTGAATGCCCAAATACTAGTACAGACTATTCAACTCCAGCTGTGGTGCCCCTGTTCACTGCAGGGGAGTTAGATAAGATTGCCCTCAGAGGTCCTTTTCAACCCAAAGGATTCTATGATTCTATAATTCTATGAAAAGGTTCTTTTATGATTTTTTCTCTCGTACTTTCAAGAACAAACTCTACAATTTGATTTATGTTTGTAATGGTCTTTAGCTGGGATAATACTGCAGTGGAAGATTAACTAATGCAGAAAACAAAAGTCCTCAGAATTGCTGGTTCATTCTGTTGAAGATAAGTTTTTCAAGTTGTCTTCAAACTTTCCATTTTTATAGTGATTCAGTCATAAATATTAATACCTTTTTTCTCTAATGCATGGAACAACTTGTAAAAAAACTTACAGAGGTGTATATGCTATTTACAAACAAAAAATCAAACAAACCCCAAACCAATAAAATATGCTTTGCCAACATCTCTGGTACACTGCAGTCATGTGCAATGAGACATAGAGTCCGAAACACCGTATTTTCTGTTTTTCATTACATAGTACAATATATGTAAATTACCACAGTGTACTATTTCAGTGCCAGGAATTTATGGGCCCTACTGACTCTCCTCTTCTCCAGACTGAATAGTTGCAGCTCTTTCAGGTTCTCCTTACAGGACAGGTGCTCAAGACCCTCAACCATCTTGGTGGCCTTCTGTAGTACTCTCTCCAGTACGTCCACGTTTCTTTTGTACAGGGTGGCTCAGAATTGATTTATCATATTACAGAACGTCAACTGTGGTTTTGTCCTTGCATGTTAGTTTTTGTAACTTTATGCCATATCATTTCAGCACTTTATAGCAGCTATAGAAAGGACTACATGAAAGCTCATCTCCTAACCAGTCTGAGGAGTGGTTTGATCTTCACTTCCCAGTCAACTCTTGATTTATTTTCTGCAAGAACATAGAAAGTTGGTAACTGATTCTCACTTGGTACTAAAACTTGAGCTGAGGTCACCACACAGGGTGAGCAAACACACCGCAACTAAAGAATCAAAAGCCAAGAGTAAAGGATACATCTGGGAGCCAGGAGTACCCTGTGAGCACAGCTTCCAGCACAAGCACGTTTCTACACCACCTACACACACAAGCAAAGAGCCACCGCACACTCAACTAACATCACGGCCCATTGCGCCCTTTATAGCCGCCGTACCCCGCCCCGGCAGTGCCCTCGTTCCCCCGCGTGCTCGCAGCGGCACCCAATCACAGACTGTCGGCGCTGAGCACGCGCGCTTATGTGCGCGATGCGGAGAAGGGGGCGGGCCGGAGAGGCGGGCCGGGGGCGAGCGTGAAATCCGCATCCGGGTGAGGCCGCAGCGCGTGGGGCTCGCGTGTGGGGGGGTGGATTTTAGGAGTAAAGAGGGATGTGACTCGCACAGTCTGCGCGGGAGCGTTGGGGACGTCAGCGACCCTAACAGCCGTGCCGGTGTCTGGCGGGGGCGGTCGCTGGAACGTCGGGCGGGATGAGGAAGCTCTGCTCTGAGGGCAGCTTGCCCGCGTTAGCTGAGCCTAACAGAGAGGAGCAGCCATTAAATCCGGCACCCTCGCCTTCTTCTTCCCTGGACCGTTTAGCTACTGCCTATGGTAGTGGAACCGCGGCGGCTGCTGTAGGTGCTGCTGTAGGTGCTTCTCTCCTGAGGCCTACCTTTATTTGTGCCGCCGACTGGTTGCTTCTCCGTGCTGCCTGAGGGCCGGGCCCACCTGGGCACCTGTCATGACACTGGTGGTGGCCGTGCTCTGTGGGCGTGTGGCTGTGGGAATGCTCAAATGGAGTTATAACAATACATCAGGGGAGCTGTTGTGTTTTCCAGTCTCTGCACTGGAAAACTGATGGCAGTGGAAAGGCAGTGTAGGCAGTTCTCTAGCCCAGTGCTTTGGAAATGACCTCTGTCCATTTGCTTCTGAGGAGGGGAGGGTGTTTGTGACCAAGGTTTCCGACGTTATCAGAAATCTTACATCATGGGGAAACATCTAGGAAGATTTTCAGCGCTGTCTATGTACTTAATATCTGTTTATGTAAAGGGTGTTAGTTATTGAAGTATTTCTGAATAGCTATCTGAATCCTTGGGCATCTAAAAACTTTTCTATAAATCTAGTCTTTAAGCATTTTAGTACTGTAGAATTCTCATTTTTATAATAGGTCTGACTGTCACCTGTTGGTATCTCAGCATCTGAGCTCTACCTTTTGCTCTAGGATAGTTCCTTCATGAGCTCTGTATGCAGCTTTAGCTCTTCTCAGCAGGCTATAATTTATTCTGTAAGCAATTATCCTTTCTGTCTGAGTGAGTAATTTTGCCCATCAACTGTACACTATGGATGTTTTTCTTGCCATTTTATTGCAGCATTTTAGTGGATCCTTTGACTGTTTTTTTTCTGTCCTGGTACTTGAAGACTTATTGATGCAGAGTTGTATAACTTCTCATTTCTTTGTAGCTATTTTGTTTTCTTTTGCTCTTTGTATTTTGCTCTACTGCATATGTTTCTTCACTGCATGATTTTGTTCTGCCTCCATATGCCTAGTTTGGGTATCTGAGTAATTGTTGGTGCAAGTATACTGGTATTTTGTGGGTCTTTTTCTTTTTAGGATGTCAATTTTTCTCTGCCACTAATGCAGGAAGTAGACTGCCGATCATTTTCAAAGAGTGTTTGTAGGATAGATGATGTCTTCTAACAAGTGCAGTAATGACCTTTGTACTGATAGGACTTGAAAGGAGTAGGAAAGAAAATCACAGCAGTGTTTGAATGAGATGCCTGAATGCACAATTAATAGGATACAGCCTTTCTCAGAACCTCATAAAAACATGCCTCATAAAAATATGGTGCACATTTATTTTACACAGTTTTGAAAAGAAAACCATGAAGTATAGGAGACAAACTTAGATGCTTTTATTCATAGTCTCAGTAATGCCTTCTACTATAAGCATTTGGAGATCATAACGTTCTAGACTGGTTTCTTCTACCTTGAAGCTGAGGTGATATTTTATTGTAGCTCACCTGAGAAGGTGTGTGGATTTTCTCCACACCAAATTGAGACAGTGGACATGAAAGTAGTCACTTTTGAATATGTTTTCTTCAAAATCCTTATTCTGACCATTGCTGTAATTAAGTTGAAGGATTCCCTCCTGTTTGTTCCTACCTGGATATAGCAACAATTGAAAAGTGATTATACCCACTGACCTGTTCATATCTGTGATGTTCACACTGATTTTGAGATGCTGATTGGTCTTTACTAGAACCTGGAGTGCAGTTTAAGTTCTTCCGTACTCAGTTACTCACTCCTCGGTTGTTGTCTGGTTGTCTTTGAATGCTGTAGACCAGCTCCTTTATATCTCTTCCCAGGTGACAGAACTTCAGCTAGAGGTCAGTGATGAAAATATGTTCTCTAGACTGTGTTAGCAGCTTATGTGGTGTCAGCCTGATGTTCAGGATGATAGTTACATAGATTTCTGAGTGGCAAAATACAGTTATGCTATAATGTGTGTTTCTGATCTAGAGGAACAAATGGATAGCAGTCCTAAGGGCAATAACTGTCGTTCTCCAAATGTTTTTAGAACTGCTAAGACACCTAGGTATGATGCATGTCTGAGCAGTTGGCTTGACTCCTCCTGGCTTCCTGAAAGCCAACTTCCAGGAAGGCTTGCAACACCAAATGGAAAAAGTTTGTGGTATGATGGAAACAAGTTTTCTGTCAGTCTTCAGAGCTCTCAATACCTTCTTTCTCATGTTATTTGAGTCCACGTAGATTCATAAGGTGGTTGTTTCATTCTGCAGTGATCTGGTATGCTTGTGTTCTGTAATCTGCTATTGTCAATCTGTGCAACTTTTGATTCCTTTAAATGCCTGTGTAAGAAATATCTTTCTATTTAAATAAAAGTAATTTGGTCGTAATAATGGAGGAGAAAAACCTCTTGTTAAACCAGTCTTGATATTATTTTTCAGCTATATTTTTTCTTTTGCCTAGAGCTTTTTCACTAGTATGGGGTTTGGGGTTGCAGACAGTAAATTTTAAGTCATGCAGATTAAATCTGCCTTTAAGTATACTTTAAGTAATAGACTATCTAGAATGTGCTGCAGGTTAGTTTTCAGGCAGTGTAACTCTTGTTACATTTAATCTCTTTTTAACTTACATATTTATCATAAGAATGCATCAGAATTGAAGGCAAGAGTTATTTTTCTGTTTTATAAAATTTATGTTTAATATGCAAATAACCATCACTTGTGCTAATACAAAGAAATACTTTTAGGCTTTCTCACTTTTGTTAATGCCTGCTGCAGCCATAATCTCTTTCCTTTATTTCCGGTATATTGCTGAAGCAATGGTACCTGCTTTCCAAACTTGAGTCTCCAGATGTGGTGCAATTGTAACATAAAGGAATTAAGTTATTTGTAATTTTCTTTATGTAGAATAACACAAAATGTAGAATTTCTTAGCATACAGTGGGAATTGTATTCTTTCATCCTAAAGAGTTTGGGATGAATTTTCCTTTTATGAAAAGATAGCTGGCTTTTGTCCTTTAAATTGTTCAGCTGACAGGCTTATTTTTGGAATGAATGAAATGAATTTTCAGGCTTCTACTCATTGCTTCAATGAAGTCTTAAAAAGGGAAATTTGGTCTTCGAGTATTCAGACTATGTCTGGAGCAGTAGAATCAAGTTATCCATACACTTTTTGCTTTTTATTTTTTAAGCAACCTGAAGTAAAACTAAGCGAATTAACTTCATTGATTTACATTGACTTTTTCAAGACATGATGACCATTTGCAAATAGATTAAAAAGGTTGGCGTTGTTATAAAACTCTTCTGAAGTTTTTCATAAACAGGTTGTGGAATGTGTCAGCTTGTTTGCATATATAAGGCTAATGTTTCATGTTGATGGTGTTGTTACAGGTATTGTCTAGTAAACTTTTCAAGCCTTTGAAACAGGAATGGACATGATAATTATAAAAGTATTCTGGATTCTTAGTAAGAAAAACATATTTCTAATGCCTGTATACATTTGAGCACATTTTTATACTCACTGCTATGTGCTGAACATTTTGAAGAAAAAATCTGGTTTTTATTACTTGTCACTGAAGTGATCACAATTCATTGTTTATATGTATGTCAGCTAAGAATATGGAAATGACTGTAGTTTGGCTAACTTTAATCTTTATGAAATAAAACTTTTATTACATTTTCATGAAGTTCTAAATTTTGTGTAACAAAAACACACTTGTTCAAATCATTGTGCTAGTTTAGAATAAAAAAATCTAATCTCAGCTAGTTTATGGAACATTGAGGCAGTATTATTATTATAGGGTAACACTAGTATATAGCTTCAATAACACTTTTAAAATATAGTTTTCATTTATTCAGTACTTTCTTGATCAAATAACCAAATTTTAATCTTTTAGCTATTTTCTGACAACATATAACATCCTAATACTTTAACATTAATTAGGTAAGTTTTCAGATACAGTGGAATATAAGTTGGGTCTTGTCCAATTCTCTTACCTTTAAACTCTCAGGAATATTACTACTTTTACTTCAGTACAGATCTTCTGGAAAAGGTGGAAAATCTTTGTGCACAGTTGCAAACTAATCTTATTTGATTCTGCTACAGTATGGTGGGTTTTTTGTTTGTTTTATTGTTAGTTTTTGTTTTTCTTTAGGAAAACTTAATTAAAATAGTTATGCTGGTAGCAAGGATGTTTCCAAATTGTGATTCTTGCTTCTATTCATCTTCCCTTTGAAATATAAAGGAAAACAATTTGTACTGAAGTCCTTATTGCTTGTAGTCTGTAAGTACAATTGGAAATTAGCACTGAAGACTGATAGTGTTAAAAACTAATTTATTTGTAAACAAGGAATATAAGCATATATTAAAGCACAAAACATTCAAAAAGCAAATTATTCCAACTAGGAAAACTACTAATTTTGAGACTGATCCAGAATGTGTTAGTGAACTATTGCTTTTACATCAGCCAAGAACTTAAAAAGGGACTTAATGTATTACATAGTGTCTGTAAAAACAGTTCACAATGGTGTTACCAATGTTAAAAACAGTAATGTATGAGTATAATTATTGGTTGTTTTTTTCCCCCCAGTTTTGGTATGTAATAAGGAATTGTGCTGTTATTATGGATTACTGTATTCTTAAGGGTTTTTAACGTAATTATTTTATGCACTAAAACAACACAGGCCAGGGATGTATGCATGCTCTCGGTTTGAATAGGAGCAGAAGAATATGCAGTGGGCCAGCATCTGTTTCAGCCAGATAAATGTATGTAAAAATACAAGGAAAAGATGTAGGGAGTGTGTGTATTCTGTTCTGTTTTTTGGCTTATCTGAAAAAAAAAAAAAAGTAATATGCCAATGTTTTGCAAATATATGAAGTTAATATGTAGGCTGCTTAGAAAGTGATGCCTCCTATTTGTTTCACTAGAAACTACAATAGATACAATGACCGTATTATTTGGTAGAGCAAATTCTCAGTTTTCCAACATAGTCACTATTATTAACTATGCATTTTTGCTGGTGATGAATAAGAGCCTGCATGCTGTTCATGTTTAAAAAAATAATAAAAAAAAAATTTGCACCACTGGAGGTGATCTGCTGTCACTATTGCTGAAATGCACCATCTACTGTGTCACTATGCTAAAATCCACTGTTTGATCTCCATAAATGTTCAGCAAGCGTTGATGAATGTCAGTGGGTACAGTGTTTACTGCATGGTGAAATTTAATGGCACACCTTTGCTTCATATGCACTTCTATGTCAGACTGCCCCTCTGCTGCTATCTGTTACATGGTAAAAAAAAAAAAAAAAACCACAAACAAACAAACCAAAAACAAAAACACCAAAACAATGGAATATTGGCATGAAGGCTCAATGTCTACATCCATACCACCTCTGATATCTGTCTCTGATGTTGTGGGACAACATAATAAAATAGGAAACAGCCCTTTTAGTAACGTAGTTGTAGGACTTTGGTCCTGATTTTTATGGGCTGTTAGTTCTCTCCTCTCCTTGCACATGTGACACTTCTTGGGAGTAATACAATATTGAGTACATCTAGACATTAACAGTATCGCTGGTGGGGGGGATGCCAGAATTTCAGAAGAACAGTGTGACTTAACATTTCTACTATGGATTTCATACCTACTTCAAATGAGTATTCTGAGCACTTGAGAGAAGATATGCAGCTCTTGGTGACGATACTAAATGTGAGCGGATGGGTGTACCAAGTATTTGCTCTAAGCTATGGATGTTCCTAGAAAATTACTCTCATAGAGGATTACTTTTGCATGTGTTCTTTTGTGTACTGTGTCAGTAGGGTTAGAATTAACCTGTAAGAAGGTGAGCAGGTTTAGTAATACTTCATCTGTACGTATCCAGAATAAGTGTTGCTTTCTTGGAAAGTCTCATCACTAATCCTTGCTGAAATTGGGTTACATGTTTTCCTGATAGTGTTTGGGGCTTTCCATAATTTAAAGGTTTCTCTGGCAGGAGTTACCTGCTAAGCCTGGTTGCAGAGGTATATGGTAGTATTACTGTTACATTCTGGGAAGAACATACTTAGAGTAGTGGAAATTAAGCTGAGATTGCCCTGAGTGTAGTATATTCTTGCAGATTATGTAGGTGCATGTAGTGCGGGAGGAATTGGGCTTCTGAGTTTTCTGATGGTCCACATAATTTCATGGGACACATCTTCCTTAATGTTCAACAGAGGTTAAGATTTTGGAAGCGTGAACAGATTAGGTTTCCTATGGTTTTAGGTCAGCATCTAAGAGGAACTGTAACATAACTCTGCGCTCTGTGATTATGTAAGTTTGTCCCAGTTGTTTCAATGCTCTATGGCAAAACATTAGAAGAACTGAAGAAAAAAAAAAAAAAAAGCAAATGTATTTCAGTATATTCTTGCTCCTGTACTAATTGTGGTGAGCTGACTTCATTTTCAAAATAGATTTTATCCCACAATGTCAGTAGTTGTTCTGTAAGACAGAATGGTGGAGTACTATTTTCAGATTGTTTTGGTAGAATTTGTACCTTTTGTTACTGTTTCCTGTGACAGGCTTTGCAAAATTTTAATTTCATTAATGCTGTTAATAGTGATTTCAGGAAGTGCAAAAAAATATTTTTAATTCTATTTTAATTGCATGTAAAAAAACAAAACAAAACTATGAGGTTACGAATAGCTAATAATTGGCATTTTCATTAATTCTTATGAGAACACTTATCTTAGAAAAGCATTTGCAGAATATGGACTATAATTTACCTTTTACAACCTGTAGAGGTGTTGGAAAACATCATAGTACGATGTAGTAACTCCACTTGTCCATATCCTGTTCAGAAAAATGATTAAGAAACTCAAGGCTTTCTGAGAGGTTGAATTTTTTTGTTTTTATTTCTGATGGTTGTTAAATTTTTATAAAATGATTATGATTAAAATATTCTCAATATTAAAAAATGGCAGATGTTTTGAAATGTAAATTGTTAGAAGACAGAATATTAATATCAGATGATTTTTAAGTGGTTCTAGAAATGTTTTGTTAGAAGATGGTTTTTCCCCTACTCTGCTAAGACATAATACATAAAGACAAAGGATTATATTAATTTCAAAGATGTTCCTGATTGTTCTGTTTAATATTCTGTATATAGTATTAATCTATGTATTTTTAAACTGTATTTTAAAATGGTAATAATAATAACTTCAACATTCCTTGAATCGATTCCTTCATAGACTTGAATTACTTTTAATAAACTTGTTCATTTAAATCTCTTGCTCTTCTCCAAATCTGATCTTTTTTTTTAATTAACAATATAAAATTATTCCTTTTAGTCATTTCATAGTAGTATATTATAATGAGATTTCCAAAATGAGTTGTCTGTTGTTGAGAAAGGTCTTTTTCTTCTTGTATGAATATCTTTTGCTTTGTTTGGTATAGCAGCTCTTGTTTGCGATGTCTGGATTTTAAAAAGGTAGTCTTTTTACCTGATGTCTTTGAAAGTGGTATTTCCTCTCCACATAACATTTAAAATTATTGTATGAGTTGCGGTAAGCAAATGGAAAGGATTTGATCTGTGGTGACCAATGATAGTCCTGTTTTGGTGAGGAACTAGCTACACCTCATGTAGGACTGAACAGATTTGGTTGCTTCTATTTTCTAACAACAACAAAAAGGAGGACACAAGGAATTATTACTTTTCTATTTTTTTGGGGGGGGGAGGTGGGGAAGATTGTTCCCAAAATGTTGTTCCCATACAGCTTGAGATAAGAAAGAAGTACACTGTGTAGTTTTCTGAGATCAGAGACAACTAAGAGGACAGCTGGTGTCCCTTTGAAATCATAGAATCACAGAATCACCGAAGTTGGAAAAGACACCCAAGATTATCCAGTCGAACCATTCAGCCATCACCACTGTTTCCCCACTAAACCATGTTTCTCAGTACAACATCCAAATGGTTCTTAAACACTTCCAGGGACAGTAATTCCCCTACCTTTCTGGACAGCTTGTTCCAGCGCCTAAAAACTCTTTTGGAGATGAATTTTTTCTTTATGTCCAACCTAAATCTCTACTGGCATAAGTTGAGGCCATTCCTTCCAGTTCAATTGGTACTTATATGGGCAAAGAGGCTGACTCCCACCTTATCACAACCTCCCTTTGCGTACTTGTGAAGAGCGAGAAGGTGCCACCTGAGCAGGTTAAACAATCCCAGTTCCCTCAGTTGTTCCTCATAAGACTTGTGCTCCAGACTCCTCACCAACTTTGTTGCCCTTCACTGAACATGCTCCAGGTCCTCAATGTCTTTCCTGTAGTGAGGGGCCCAAATCTGAACACAGTACTGAAGGTGCAGTTTTGAGCAAAGAATTAAAAGGTTGCTGATTTAATATGCATGATTAATTGATTGTTGAGCTGCACAATACAGGCATGTATTGTCCTGCTTTTGATAGTCAGGACGTATTACCTGCAAAATGAGGTTGCTAATAACCTATGAAAAGCAGTGTAACTAATTTGAGTTACGTGTTTCATGTTTCATCAGCTGTTTCCTGTAGATGTTGTCTGATCCCCCTCCAGTGAAAGTTAAATGAAAGCTGTGCTATTAAACAGGTGTAGTTCATATTTAAAAGACACATGTGATTTAGTTTTTAGGTGTTAAGGGACAAGCACTTAGGTTTAGGTATTTCTTAGAAGACATCACCTGATATAATAATTGGTGAGATTTATATTCAGAGTACCATCTAGATGAGAAAAGTTAGTTTGTATGTTAAGAAGCATATCTGTGTGAATTAATGTGTAAAGAGAAGAGGTAATAATAGCGTTAGATGGCAATGATTATTTGGGCAAGGCTGCTTATGTGGCTTGAAGGTAGAATTTGGAGATTCAAAATAGTTTCAAAGACTTGAAAATGGTTTTGTGATTCCAGGCTGTTACAGGTAGCTGAGGGAGGAAACTAATTCTTATTTCAAATAGGTGGCACAGAATAGCAGTGGTTTGTTGCTAGTTAATCTGTTTCTAGGCCATGAAAGGGAAACTTTTTCCATCAGGATGCGTAGCCCTGGCTGTGCTTTTCTGTTAATGTGCTTTTCTGTTAATGATTAAGGAAAATCTTCCAAGGTGGTTTGTACCTGGAAGTTCTTTAGTGACATGACAATGAGTTCTTAAGCTCAGCTTGTAGAGATACTGGCAAGCAAGTCAGATTGAGATACAAAACTGCTAAAACAAAAGTGAAATGCTTTGAGTATTGACTTAGATTACATGCTACCAGTTTACTTTTGAAGTAGTGTTGATATCTGGGTAAATAGTTACTGATTTTCTTGACAAGTTAAAGACAAATGGCAGATTCACTCCTATAACAGAAAGCAGAGGAGTAGTACGTGTTCTGTCGAGTGATTTATTTTCAGATCCTTGAGAGCCAGAAAACTCAACATACTACTTACTTTCTGTGCTTGTTCTTGATTATAATGTCTTTAGTTTTTACTGCAGTGTAATTTCTTGCATGGAACTGACTGACCGGTAAATAAGGTGGTGTTGAACCATATTGCTGATACAAGAGCCTGCTTTAAATGTAATCTTAAGTTGTACAATTGTAGGCTGGAAAAGAACATTAAGATCATCTAGTCCAACAATCAACTCATCACTACCATACCCACTAAGCCATGTCACTCGGTGCCACATCTGCATGTTTCTTGAACATCTCCAGGGACACCAATGACTCTACTACCATCCTGGGTAGCCTGTTCTAATAACTCACCACTCTTCCTGAGAATAAATTTTTCTTAATATCCAACTTGAACCTCTGCTGGGACAACTTAAAGCTATTACCTTTTGTCCTATTGCTAGCTATCTAGGAAAAGAGGCCCACGCTCACCTCACCACAATCTCCTTTCAGGTAGTTGTAGAGAGCAGCAGGGTTTCTCTTGAGCCTTTTCTTCTCCAGACTAAACAATCCCAGTTCTCTCCACTGCTCCTTGTAAGACTTGTGTTCTAGATCCTTCACCAGCTTTATTGCCCTTCTTGGGACATACTCTAGGGCCTCAATGAGGGGCACAAACCTGAACACTGTACTTGAGGTGCAGCCTCACCAGTGCCAAGGACAGAGGGATGACTGCTTCCCTGGTCCTGATGACTATGCTACAAGCCAGGATGCCATTGGTCTTCATGGCTGCCTGAGTACACTGCTAGTTCATGTTCAGTTAGCTGTTATCTAATGCCCCCAGATTCTTTTCCACCCCACAGCTTTCCAGACACTGTGCACTGTGCCCCAAGCCTGTTTTCTGGGGTTGTGACCAAAGTGCAGGATATGGCATTTGATCTTGTAAAAGCTCATATAGTCTGTCTCAGCCCATGGATCCAGCCTGTCCACGTAGCTCTGCAGGGCCTTCCTAGTGCCAGGCAGATCGACACTTCCTCCCAACTTGGTGTCATCTGCAAACTTCCTGAGGGTGCGTTCAGTCCTCTTGTTGAGATCATCCCTAGAGATATTAAATAGGGCTCAGTACTGCCCCCTGAACCAGTCACCAGGTGGACTTAACTGTGTTTACCACCACTCTCTGAGCCTGTCTGTCCAGGCATTTTTTTTTACCCAGCAAAGATACGCCAGTGCTGAATTCAGGCTGACAGGCCTGTAATTCCCCAGGTCCTCCTTACAACCTTTCTTGTAATTGGGAGTCATATTAACAAGTCTCCACTCATTCAGGATATCCTCAGTTGTCCAGGACTGCTGATAAATGATGAAAACTATCTTGGCAGTCACTCCCACTATCTCTCTCTGGTGAATCTCAACTTTTCCTGGGGACTTGTGACAATCCAGGTGGTGTAACAGTAGTTTCTCTGTAAAATTAGAGAACTGTATGAAGAAGAATAAGAAAAAAACCTCTTTCATTACTATAACGACAGCTAAAATATTCATAGAATATGGGACACCAAGAAATATATATCAATTTAGAAAAATATCGGTTATAGAGTGACTTATTTGACATCTGTTACTCAGTACTGTGTAAAGCTTTTTTTTCTTACAGAACTTTCAGTAAAGGCTGTAGCTTCTCAAGTTCTACCATCATGCAAATAAATATGATGTAGTGCACACTGATTTTAAATTCATTTTGTTCCTTTTCAAGATTTTTGAATAAGATGAATGTAGGTAAAAGATATTCAAATTTCTATGTACAGTTGCCAAACTGTTGCTCTTTCTAGTTAAACATTTCCTCATTAAATACACTGCCAAAATGTGCTACTCAAATTGATTTAATTTATTTTGTGGTGGGACTAGAAGGAAGGATTGGAATTGCATGACTTTAAATTTTAGTACTAAATACACTACATACCTAAATTTTCTCTTACATAATTTTTTGTTTATTGCATAGTATAGTATAGATAGTATGGTGGTTTATTTTATTTTATTTTTAAATTTCTGAGACCTACAGAGACCTACAGTCAGCTTCTTTTAATTGGCTTCCCTTTTTTTTTCTTTCCTAGGCTACAGTATTTGAGGTCAGTGTGTATGTATAGAGAGAAATAAACTGGGAATCCTGTCTCTGAGGATAGCAATCCAGTATAGTTTTAGATGGAAAGCAGAATATTTTAGTACATAATATTTTAGCTTGCCAGTTAAGCTTTTAACAAAACTTTACGTGTGTGCAATTTCCAAAATGGAAGTAATGTAGAATTTCTAAAGACTTTTGCATGTGATGTACGTGCTGTAGTTGACTTGCCTTCAGTTTTGTAAGCTGCTTGAGTGAAAAATCAATATTTTGTTCTGACAGATTACAAACTGAAGAAGAATTGCATCTGATTTGAACGGCTGGTTTTCAGTGAAGATTTGTGGCCTGTTATGCTGTCTGCTGATGGAGCTCAAGTTTTTGCTCCTTTTCTGTCTCTTATGTGGGAAACTTTAAAAAGTTTGATGTGAATCTTTTTTTCTTCTGGATGAGTTCTTGCTGGCAGGGTTAGAACTAATGTACTGTTAAAATAACTGCAGAAAGTTTCTCAGAGATTTGTCAGTATAAATACTTGTGTTTAAAAGCTACTGTCAGCCTAGAAGATCCATATGGAAATTTAATATGAATTGCTGAGTGGTGAATAGCAAGATGAGGTATCAATAGTCTAGAATTAGATTCATTTTATTACTAAAAGATAAATAACTTGTTTTAGGACTTTTGTGAATAGTTTTCTCTTGTTAATGAATGCTTTAAAAATTTGTAATGCTCTTATCTGACTTTTCTGATGTTGCAGGTACATAAGATTTGATGGATTGATAAATGCATGCATGAACTGCTTGTAAGGTGTATAAGGAGACCTGACTTACTCTTTGCTGGAGTGAAAAAAAGCAGTATTAGTTCAAGAACCATTTTCTTTGAAAGAAGAAAATATAGGAATTAATATGCTTGAAAATTTCAAAAATAGAGACAAGTTATATTTAATTTTGGAAACTGTTCCATTTAAATTGTCTGTCTCCTTGAAGAGAACCCATTTCAACACCCTCCTCTCCAACTCCTCCTCAACACCACACATTGCCCCAGTGGTACATGCTAAGATGAAGTTAGAGGCTTTTTTTTTTTGTAATTGTCATAGGAAGCATAAAAATGTATTTTTTTTTTACACTTTCAGAGCACAGTTGTAAAAATCAGTCACATTTGAAAGAGGCCAAGGTAAAACCGTAAACTCACAGTAAAATGTTTCAAATTGTTTTTATAATTTCTAAGATATTGATCTGTCAATCTGCTTAATGTGTTGCAGTGTGTTTAAGATGGGTTTGAGAAGTTTATTTTGTCTACTAACAATTTTCCTTTTTTTTTTTAAGTTAACAAGAATGTTGCAAAAACATACTGTACTTTTATTTTGAAGACTCTTCAGCAGGTACCAGCTATGTTTAAATTATTCAGACATACTACCATTCTTTTAATGTAAAATACACTGTGATCTGATTACAGTTTCCAGGTTAGAAGGCTAGATGATAAATGACAATTTATATTAAAAAATGAAGGTTTGTTTAATGTATGTCAATTTCTAAGGAGAGAAAGGAAATAGCTTTGATTTTTTTATGCTTTTTTTGAAAAATATCATGTTTTCAAATATGAATTTTCATGTAAAAATGTGAGCTTCAGAATTAAATAGATCCCCTTGATTTGTATTTAAAAATGAAGCTCTTCATCAAAAAAATGGAACAGTAAAGATCAAAATAAAGAACACTCTTAAACACGGTAGTTAAACATTATGAAAGGAATATTGTTTTTCCTTAAGTGGTGTATAGGGAATTTACCAGAAAGTGATCAACTACTCAAGGGAACACTACTTCATTTTTAGGTTACAAAAGCTGACAGATGACCACAGATACATGAAAGAAAACCACTAATACATCCTAACATCTAAGTAAAACAAACAAACAAACCTTGTATCTCCTCCCTTCTTCCAAACACTTACTGGAAATATAGATTCTATGACAGTTTAAATTGAGGCAATCCAAATGTAGTTCTGGGGCTCCCAACACAAGAAGGACATGGAGTTGTTGCAGCAGGTCCAAAGGGGAGCCACGAAGGTGAACAGAGAGCTGGAGCACCTCCCCTAGCAGCCTGTCAGTAACTGAAGGGAGCCCACAGGAAAGCCAGTTTGGCTTTCCTGTTGGGACTTTTTAGAGGGTTATGAAGTGAAAGGAAAAGGAGAAATGGTTTTAAAATGGAAGAGGGTAGGTTTAGACTAGATATTAGGAAGAAATTCTTTACAGTGAAGGCGGTGAGACACTTGAACTGGTTACCCAGAGAGGCTGCGTATGGCCCCTTCCTAGAGGCATTCAAAGCCAGGCTGGATGGAGCTTGGAGTAACCTGGTCTAGAGGGAGGTGTCCCTGCCTGTAGCAGTTTATTTACAATAATGTTTTTGTTAAAATCTAAAAAAAAAAAAACCACCCACGGAAACAGTCTGAAATTTCAAACTCTGAAATACATTTGTTTTTGATATTATAGAGTGTAAGTGTAGAACATGAATTGCAGTTGTTCAAGTAGTCGAAATTTTTCCTGCTGACTTCAGTGAAACAAAACTTGGCTTCATTGGCAAGTTGGTAGACTTAAGCAGTGTAATTGCCCAGTAAATAACAAAGTTAAAAGGTATGAGTCTGCATATAGTTTACTCTTTGAAACCTGAATTTGTCTTCTTCGTCTTCATGGAATCAGAATGGTTTGGGCTCAGTGGGACCTTTAAGATCATCTAGTCCTAACTCCACCTGCTATAGGCTGGTAATTTCCTTTTGCTCCCAATTGGTTTTAGAAAGACCTACAAAGAGAAATCCAGTTTCCTGACCACTTCATGGCTAACCAAAAGTTAAAGCATATTAATGAGGGCATTATCTAAATGCCTCCTGAAAGCTAAGCAGCATGGCACATCAACACTTCACTAGGAAAGCCTATTCCAATAGTTTACCACCTTCATAGTAAAGATATTTTTCCTAATGCCTGGTCCAAGTCTCTCCTGGAACAGTTTTGTGCTATTCCCACACGTGGCCATCAGTTCCCAGGAGCAGAGTCTGGTACCTCTCTCTGCTTTCTCCAGTCAGGGAAGCTGCAGCAAGATCTTCTTTCAGCTTCTCCAGACTGAACAGCCCAAGTATCGTCAGCCTCTCCTCACAGGGCATGCCTTCCAGCCCTGTTACCAGCTTTGATGCCATCTTTTGGGTGCTTTCAAGAACTTTAACATCCTTTTTTTATTGTGGGGACCAGGAGTGCAGATAGTACTCGGAGTGATACCACACAACTGAGGAGAATATGATTCATGAATAGCAGTTTTGTTTTAATTTCTTTGATAAGAACTATATCCAAGGAAAGAGTAACTTTTGTTCAGTTAATGATTGTATATAATTACTGAGATTTTTGTCTACCCTTATTATGCTTATGAAGGTGTATATTTTAGTGTTTAATCCTATGGTGTGCTTTATTCTGAAAATGTTTCTTAAAATAAAATTGGGAAAGGCAGTTATAGAAGTCCTCAAGGTTTCACAAGATGTTCTCATTACATGAAACTGATGTAAATGCAACTTCTGCATCTTCTATTTTATTACGTACTGCACTGAGTTATATGAAAGTAGTGTTATTTCAAAATGAAGCTAATAAGAAATAATCACACACATAATGTAGACTCCTATTTCTTATAGGCTCTGCACCTTTTGTTCGGGGCTTGACTCCTGAGTAAAAGACCTAGAAGGTACAATGTTTTTTTGTTATTGACTGTTTGTTATGAATCTTAAATTTGCTCTTAGAATAGATTAAAAATACTTTGCATATGTTATTTTATGCAGATTAATGTTTGCCTGTTACTGTTACATTCCTTAATGTGCTGGTTTTATCTGAGAACAGTAAGACCTCCTGCCTTCTTAACAGTAGAAAACTTAATTGAATTTCTAGGTTTCTTTGGACACTTTGTTCTCTGAAATTACAAAAACTTGTATTCCTTCTTAAAATATCATCTTAATGTTCATCTCTTCTTCTAGCCAGGAGTCTATAGATTTCATAAAAAAACGCTCTATCTTATCCAAGATTGATTAATGAGTACTGAAATTGAAGTACCATATTTCCTAATAGAAGAATTTTGAGAATATCAGAGGAAATAGTCATCCTAATTTCCTATCACTATTACTAATTCATTAGTTATGCTTTAGTTATGAACTGTTAATTTCTCATGGAAGTCCAGTGTAATTTTTGATAAAGATTCTCATTCCTTAAACACTGCATTTACTGTATTAGGAATGCAGTAAAAATTTCCCAAATTGTAATTCCTCATGGTCTTCTTGAAGTTTGCCTCTGGTCAGATACATACTTTACTTCCCAGAAACAAATGGTAAATAGTGAAATTTTAATGCAGAATGTACATTTTATCTTTGTAGGAATTTTTCCAGTTCATATTTACTGTATCTGGTTATGTGTTTTTAAAGTTTGCAAAAGCTTTTCATTACAAACAACATTGCTGTAAGGCAAATTTCAGAATTGGAAACTTAAAAAAAAAAAAGCAACACTAAAAGCCGCATGCTTTCCAAGTTGTTCCTTTGAAGCGTACAAAATTATGCAACTAAGAGAGCTGCTTTCACAAAATTATGGTCTAGTTAATGGTGGCTCGTAGAATGTACCTGGCAAAATTAGTTGTTTCTGTTATCAAAGCAAACTTATATTTGACTTAAAGATCAGGACTCGATTCATTTGAATTCTTATCAGAGTTAGACAAATGAAGAATTCTTAAATTCAATATTTGAATCTCTACTAATCTTGATTTCTGGACTTGAAGAATACCAGGATTCATGGAGGGATTACAACATTCCTTCTCTGAACAGCTGGACTGGGAAAGAGGGGGCTTTTTCTCCCATTTTACTTCTTTGTCTTATTCTTTGTGAAAGTCTACACATCTTCCTGTATATAAAAACATGACTTTGGTCTGTCTATTAAATAAGTGTATTTCACAAAGCTCTCATGATGAGTGTTAAGCTGATGATTGAGTGTTGGTGGCTGTGTTTTGTATAGAAAGCCCGTGAGCATCTCAGATAAGTACATGTCTGTATTTCATAGAATCATAGAACCATTAAAGTTGGAAAAGACCACTAAGATTATCTAAACCAGCCATCAATCCATTACCACCATACCTACTTAACCACGTCACTCAGTGCCACATCTACCCTTTTCTTTCTTTTCTTAAACGCCTCCAGGGACAGTGCCTCCCAGGCTGACTATTCCAATACCTTAGTACTCAGAGGGAGTATTTCCTGATATCCCACCTGAAACTCCCCTGGCACAACTTAAAGCCATTACTCTTGTTCTATTGCTAGTTATCTGGGAAAAGAGGCTAACTCCTGCCTTGCTGCATCCTCCTTTCAGATAGTTGTAGGGAGCAACAAGGTCTCCTCTGAGCCTCCTCCAGTCCCAGTTCCCTCAGCTACTCCTCATAAGACTTGTGTTACAGATCCTTCAAATTTCAAAACTTGCATTGTGCGTTGTTAGCAGTCATAGAGAATGTCCTGAGCAAACTTATCATTGTTGACCCTGCTTTTTGCAAGTGGTTGGACTAGATGACCTACTGAGATCCATTCTAGTCTGAATTATTGTATGATTTGCTGTATACAAACTTGATAATAAAATCCAATATTTAATGAAAATGCAGTGGCTTACATCTCTGTAATCCTTGAAAAGTTTTCTTTTCACAGGAGTGTGACTCTGGGAGTGACTTCTGAAGCCCTGTAGGATGTGGCTGGAGAGCTAATATTTTGGAAATTGTGTGGGTTACCTGCTGTGTCTTTTCCAATCATAATTTCTGTGAGTCTGCATTTTGGTGGTTGATTCCTTATTATCTAATTTTACAGTTACTTAATTCCAGTAACAGGCATGTTTTAAGAGATCACATTTAGTCATGGTGAGACTGTTGTTTCAGGTTTGTTTTCTGGTTTGGTTTATTGTCTTTTTTTTTTTTAATCCTTCTGTGTGTTGTCAGCACTTAATGTAATCTTTCGTATTCTGATGCCTTTTTTTGCCTTAGTCTTCACTGGCAGCTGCTCTTCATACACTCCCTGAGTGGATCATTCAAAAGGTGGGAACTCTGGGAGTGATCTCTCTCCTGCTGAGAGCTAAGACCAAGTTTGCAACCAGTTAAGGAATTTAAACATCCATAAATCTATGGATTCTGATGAGATGCATCCCAGAGTCCTGAGAGGAACTGGCTGATGTAGTTGCCAGGCCACTCACAGTGATAGTTGCAGCAGTCAGGTGAAGTCCCTGGTGACTGGGGAAAAGGCAATGTCACACTCACTTTTAAGAAGGGTAGAAAGAATGACCCAGGGAACTACCAATCTGTAAGCCTCACCACAGTGCCAGGGAAGGTCACGGAGTATACCTTCCTGGAATCTGTGCTAAGACACTTGGAAGACAAGGAGGTGATAAGGGGCAAGCTGTATGGCTTCATCAAAGGCAAGTCCTTCCTGACCAACCAAGTGACTGCTTATGATGGTACAACAGTATCACTGCGCAAGGGAAGAGCCACTGATGTCTTCTCTCTGGACTTAAATAAAGGCCTTTAACGTGGTACCCTACAACATCCTTTTCAAATTGGTAAGATGTGGATTTGATGGGTGAACTGCTCATTGGATGAGGAACTTGTTATGAGATCATACTCAGAGAGTGGTGGCCAGTGGTTCAATGTCTGGATGGAGATCAGTGGTGAGTGGTGTCCATTGGGTCACTACTGAGACCAGTGCTCTTTCACATCTTCATCAGTGGCATCAACAGTGGGATTGAGTGCATCTTCAGGAGTTTTGCAGATGGCATCAAGCTGCGTGGTGCAATCAACACGCCTAGGGGATGGGATGCCATCCAGACAGACCTAGACAGGCTTGACCAGTGGGCTTAGGAGAACCTCATGAGTTTTTAAAAAAATCCAAGTGCAAAGTCTTGTGCCTGGATCGCTGCAACTTCCACCATCTGTACAAACTAGAAGAAGAAATGATAGAGCACAGCCTTGCCAAAAAGGACCTGGGGATACTGGTGGATAAAAAGCCAGACATGAGCCAGCAGTGTGCCCTTGCAGCCCAGAATGCCAACCATATTCTGGGCTGCATCAAAAGAAGTGTTGTCAGCCAGTTAGGGGAGGTGATCCTGTCTCTGTACTGGTGAGACCTCAGCTGGAGTACTGTGTCCAGATGTGGAGTCCCCAGTACAAGAGAGACATGGACCTGTTGGAGCACATCCAGAGGAGAGCCACAGAAGTGATCAAAGAGGTGGCATACCTTCCTTATCAGCTGATAGAGCTGGGGCTGTTCAGCTTGGAAAAGAGAAGGCTCTGGGGAAAGCTAATAGAGGCCTTTTAGTATCTAAAGCGAGACAGAAGAATTAGGGGGATAGACTCTTTAGCAGGGCCTGTTGTGATAACACAAGGGGATATTCAGTTTGGATATAAGTAGTTCTTATAAGGATAATAAAGCACTGGAACAGGTTTCCCAGAGAGGTGATAGAAGGCCTGTCCTTGGAGATGTTCAAGATTAGATTGTAGGGGACTCAGAGCAACTTGATCTAGCTGTAGATGCCCCCCAGTTGCAGGGTAGTTGGACTAGATGACATTTAAAGGTCTCTTTCAACTCAAATGGTTCTATGATTCTATGAGATATTGTTCCCAGTCCCTAGGGAAAGAGAAGTTTTATGCAAGAAGTAATATACATTTGGAAAGACAGTGTTTTGTAGTAATAATTCTTGTATTAAGACTTTAGATAAAGTGCAATTGTCAACTGCTGAATTGCTGAATTTCTGAAATGTCTTTTGGCCAAGGTCATTAGGACTTAGTCTATACATTGCTTACTCATATACTTGTCAAATTTGCAGTTACGTTCTGATTTTTGTCTTCATTAAAAAAAAAATATGTGAGCAGGCTAGTGTTTCTTTTTTACAGACCAGAAAGCTTTTTGTTCAAAAGCAGAGGCGTATTTAAATGTATGAATGTGTTTTCTGTGTAGCAAGGGATTCTTCCTAGCTGGTTGTATAATCAAAGGATATTAAGATAGTGTATAATCAAGGAAAATTGTATAAAGGAATAAATCTAATAATATTAAGATGTTACAATAATGAAATAAACAAGAGAGTTAGGCAAAGCAAGACAAAGAGAATAGATAGGATGCTTACCTGTATCATGGGCTTGCTCAGTAAACTCCAGTGGAGCAGACCTTCAGGAGAGAGATCCATCCCCACTGGTAGTCAGCTCTTAAATGGGTCTAGGAGAGGTGGAGCCAGGCTCCACCCCTTCCTGCAGCACAGGTGAATTGCTTTCACCTGTGCTCCCCTGGCTGACTCATTGCTCGCCTCAGGTGATTAATCAGAGATTCAGGCCATGACTCAGCAGTTTCCATACACTGGTTGACCATCATTTAGCCTAGAATTTATATGGAATCTCTGAAGACTTAGACATCAGTGCATTAGCAGTTGTATCAAAGGTGTTTCCATGTCTTTCTTGGATTTCTTTGGGATTCTTTTTTCCTGTTTTCCGTTTAGATGATATGTGGCATGATTCAAAATCATGCTAGCCAAACAGCCAAGAAATGCCTGCTAAAATTTGTGAAGCAAGGTAACGTTAAGATAAGTCTGATCATGATCTCAAAATTATGAATACTATATGTAAAATGTAATGTAAATATGATGGATTCAATAACTGTGTGTGTGAGAGAGAAAAGTGACTTCTGTTTCATGTATCTCTAAATTCTTAAAAGTGTTCTTGTTATGGTTTGTTGTTGTCTTTTTGGAAATTCTTGCTAATGCTTAATATATGTTTTTCCTACAGAGACGTCTGTTTTTACTGCATGTGATGATAAATTAATTGATCGGTTTTATTTTTCGAATATTATCTTTCGTATTTTATAGATTCTTGTTTATTTGTTTTCCCTCAGCTCTACTTCTCTAATTCAGTGTGCCTTTCCAAAATTTTGCTGAATTTCTTCCAGTTTGTGTTATAAAACATGGTACTAAATGTGGAATGTACTTTATCCCATTGAGATTTGACAACTGCTTCTGAGAAAAAGAGAGTATCTTTTGCTCTTTGGTGAGAAAATCTGCTATTTGGAATGTGGTACTTTGAAGTAACTTCTAGTACAGCCTATGGAACCTGAAGCCATGACATGCGTAGTGTAGATAAAATAGTCATTTGCCTTTCTAAAGATTTTAGCTCTGATTGCTATATGAATGCTGTTTCTTTGAATAAGTTTAGAACGTTACTATTACGTAGTTTTAAAAGTTCTTGTTAAGGTGCTAAGCCACACTGAAAGTATTAGGTATATTTCAGGAACGTGTTTTTAAACTGAATTTATTCTACAGCAGTTAGTTTGGAGTTTTCCAAGCATATCAACAAAAGTAAGAGTTAAGAAAGCCGTTTCACCTTTTCACAGAAACATTTCTGTTAGCTGAATTAACTGTGTTAAGTATATTAAAAAAAATTTCTATTGCAAAGTAAATCAGGCTATATACAGTTTCATTTATATACTATATAAATGAAACCAGAAGTGTTTCAATAATCATGCCGAAAGACCTATTACTATTGTATGTTTTAATTCAAATTAAACAGAATGCAATTATTGAGGGTTCTTATGATTTTATATATATAGCAATTTACGTTCTTTTCCACAGTGAAGCTCTTTTTAAATCAAGAGGAGGGCTCATTTAACATAGCAGCCTTCTATAGTAAAAATAATTCATCCAGAATTTTCAGATTCCTTCTAGTACCTCAGATCAAAGATCAGGTTAAGTTTTATAGTTGCCAACTTGTCTTGGAATGCCATTTGGTAGCGTATATTCACTTTCTTGTTTATACATGGCTGCCTTGATTCTGCAGTGCTGTTCCAATTTCACTTTCGTTGCTGTCATTTATGTTTGCATATTTCATATTTTTCAATAGCATATTAAAGTTCTGAATGTTAACAGAATGCACGAATAACAAACCAGTTAAGATTAATAGTGACTGGAAAAATACTCAATCACCTTCTCCCTCTGGAACAAACTAAACATTTGCAGTCCCTAAAAAGATGTGTAGTTCTGAAAATCAAAAGTAAATATTGGATCATGCTCTTTTTCAGTTGAACCAGATCTACTTACATTTTAATAGTGTTGATTTAATTGAAATTTATCAGTAAGAACGTGGAAATAAATATGTTAAAGTTCAGAAGATGTTTATTTAAGCTTTTCCTGGTAGTGTTTTTCAACAGAGGATATAAACTGAAGGTATCCAGTTTGACAGAAATTTGGAGATGTCCTCCAAACCATTTGAATTGTTCTGTTTCTGAAGATGTGCTTTCATAGTATTAAGTTTCTCCACCCTATAAACTGAAGTCAATTCACTTTGCAACTATTTTGACATTAAAAAAAAAAAAAAAAAGCTATATGTCTTTTTGTAACATCCTTCATTTGCATATCATGGTGAATTTTTTTTCACTTATTTATAATATCCTTCCATAAACAGCCATGTATATCTTGGGTTACTTTCACTAGCAACATAACTTATCCTGCAGTTTTGTAAAAGGAATGTCAGCTTAACTATAAATATTTCAAAATACCACAGAATTTAGGGCTACAACTCAAAAATGCTGATCAGATTGTAAAATCTAAATCAACCCCTACATGAAACCTAGAGAAGGACCTCTGTGGTACCAAAAAGATTTCCAGAAATTCACTGCAAGATTTTTCTGAACTGCAGTTTGTGCTGACAGCTAAGAATAAATGGGAAAAGCAGGAAACATATTTGATTTAATTACAGTGCTGATTTGGAAAAGCAGCTTAAGAATAGACAGTGTTTTTATATTTTAAGTCCTGATCACAGAGCTGTAAATTATACTGCATAGTTCTGTATCATTAGATTGAGTGATGTTCATTATTAATTAAGAAAATTCTTCATTTCAGAATCTAATGGTCTGAAATTGTTTTTTTATAATATTCAGATAAACTGGATTATGTTGCTGTTAGTATCATTTCTGTAGGTACTAGGAAATTGATTGCTATGTTTCAGAGCAATAGATGTGACTTCAACTTTTCCTATTTTCCAATCTTAAAAAACATTTGTTACTGTCTTATTTTGAAAAGTTCAATATTGTGCTTATCTTTTCTCTTGAAGATTTTAAAAGATTCAAATCTTTTTTACTTGTATCAATAAAAATTTGCTTCTTACAAGAAATCTTGCAGCTCTAGTCCTTGTAACCTCTGAATTTTTTTTTAATTTCTTTTTTATAGGACTCTTGATCTTTTGTAGAACTTGTACACTGGGATGATTTCAGATAGCTTGTGGAGTTGGAGTTGAGCAGTGAATGACTGAATCCTCTTTTCTGAATGTAAAGGTGATAAGGTTAGGAAGAGCACAGTAGATGAGCTAGGAATTTGTATCCAAGTGTTTATTCATCTGTCATTTAACTGAGTTACAATATAGGAATCAATTTTTTTTCTTTTTGACTCCTAGTTGATCATAAAATTAAGACATTTGTCTTGTGAAACTGACTAATGAAGTATATTCATTTTCCTGCAGTGTATTGCATTGTAAACAGGATATAAATAATTGATGATTTTGGTTTTGTTTTTAAATCAGGATTTCTACCATACTGTAGTACTTGTTGAAAAATGGATGATGATGATTTTGGAGGATTTGAGGTATGTTGATTTAATTTTGAAACCTAACTGTTTATGTGGAAACGGTTTTGACAGTATTATTTTCAAGAAATATATTACACCTGTGCTTCTGTTAATTTTGTTAACTTCATGAAAATGTCAAATTAATAGTTATGTACTTTAGTAATGCCGTTTAATATTTTATTCTGAAGTTGTACTGAAGTAGGGGATGATAAATAGATTTTATTTAATCTTTAACTTCCTAAGTATTGTATTCTCAAGTATCATAAATCTTCTTAAACTAAATTTCTGTTTGTTAAACATAGCTGATATTTGTTCAGCAATAAACATGTCTCTCATACCTCCATACTTACCATGTATGGTATACATACATATCTGGTCTATTATCCTACTACATTTATGTTGTTTCATTGCTCAGATATTTTTATATTGCTGACTGAGAGTTTTTACTTCTCTGGTTCTAACACGCCCTACTTGTACGTGCTTTGTAGATTATTTATATTTGTACATCTGTTTTCTGACAGTAAGATGCATGCTCAGTGCAATTAGATAAATTACTTAGAACTTACGTTCCTGTCTACTATATGAAAACTTCAGTTAAAAAAAAGTGTTTAAACATTTTTTATATATATAGCATTTTATAAAAAGTATGATTTTTTTGTGTGTGTGTTTGTAGGCAGCAGAGAGCTATGAGTGTGGAAATGGTGACAAGCAGACAACATCTCCTGCTATTCCATGGGCAGCATTTCCTACAGGTATTGATTTTGAAAAACAATATATAAAAAACCCAGGGTTGAAATTGTTAATAATGTTTTACTGTTCTCTGTTCATTGTAAGTGCTAGAACATGAGTGTGTATATGCAATAAAATAGTGGACAGGAGTGAAAGATTGGCATAGGAATGTTTCTGAGTAATTATTTTCAGAAGCTGTACTTCTCGAAGTTGGATTTCACTGAGGAATACAAGTGAGAAAGATAAGTATAGTTTATCCAATTAAAATGTCGACTGGTCCTTAAGTCAGTCATGGATTAAAAAAAAAATGAACTGCTTTACTCAAAGAAAACTCTCAATTTTGAGCATGGAGGGCTTGTTGCAGGGGCTGAGAATGAAGGCTGATCTAAATGTAATGCCTGCCATTTTATTATGTTGGCTCACAATGTCAGAGGCAGATGTTGGTGGTATGGCAGTAGAGATTGAACCTTCCCACCAGTATTCCATTACATTTTGTTGCCGTGCAACAGATGACAGCAGAGGAGCAGTCTGACGAAATGATGTCTGATGTGGTAGTGTGTATGAAGCAAAGCTGTGTCACTAAATTCCTCCATGCAGAAAAATGGCACCCACTGGCATTCATTGACGTTTGCTGAGTGTTTATGGAGGCCAAACAGTGGACGTTAGCACAGTGAGGTGATGAGTGGTGGGTTTCAGAGGTGGATGGTGCATTACAGCTGTAATGACAGCGATGTGAAAGACAAACCGCCATCTGGACAGCCATGTAGATTTCTATAAACGCAGTGTATAGGCTCTTGTTCATCCTTGACGAAAATGTGTATCTAATGTTGGTGACTGTGTTGAAAAATAGTGCTTTGTAGCTGAGGATCTGTTCCATCAAACAGTGTTACTGTGCTCTTTGTATCTGTTGCAATTTCCATGAACATAAATAGGACTCATTACTTTCAGAGCAATGTATGTAGACTGTTATGAATTAATCTGCTTTCCTTTTGTAAGACTTAATTTTGTCACTCTGAAAGAAAAACCCTGTTTGTACCTGTATGCAGGTGAATTATCAGATGATGTAAGTGAAAGTTTAATTTTAATCTGTAATGCAGACTGTATTCTGAACTGTCTCATATGGCATAAATTTTTTTTCTTGTTTGTTAACAGTAGTATGTGAACCTGAAAAAAATAAAAGCAAAACAAGTTCATGAAATTTCAAAGTAGGGGATGGGGAGGAGTGACTGAGTGAGGAAATGGTGAATAGAGTGACAAGCAAAGGGTCTGAGTGGATGGAAATAGAAAAGATGTTGAACTGGGATCACCCCAGGTATGCACACATAAATAAGTAAATGCATGTAGAATAGCGTTATTAGCAGAGCTCTCATTTATCTTTTGAGAAATCAGTACAAACAGGGCCTCTCTGAAATGGCTGGTACACTGAAACACAGTATGTGATGATCAAACTGGAGCAATTAGAAGGCTGTGTGCAGAACTATGATCTCATTGGGATCACAGACAAAATGATGAAGATAGCTCGAATGACTGAAATGTTGGAATGGATGAAGGGTAGGCCCTTTAAGAATCAAAAGCTGGGGCAGGGAGTATCCTTTTATGTAAGGGAATGGAAGGCACAGAACTCTGTTTTGGGATAGGCGATCAGTCATGAATTTATGAGTCTGGATTAATGGGCAGACCAACACAGCTGACATTGCTGCATTTGCCTGCTGTAACTGAGGCTTTCTTCGGCTTACTTCATCCCTCAGAGGGATGTTAAACACTTCAGGATCTCTTGGAGAGAAAACACAGCAAGACACTCACAATCCAGGAGTACAAAACATAAGCATAATAATGTAAGGAACATAACATAATATTATGTTCAGGATTGAAGGATGATCTTCATAAGGATGTTTTAAGCTGAACTAAAATACTAATGCAATTTCATACCACCTGTTACATACACACACACACACACAAAAATGAATTAAGAGATCTTACATTACAGACATAGCAAATATTAATTAGATTTTCCTAGAATGATGAGTCCATGCTGCTGAAAGCAAAAGCTTTGGGGGGAAAAAAAAAAGATACCTCAGGCTTGCCTTTATTCCTTGTGTTCTGCAAGATCATGTGGGTCATGTGTTTAGTTCAAACCATAGTGTTCAGAGTGGTTATCATTTGTTGCTCCTTGTTTTTCAGGCTTTATTTTTACAGTTGAAGAATTTAGATTTTTTTGAATTTATTTTTTGTTTTTTTTTTTCTTTCTCCTCAAAATATTAAACTTTTATTATTGAAAGTCACTGAAAGCTCAACTTGATTATAAAAAAAAGTTCCACCAAAAAATTGTTATTTGAAAAGTTGTCTTATGTGTCCCAGTCTCATGTTTTTTGCTTTTGTGGTAAATTATTTGTTTGAACAATGGCTGTGTTCTAATAATCATAACCAAAGTATGAATGGTAACAACTTGGGAATCAGTGTTGCGCTAGGTTTTTCTATTTGAGCTAACAGTTTTAATCACAGAAACATCTTGTCTGCTCAGCCAGAATTATCTAGTATGTTACTTTAGTTGATGTTCCATCTATTGGAAACAGATTTCAGCTGAAAGTCAGGGTATCAAGTGACAGCATAAAACTGAGACCTTATTGTTGGTTTTGTTGTATTTTTTTTTTTAGCAACTCAAAAGGTAGTGTTCTCTGTCTTCATCTCTGTCACTTGAACTAATAGAGGAGGTAATGGCTTTAGGAAACTGCCTTTTCTTTGTGAACAGACATTTGGAAGGGCGGGGAAAAGTTAAGTAGAATCTTTTAGTGCATTCAACAGATAACTTACGTTACATAAAGGAAGCATAAAAAGTCGTGTTTAAGATTATGGAGAAGAGTTAAAAATACTGCTGTTTCCAAGTCTGTTTTTGTTGGTCTTGGTTACCTAAACTGTTCTCTCCTTTTAATTTTTGAAATACTGTTCTCTAGCATTTTCATCCAGTTTTGCTTTTTTGTTTGTTTTTTTTCCTCTCCATGTGTCCAAATACAATCTTGCTTTGCTTAACACCCTGGTGATTTTCTGTTATGTAGTCTTTCTTCTTTCGTTTTCATAGATAAAGGTTTGTGTCTTTCTTAACCTGAATCGTAAATTGGGAAGGTAAAGAAGGTGGAACATGGCATACTGGATTCAAGGAATAGATTTATCATTTAGAATGCCTTTAGGCCAATGTATATGTTTACTTGTTCTGTGTATATGTATGAATGCAATTCATTCAGCGATGATTTTGAGAATCTGAGCCTTCCTCAGGTAATCTCTACAGTTCACCAGATATATTAGTGTGAACTATTTTTTCTAATGCAATTGCATATACTTTTTGATTGCACAGACTCAAGCAGAAAGGCCTCTTTATGTCAGAAGTTTCAGAATAGTACTGTCAACATACAGTCATTAAATGATTTCAAAGAAAATGTTATTTTAGTAGGTCTTTTTCTTTCATGAAATACTTAATGGCTGTAACTGCTTGTGCTGACATAACAAAATTGGGGGCATTTCTTTTGGAATATTTATGTTAGCCTGCAACATCAGATGCAGATGTTGGTGGTATGGCAGTAGAGATTGAATCTTCCCGCCAATATTTCCTTTTGTTTTGTTGCCATGTGACAGATGGCAACTGAGGGCAGTCTGACAAAATGGCATCTGACATGGAAGTACCTATAAAGCAAGAATGCATCACTGAATTACTCCCTGCAGGAAAAAAAGAACACCCACTGACATTCATTGATGCTTGCTGAATGTTTATGCAGACCAAACAGTGGATGCTAGTACAATGAAGAGGAGGGTGGTGGGTTTCAGTAGTGGTGACAGTGACATGAAAGACAAGCCACAACAGATTCTGGACAGCCATGCACATTTTTAGAAGCGCAGTGTGCAGATTCTTGTTCATCGCTGACAAAAATCATGGCTAATGTTTGTGACTATATTGAAAAATAGTGTTTTGTAGCTGAGAATTTGCTCCATCAAATAGTATTATTATGCTCATTGTATCCGTTGTAGTTTCCATGGATGTAAATAGGATGTATTACTTTCAGAATGATGTATGTATTGTATGGGCAGAATTGTGAAAATAAAAGATCATGGGATTTTATTGTTCAATTAAGAAAGTAAGCAAGGATTTCTTTTTACTTAGAGTGTATCTGAGTCCGTCGTAAAAGCACTCTAGTTTCTGTAGTGCAGGGTTGGTAAATATCCTCTGTTCCTTTTCTTGCAGCATAAACTGCAAGAAAGAACTCACACCAATATTTAATTACATTTTTGCTTTACTAGCTGTAAAGTTATTAACTTGCTATCAAAAGATAACTATATTGTTATTTTTTTTGATCTGTTCTAAAATGAAAACTTGCTTTTATCAAGTGTCTTGGTAAAAATTTATAAAAGTTAGGAACTTGCAGATATGTTTTTACAGTTGACTTAAACTGATTTGAGGTCTTGCTGAAACTAAAATGCTCTGAGAATAGACAATAGTTACGGATGGTGGTTGCCTCCTGAAGCCTTTGTGTAAGTTACAAGTCTAAATTTAGTGTGACTGTATAAATTTGCATTTTGTTAAGATGGTAGTACTTAAAAATAAAAGAACTTTGTGTGGAGTTACATTTCAGCGCATTTTGTTTGTGAAAGTTACATAGTCTTATTTGACTATGACTCCTTAAACTTTTTGCTACTGAGATATGTTTAGATTTCAGAAACATAATTTTTGAATGCATCTTCAAGTTGTTTGTTGTTTCTCTGTTTCTGTTTCATGCACTAGAGTTTGAAGTCCATATAGCTCAGAATGTTTCTCCTGATGTTCTTCTGGAGCACTCTGTGCCTTCATCCTTCCTGGATCCTTCTGACTCATTCACTTTATCAAGTGATAATGTGGCAACATCTAGTCAGACAGCCAACAATATGATAAACTCAGCTGTTCTTGAAGAACAGGTAAAACAGCAATCACAATTTGTGTTTCAACAAGAGAACTTGATGTATTAAATATCTTAGCATTACATTTTTTCTATACAAATTTAGTTTGTGTTTTAAGAGCAAATGCTGGCCCTTTGATTTTTGTGATTTAGATTCTCAAGTAAAATAACTTTTGATTCTGTAGGAGTGTGGGACATAAGAAAATAGTGTTTAAGTCTTCTAATTGGGAGATTCCATACTAGTTTGGTATGGACTGCAAGAGTGATAAGTATATTAAAGGCCTGTTTATAGTACTAAGAATGAAAATTGGAACCGGCAGCAAAAATTTTATACGTATATATGTGTGTGTGCATATATATTACTGTTAAATCTGTAAAGATATACTTCTGTTTAATTCTTAAGTGATATTACAGTTAGAGAATTAACATTTATTTTTCCCCTTAACTAGAATGAATTTTATTTTTTCCCTTAAATTCAGAGAATCAAAGAATGACAGAATTATTTGGTTTGGAAGGGACCTTAAAGATCATCTAATTCTAGCTCCCCCCCCCCCCCCCCCCCCACGCTGGGCAGGAACACTTCCCACTGGATCAGGTTGCCCAAACCCCACACAACCTGGCCTTGAACACCTCCAGAGGTGAGGTATTCATAGCTTCTCTGGGCATCATGTGCCAGTGCTCCACCACCCTCTGAGTAAATAATTAATTCTAGTTTGAAACTTGTCCTATCATTACACTACTTGTTAAGAGAGTCCCTCCCCATCTTTCCTGTAGGTCCCTGTTAAATACTTCCAGGCTGTCTCAATAGATCCTTTTCTCGAGCCTGCACAAACCCAGTTCCCTCAGCCTGACTTCATTGGAGAGGTGTTCCAGCCCTTTCATCTTTGTTTTGGCCTTCTCTTGACTCTGGGTAACAGGTCCTTGTCCTTGTTTTGGGAGTCCAAGGCCAAATCTACCTTCTCTTTGTTTCTGACACAAAGTGAATTGAGAGAACAAACCACAGTTTTCTATCTGTCTGTTTTATATTCTGGATCTTACACATTTATGTACAGTCAAGGTCTCTGCTATTTTTGCTTGTTTTTCATTGAATCTAGTTATTAAAGTTGGTTGATTACTTTAGTGATTGTTTTAATAAAATGTGTTTGGGGGATGGACTATATCATATCATTCAGTCCTCTCCTAAAAAACATACTGAGATGTTCCTTTGCAACCCCCCCTCCACCTAAATCTCAAGTGCTGTTAGCTTTCAAAAAGTTGTTAGAGAACATATTTGGTTTTTAGCTGAAGTTAATGTACTAGCTTTTTCCTTTGAAATTCCTCTGCAGCGATACAAACAAGTAAGGTGTTTGATATATTTTTTTTCAATTAGGAAAAGAAAATGAAGCTGTATCTTCTGTTAATTGTACCATGAAATATTTAAAATTTCACCTAATTTACTTTTATGCTATGCTGAAACTATAGTATTGTTAATGTACTCTCTGTCTTAGGTAGTATATTCAAGAGGCCTCTGTTTCAGTTCTTGTACTTGTGCAGTTTACAGAAATAGCATTAGCTAACTGTTGCAGACATCTCAGTTACTCTTATTCTGTTGGTGTAGCCTCAGTATTTTTATTTTGGTTAAAAAAATGTATTCTGATTTTAATTAAAATCTATTTAATCACTTCACTTTCTATGGCTACTGTTTGTATTCTTCATTGGATGAAAAACAAGGAGTGACTAATCCATGGGAGTTTATTTCCCTGTAAGCCTGATGCTTTTAGAGCAATGATTTTGTTTCACTCTTGTCCCCTTTTCACATATTTTTAGTGTTTTGACCTCATTCAGAACTGAAGTATCTGATGTCAGTCTCCTTCTTAAAAGCCTTCTACAAAGTATTTCTTGAAAAGGCAATGGAGGAGATGTGAAGAATTGATCTGAATGCGAGTAGAATTTCTAGCTCCTGTTCCATTGTTGGAGCTTTCTTTTTGGCTAGCACATTATCCATGCACCCTCTCACATGTATGATGTCAGCAAAGTATGATTACAAATAAGAAACCTCTGTGTTTACATTTATTATGGTCTGTAATTTCAATTGGAAATGAAATTTAACTTGATTGGAATATTAAATTCTCTTTGCTATCTCTTTTACCATTTTGTTTTCCTTGTAAATTAGATTCAAGTAGATATTCCAGTTGCCTCTTTGAATTTAACAGAAGATAAGTCTTTAGTCACATCATCCGTTGCTATGGATGATGCTCAGACACAGAGAATAAACGAATCAAAGAGCTGCCTTCAACAAACTCTAGCAAATCTAGAAATCAATCTTTGTGCTGCTGAAGAAGAAAAATTAAAAATTAAAAAGGTATGTTTTGTTTTTCTGTTAAAAAAAAATCTTACATTTACAAAGCTCTCTAAGAGAAAATAACCGAATTGAGCCAGTTTTTAGAAAGACAAAATGTCTCAGTGTAAAGTCATATGGTATGAAACCTTAACAATGTTTTGGGAGTGTGTGTGGTCTCTGAAGTTGGAAGTGCCTTTGGCTGTCTATATGAATATAATGCCTTTTTTTTTTTTTTTTTTTTTTTTTTTTTTTTTTTTTTTTTAATTTCTCTTGGGAGATCTGGTAACTAAATTCATGTTGCTTCCACTGAGTGTTGTAGAGTACCAAGCAGGATCATGCTTGTTGTGGTGTATCTGACTAAATCAAATGTCACTGAGATGCTGGAGACTAAGTGTCCTATCCTCTTGGTGGGCTAGGGTTACCTTTTTAATTCTCTGTTTGGTAACCAGGACTAATGACAATTACTTGAGACAAATCACATATTTACTTAAGACTCAGCAGAATTACAGTAGTGAAAGTGAAGTGAAAAGGAGAAAAAGACAGTCCAGCTATGGTCTCTGCTGACAGTTGTGGTTATCCAGTGGTGCTTATACCTTTTATAATCTGGTTCACATATACTCAGTCTGTTCTAGGACCTTCCAGGGAAGAGGCTGGGCAACACCTCAGTCTCTCACAGGTGATCCTGCAGGTGACTGCAACATCTTCTTTTCCTAGTTTCTGAGACATTAACTCAGCCCAAGTCTTTTACCACATGGAAATAAAAATGAAGATGGAGTTGAGTAATTAAGACAAGATTGGGTGAATTGATACTGCTGGAAGTTAAGAGCATACCGAAAGGGAAGTAAGGTTAGCATGAGTACAGATTATAAGAGAGACATACAAAGAAATAAGCGCTACATCGTGGGTGTGCAACGTCATGGCTTTCATGGGCCTCATTGAGTGATGAGGAATTATCTTGGGCCACTTTAACAATATTATATAACTAACAAACCTTGTTTTACATTTTAAATTTTTGTTTTTGAAACATCAAAAAAGGGCCACTAAAACTCATGGGATATTTGGCTTTGTTTTTGTGAAACTAATACATCACTGGTTCATTGAAAGTGTTTGCACTTCTTAGTGAGCTCTCAAGGTGTTTGTTCATCAAAGAGTTTCACTCTTGTCCTTTACCATTAAAAACAGTTGTTCAGAAATACACGTAATGCCAAAAAAGTGATGCCATGAATAAGGTGTCATTGTGAAGCAAGGGATAGAAAGGTCTTATTAAAGTCTAGTAAAGAGACATTCTCAGATTTTTCTTCATGTTGAATATCTGATTGCAACTCTGTACATTCCATTTGAAAACTTGCAAGAAATGTATTTACGTCAACTGAAAATGTAGTTGTAAATATATGAAAAAAGATGATGATTTTCTAAGCAATCTTTAAACCTTTTGACAAATTCCTTTGTCAAAATGGAAATCAAGGCTGCATATTGTTCACTGTTCAAAGGACTGTGTATAGCCAATGTACCAAAATGCATGTAATTCTTTGCCTTAGCGTTGCACTGTGTGCTCCACTCTCTCCCTCCACCCCACCTTGTGCTGATTTCAGCCCCAAAAATGCCCATCACACACTGATTGTTGTTGCTGAGTGATGGGCACACGCTTGGGGCCAGGCTGGACCACACAGTGGGGAAGAGCCACCACCATGATGGTGTCAGGGAGGAGGGAGCAGACCACAGTACGGTTTTGGGCAGGGCTGCATGTGGAACATGGGGCTGTGGGTTGGGCATGCCTGCTTTACATAAAGAAGTGTTGCAAACTCTCTCTCTATGCTTGAATCAGACTTTGAATCTCAGATGCTGTCCTTATTTCATCCAAATGCAGGAGTGACCTAAGCCTACCTCCTCCTTTTGTCCTCTTTTTGACCGTCTCAGTTGCACTTTTTTTTTTTTTTTTTTAATAGCTATCCAGTGATTTGGCTGCTTATTTGTTTCTAAATTGGCTTCTTCAGTGGCTGAGAAAATAGTTGTTCTTGAGCAACTGAAAGGTGCCCACAGCTTGTTTATAGGGAAGCATTTGGTAGTAGCAACAGCTATATGGGGAAAAAAAAATGGTCTTTAGCTTTTTGTTCAGCAAATAATTTTCGAAATTAGTATTAGTGGTGCCATTTTCCTTTCACTTACTTGGTTCATGCTGGGAGTTGGTTATGTTAACTCTAGTCATTTCAGAGATGGAGGTGCCTTTTAGTGAAACAGTTTTCTAAAAGTACTTAAGGTATTCAACTGTAGAAAGACAGAAACCATTTAAAATGTGGAAATACTTGATTTTAAGTATCTTCTGATGTTGATAGAAAATGTTATTGTCTTCAGAACTGAAGCTAGTTGGAACGATGACTTAAATCTGTATTTTCACAGCTCACAAACATTTTTACTTCTTTTATTGTATTTTGTAATCTTTACAGGAATTAGAATATTTACTGGAAAAACACAGTGTACAAGAATTGAATTTCTTGAAGGAGAAAAAAGAGAAAGCTCTTTCACATCAAGATCATTACAAGATACTTCAGGTAATTTCATTTCATTTCTTGCAGTATGCTTTTATTTTCAAGTGTTCTGTGTGAAGTATGTTTGTGTTGAACAAATCCTCTCAGTATCTACAGGCCTGCTCCAGAATTTGAAGAATTTTTAGGGTCTTCAGATCAAAACGTGATTTTTACATTAGCAGGAATATAACTTTAATAGTCTGCATCATGCATCAAGTATCTGTCCATTTCTCTATTTTCAAGAGTGACAGATAAAAAGCCATAACCTTTAACTTGTTAGAAAAGCTCATGTATTTTGTCTTCTGGATATGGTCAAATCAGATTAGAGAACAAAAGTGAGTCATGCTTCTAAAAGCTACAAGTTAAAATTAATTTCTTGAAGCTTGTACTACTTGTAATGCCAGTTGCTTTTGTCTTTCTTCTTTGGCTTGTACGACACAAAGGAGAATATCTGTGGCACACACTGAGGAAGTTTGGTAGATACAGAGTACAGATGTCAGTGAACTTTTTTAATGGTAGAAACAGCCAGTTATTAGTTCTGTTGACTTGAAAAGCAGAGTGTAGTGATGATTCTGGGATAGTTTTGTGAGTTTTCAGGTTAAGACTTTTAACTGAAATTATTCTTGAGTCCTGCGCTATGAATGTGCATAAACTTGGAGACCTGGAGTATTGCATCCAGTTCTGGGGCCTCTGGCACAAGAAGGACATACAGAGTTGGTCCAGAAAAGTGCCACGAAGGTAGTTCACAGGACTGGAGCACCTGCCCTACAGGGACAGACTGAGAGAGTTGGAGCCCTACAGCCTGGAGAAGAGAAGGAAACCTTATAGTGACCTTCCAGTACCTGAAGAGGGCCTATAGAAAAACTGGAGAGGGACTTCTTAGAAGGGCATGTAGCAACAGGATGAGGGGAAGTGGCTTTAAACTAGAAGAGATAGTTTTAGACTAGATATTAGGAAGAAATTCCTTACTGCGAGAGTGGTGAGACGCTGGAACAGGTTGCACAGTGAGGCTGTGGATACTTCCACCATGGAGGCATTCAAGGCCAGGCTGGATGGAGCTTTGAGTAACCTGGTCTAGAGGGAGGTGGTTCTGCCTATAGCAGGTGGGTTGGAACTAGATGATCTTAAAGGTCTCTTCCAACCAAACTATGCTATGATTCTATGACTTAATTCCTTGTATATGTTTATTCTAATATTTGATGGTAACAATTGTTGTATATGATAGATCTAGCATGTAATACATCTGAAAGAGCATTACTTCATGCTGTTTTATACTTCCTAAATTAATTGACTGTTAATCACAGATGCCAGAAGTTTCAATGTATTTTGTATTTGCAAAAGCTGGTTTGGAGGTAATAGAGCCAAACAAGTGGTCAGAACTTTAAAGCAGGTAATGTTTAGATAAGACTCGTTGTTGCTATTGTTGTTGTGAGTTTGTTGTATTTAGTTCTGAGAAGATTTCATTAGTCTGACTTTGACAACTTAGCTGGTTATTTTTCTTGTGATTTCATAGACTTTATTGGCTTTTCAGGTCTGGTTTGGATGATTTCATTGGATGATCACAGGGGCTATTTTCCAGTATTAGTCTCAGCTTAAGTTTTCCCTACTGATCAAGATGTTGCTTTTTGTTTTAAAGATTTTCCAATCGTAGACTGCTTCTATACAGTGGCAGAAGTGTGGGGGTAGGACTTAAAGGTAAGCTTTAACGTTGCTAGAAACGGTCTTAACTTCTTAGACACACATCTTTGCCTTCTCTCTTGCAAATAAATATAAAATACTAGGTTTTTGTGAGAAGCTTTGTCAGTCACCTTGTCATTTCATGTTCCATAAAAATATGGGTAGCTCCCAGGACTTTTCTTTTTTTTTTTTTTTTAAATACATTTCTCAGAGAATACAAAATACCAAAATGTAAATGCAGAGTTTTACAATTTTAAGATAAGTAGCAGAACCAGAATGCAGACTTTATCTTTTTTGTTCAATATGTTTTTCCACTTCATTGTCTGAACTCTTTTTAGTTCTATAAATAATGGATGCTTGAAGCTCTGGAATTCATTAGTCACTTGATCATATTTTTCTTCAATTGTAAATATTCATTCAAAAAAAGCTACCAATTGTAGTCATAGTTTAGAACTATCTTGCAACTATCTGTACTATATGAAAGCAATTGAATAGGAAGATATAATCATCAAATCCTCAGAGTTGGAAGGGACCTTTAAATGCCATCTAGTCTAACTCCCTGCAGAGAACAGGGACATCACAGCTATATCAGTTTGCTCAGGGCCTTATCCAGCCTCACCTTGAAAGTGTCCAGGGACAGGGCATCAACCACAGCACTAGGTAACTTGTTCCAATGCCTCCCCACTCTCACTCTATAAGATTTTTTCCTTATATCTAACTTAAATCTACTTCTTTGAGCTTGAAGCCTGCTCCCCCTGTTCTGTCACCACAGACCCTGCTAAGGAGTCTGACCCTTCTTTCCTATATTTTCCCCTTTAGATACTGAAACGGTGCTATCAGGCCTTCTTTCAGCTTTCTCTTCTCCAGGCTGAACAACCGCAGCTCACTCAGCTTGTCCTTATAGGAGAGCTGTTCCATTCCACACATCATTTTAATGTGCTCCAATAGTCCATGTCTCTCCTGTACTGAGGACTCCACATCTGGATGCAGTACTCCTGGTGGGGCCTGACCCTGCAGAGTAGAGGGGCTGGAACACCTCCCTTGCCCTACTGGCCTTTTTAGATGCAGTCCAGGATGCAAGGGCACTTTGCTGGCTCATGTCTGGCTTCCCATTCACCAGTATCCCCAAGTCTTTTTTCGGCAGGGCTGCGCTCAGTCTTTACATTCCCCAAATTTATATTGGTAGTGAGGGTTGCCTTGACCTAGGTGCAAGACTTGCACTTGGATTTGTTGAACTTCATGAGGTTCACCTGGGCCCACTGCTCTAGCCTGTCTAGGTCCCTCTGAATGGCATCCCATCCCTCTGGTGTGTCGACCGCACTCCACAGCTTGGTGTGTTATCAGCAACTTGCTGTCAATGTCATTGATGAAGATATAAGAATTTCGGCTCCAGCACTGATCCCTAGAGGACACCACTCATCATTGATCTCCATCCAGACCAATTGAACCATTGACCACCACTCTCTGGACTCGATTCTGCAGCCAGTTCTTTGTCTATCGAACAGTCCGCCCATCAAATCCATATCTTTCCAATTTGGAGAGAAGGATACTGTGTCAAAAGCCTTACTGAAGTCCAGATAGATGATATCAGTCGCTCTTCCCTTGTCAATTGATTGAGTGACACCATCATCGAAGGCCGCTAGGTTGGTTAAGAGGGATTTGCCCTGGTGAAGACATGCTAGTTCTTCTGTATCATGTCCCTGCCATGTGCCTTAGCATAACTTCTAGGAGGATCTGTTCCATGATCATCCCTGGCACAGAGATGAGTCTGATAGTTTGGCAGTTCCAGGGGTCATCTTTTTTACCCTTCTTAAAAATAAGTGTGGTGTTACCTTTTTTCCAGTCACGAAAGGTTTCACCTGATTGCTACAGCTTTTCAAATATCATAGAGAATGACAAGGATATAAGCAGGTTTTTTGGGAGATGAGTTTTTATTATTGCACGTTTCTTTATAAATACCTGGAAAATGTATATGCAAACATAAAAGTTATTCTGGTAGATTCACAAGGTATACTGAAAGCCTTCATAATACATTTCAAACCTGTCATGTGAACAAGAAAAGCAGAAAGGTGTTAATAAAATTCATGTAGTATGTAGCAGTTCACTTGAGCTTTAATATGATACTTTAGATTAAAAGAATCTCTCAGTTTTTGTTATCCATATTCTGTTTTCTGATGCTGATTATCTGTTTTCTCTTAATAATCCTGTTAGTAAGTGGCATTCTCTAACTAACAAATCGTAAAAGGAACACTTGGTTCGAGAAGAGAAAATAGTGCTTGAGTTCTAGACTTCTAAGTGGTAACTTAATTATTTGGACAGATTGTTTACCTGATAAGACTTACGATCTTTGGTCTAGTGGCAGTCAACAGTTTTTGATGATTCACTAAGAACTGGATCATATTTTTCCTCTGCTATTTCTTTGATTTACCACACAGTTTTATTTGAGTACTGCACTGCTGTTGGAAAACTCCAGTTGTGGTTATGCACATTTTTTTCCCATCGTCAACAGTTTCTGGAAGTTAAGCAGGCTCTTTTTTTTTTTTTTTTTTTCACAGCACAGTGTACTTGATGTAGTGTGATCTTTCTTTTTGAAATAGACTTTCTTTTGGCAACTAACTTCTATTCTTCTAACTTAACAGATCCATAGTTCTTTTTTGAACGTACTGAAAATATTTGTGTTTGGAATCCTTTGTTTCTGTTCCCCATTTTTGCTTAGGGAACATCTCTGCAATTTTTATTGCGACAGTGACTTCAGTTTAATAACATTTCTACTGCTGCAAAAAGTCATGATTTAAAATTAACTAGTTCAATAGTACTATTTCATTTTGAGTAATGATCTTGCGTGTAAAGAAGCAGATCAGGTAGAAACCTTATTTAAGTAACATTTTAGAAAGGTAAGAAAGCTTATGCTGAAGAAAATGTTGACGAATTAGTACATAATTATGCAAAGATTGTGCATTAATTCTTAGCTGGAATTAAATTGCATGGTAATATAAGTACAGTTGTTGCTCTTATTAGATGATGTTTCATCTGCTTATTTCTGAAGCTGTTGATTTTTGGGGATTCTTTTCATTGAGTTTCCACTAAATCTGACATTTAAATTATAAAGCTTAATATTATGAGGGGACAAATTAGTAGAATCTTAGAATGGCTTAGATTGGAAGATACTTTAAAGCCCATTTAGTGAAAGAGCGATTGGTGGCCATCTTGGCCATAGTGGCCATGAGGTGGTTGTATTTAAAGTAAGTGGTAGGAGGAAAACTGCCACCAAAACATCGATGCTGGATATAGGGAGAGTAGATTTCAGGCTATTCAGGGAAATTGTTAATAAGATCCCTTGGGAAACTTCTTTGGGAAGCATTGGGGCCCATCAGTGCTGGTCACTTTTTAAATTCCACTTTCTGCTCTTGAGAGCACAGAAACAGGCAATTCCAAAATGCTAGAAGTCAAACAGGGAGGGCAGAAGGCCAGTTTGGCGAAACAGGGATCTTCTTTCAGAGCTTAGGTGGAGAAAAGAAAGCGTATGGCTGCTGGAAGCAAGGTCAGGCAACATGGGGAAAGCTGCAGGGATTCTGTTCACAGTTACAAGGAGAAAAATAAGTGTGGCCAAAGCTCAGTTAAAGTAGAAGCTATCCAGTATGTGGGGGGCAGTAATAAGGTTTTATTTTTGAATTTGTTAACAACAAAAGGAGGACTAAAGAGAGCATGACTTCTTTACTTGATGAAAACAGTAATCTTACAAAGTAGAGATGTTTAATGACTTCTTCACTTTTGTCTTTAACACTGATGATGGGCTCTGGCACTCCAGATGGCCTGAGTTAGAAGACTGTAACTAACTGAGTTAGAAGAGGTAACAATTAATTCCCAGACAACACTGAACTTGTGTGGGATTTACTGCTCCATGTGCATGCATATAAATCTATGGGATTCATCCAATGGGATACATCCCAGGGTACTCAGGGAGCTGGCCAGTGTCAGCGTGAGACCTCTCTCAATTATTTTTCAACAATCTTGGGAATGTGGATAGGTCCCATTTGACTGGAAGCTGGCAAACATTGTCCCAGTTATCAAGTTATCCAGGTATCGTGGGTTCATGAGGGGAAGGTCCTGTACAATTAAGTTAATTTTGTTTTATGACAAGGTCACCCATCTATTTAACCAAGGGAAGCCAGTTGATGTTATCTCTTGGATTTCAGTAAAACTTTCATTACTGTTTCTCACAGTATCCTTCTGGACAAAAGGCATATGGCTAGACAAAAATGTAATGTGCTAGGTGAGCAATTGGTTGATGGTTTAGGCCCAAAGATGCATAGTAAAGGGTGTTACATCAGATTGGCAGCTGGTCACTAGTGGGGTTCCCCGCAACTCTGTTTGTGGGCTAGTTCTATATAATCTTTTAGTAAATGATTTGGATGTAGAACTGGAAGGTGTTTTAAATGAAGTCTGCTGACAATACTAAATTGGGAGGAACGATTGACTCTATCAGGAATGGAGAGGCCTTGCAGAGAGATTTAGACAAACTAGAGAACTGGACAATCACCAATTGCATGAAATTTAACAACTTTCTTCCCTGCTGAATGAGGTTTGGGGATCTTGATTGACAGTAAGTTCAGCATGAGTAGACAGTGTGCCCAGGCATACAGGAAGACCAATTGTATCCTGAGGTGCATCAAGTATAGCATTGCTAGCCAGTCAAGGAAAGTAATTGTCCTATTCTACACTGCACTGGTATGGCCTCACCTTGAGTACTGTGTGCAGTTTTGGACACCACAGTACAAAAAGGACATAAAACTATTGGAGAGTATCCAAAGGAGGCCTGCAAAGATGGTGAAGGGTCTAGAGGGGAAGATGTGTGAGGAGCAGATAAAGTCTCTTGGTTTGTTCAGCCTAGAGAATAAGAGACTAATGGGAGACCTCACTGTGGCTATGGCTTCCTCATGAGGGTGAACAGAGGGGCAGGTGCTGATCCTCTGGTGACCCAGCGATAGCACCTGAGGGAATGGCATGAAGCTGCAACAATGAAGGTTCAAGTTGGATATCAGGAAAAGGTTCTTTACTGAGAGGGTTGTCAGGCACTGCAACAGGCTCCCAAGGGAAATGATAATTGCATGGAGTTTGCCAGAATTAAACAAGCATCTGGACAATGCTCTCAGACATATGGTCTCATTTTTGGGTGGTCCTGTGTGGACAGGAGTTGGACTCGATAATCCTTATGAGTCTCTTCCAACTTGGAATATTCTGTGATTCTGTGACAGTGTATAATAATGCTAAAAAGCAAAAAAGCATAGCTGTAGCCTGTTTTGTGTTAAAGTTTTTCATTCAATTTTAAATAACTCCTTTTTTTAAGGTTTTAAATAACCTTAACTTCAGATTAGAAGAAGAGGATAGAAAATGCTCTGAGCTGTAATTAAACTGGACAGCTGAATTCTGAATATACAGATTCTTCTGTTACTGGGAAGTTAAGCTGTAAAACAGTTCCTCTTCTTGAGCTGGCTCTGGAGGTTTAGGGATGACTGGCATACCTAGATCATGTACACATGGAAAATACCATACCATTTTGCTGTCTTTTCTATTTCTATTTCTGTACTATAAAACATAAATGTTTCTGTGCTTGCACACTAGCTGTGTTGAGCCATTAGAATTAATTTAGGCAATTTTAATATAATATACCATTGGTTTTAGATGGAAATTGAGTTCTAATTTACATGACATTCTTCATAAATATCCCAAATTTGAAAATGTTAATGTCATAGGTCACTCTGAAAGTAATACCTCCTTTTTATTTCCTTGGAAACTACAACAGATACAAGAGCACAGTAACACTATGTGATGGAGCAAATTCTCAGCTACAAAACACTGGTTTTCAACACAATTACCACCATTATTGTTGGCATTTTCATGAGTGATGAATAAGAACCTGTAGGCTGTGCTTCTAAAAATCTGCACCAGTGGAGGTGACCTACTGTTGCTGTCACTACTGCTGAAACATGCCATCTCTGCCTTGCTGTGCTCACATCTACTGTTTGGTCTCCATAAACATTCAGCAAGCTTCAGTAAATGTCAGTAGGTGTAGTTCTCTCCACTTGGAGGAATTCAGTGACAAATCTTTCCTTCATAGACACTTCCATGTCAGATGCCATTTTGTCACTGTCTCTCTGTTGCCACGTTGCATGGGAACAGAATGTAAGAGAATATTATTGGAAAGGTTCAACTTCTACTGCCACACACTACCAACATCCACCTCTGATGGTGGATGGGCCAACATAATAGAATGGGAGGCATTACTTTCAGAGCAGCCCACAGTAAGTTTGCAGATGACACCAAGCTAGGAAGAAGTGTTGATCTGCTGGAGGGTAGGAAGGCCCTGCAGAGGGATCTATACAGGTTGGATTCATGGGCTGAGGCCAATTGTATGAAGCTTGACAAGGCCAAGTGCTATGTCCAGCACTTTGGTCTTAACAACCTTATGCATTGCTACAGGCTTGGGGCAGAGTAGCTGGAAAACTGTGAGTGGAAAAAGGATCTGGGAATGTTAGCTGACAGCCAACTGGATAGGAGCCAGCAGTATGCCAAGATGGCCAAAAAGGTTGATGGCATCCTGGCTTATGTCAGAAACAGAGTGGTCAGCAGGACTGTATTTAGCCCTGGTGAGGCTGTACTGCAAGTACTGCATTTGATTTCGGGTCTCTCAATATAGAAAAGACATTGAGGTCTTGGAGTATGTCCCAGGAAGGGCAACAAAGCTGATAAAGGAGCTGGAGCACAACTCTTATGAAGAGAGGCTGAGGGAACTGGGATTGTTTAATCTGGAGAAGAGAAGGCTCAGGGGAAACCTTACTGCTCTCTACAGCTACCTGAAAGGAGGATGTAGTGAGGTGGGAGTTGGTCTCTTCTACCAGTTAAATGTTGATAGGATGAGAGGTAGTGGGGATCTGCTTCTATTCCTCTGCATTTCTTAGGTCTTCTCCCCCTTCCTGGCAGCAACAGGGCAAGGGATCCACCACTGCTTGGGGTGTATCACTCAGTCAAGGTGATACCCACCTTTCTTGTAACTATGACAGGGAGTTGCTCCTCCAGTCTATTTCCTGCTTACGCTTCCTGATGCTCCTTGATCTTTCCATCTCTTTGTGCTCTGCCACCAGGCTGAGCAGATCGTCCACTTGCTCGCACCTCGCACAGGTGGTGTCTCTACAATCCGCTGGTGTCAGCAGCAGGTTCAGGCACTCCCTCCAGCCAGAGACCTGAACAGCTAAATAGACACATGGTCTGGGTAGCTGCACTCTGTTTTGCAAGGCTTTCTGCCTAGTGGAAACCATGATTAGATTTGTTGTGTGGGAAGCAGCCAATCGGTGAGCCAGACCTCCAACTGGAGAGGGGTGCTCACCCTGCCTGCACAGACTGCTGCACCATGCTTTCAGTGACATACTATGCTCTGTTTGTAGCGCTCCTGTAGAAGCCACTGCTCCTGTCTCCGCCCAGCCATGTCAGAGCCATTACCATGTGGAAGGCAATGGCAGCAGCAGCTGCTTGCTGAGAGGAATTGTTTCCTGGCGTAGGCGATTCCTTGCTTCAGTCTGGAATGCGATTCCACCAGAGCTGTCCGTTTGCAGAGAACTTAGTCAAACTTGTTAAATACTTTTAACAGCATTTTGGTTTTTCATGCTTACATACTTGGAGAAATGAAGATGCATAACAAATTTTAGAATGATAGTTTGGAAACAACTTTGAATAACTGTCCTTTCCTTTCCCTTTAATTGCTAAATCTTCGTATTTGCTGCATAGCTTTTCAGTAAGCTCAGAAGAGTCACAGAATGCATCTTAATATATTTCAATCTAAAATTCATACATTGGAGCATTAGAGGTTATTTACTATGTAACTAACAAGTCAAGTTCGTATAATACTTTTTACTTTTATGTAGCAGTTTCAATTTTCATTTAAACTGTCATGATTTTTTTTTTGAGTAACTTACGATAAATTATTCAGATTGAATATGCAAGAAATTCCTTACTAGAATACAATGAAATTATCTGCTTCCAGGGAGATTTGGCTCATCTTTCTTCCTTCTTCCTTTCGAACATATATTTTGTGTTCTTCAATATTGTTATCATTTACTGTGACTATGTTGACTGAGAAAAATTATTTAGACCTATGTGAAATTTGGTCAAAAATGCAGTGAACATTTCACATGGAGGAAGAGAATATGGTAGCTATCCTGTAAAAATAAATAAATAAAAAATAATAATAATAAAAAAATCTGAATATATTTCATGAAAATATGTAAAAACTCTCAACAGTCTAGTCACATTTGCCCCCCTTCATATATCAGAGTACTCTGTCTTTACTTGCATATTCTTTTGAGAGCAAAATGTTTATTAAATAAAAATAGCATCCCTTAGCCCTTTTAGATGTTCTAATTCCTACGATTTCAAAAACTGTCAACACATTCCTCTTCTGTCACCACCAGTTACATTATCTTGTTACATACCAATCACTGACATAGCTGATTAATCTTTTATTGCACAATAGATACCCAGCAGAGGTAAGAAACAATTTTTAATTTGATTTTTATATATATAAATATATTTAATATATATTTGTAACCGTTCAGGTTTTTAAATATGGCCTCAAGTCTTTTAAGTAGCTTTACATGTGCTTAATTATTTTGCATACATCCAGTTGAGGACAGCTGTATTTTAAAAGTATTTCCTTACACTTTTTGAAACACTTCTAGCCAAGAGCCTTACTGTAAGCAGTGTTTGTGCCCCTTTGAGAAAGGGAGCTGCTCAGAACAAGAACTTGTCTTAATCATGATTTTTCTCATCTGTATTAGCCATTTTGTGGGAGGTCTAATAGAGTGCAAAATACCCCAAAGTTTCTAACATACAGTATACTAAAACTTTAAATAAAATTCAGTCCCAGTGCTACAGTCTTTAAAAGTCTATGTACATTTTGTTTCATCTTTATACAGTGAGTAAATCATGAGCTTGTTTCTGCATCCCTTCCAGCTGACTTGGAGAAGGGAACTGAGGGATTCTTGAATTCACAAGGACAACATACATATGGTCTTAGTTTGTAGAAGTAGAGGAAGTGATATTTGCATCCAAATTAAAATCTCTGTGCCTCTCCTTGTCACTTTTTAGCAGTAGGACTCTCACTGATGCTCTTTTGTCCATTTTGTTCTCCTGATTTCACTTGGAAATAGTGTGATTTCTTTTACTTTTCATTTTTTTTAATTTTACTTTACTTTTCTAACTTACTTTTTACTAAGTACATTAGATTAAGAACTGTGAAGATGGTTACTGTTTTCCAAATGAAGAATTTCGGAGATAAAACATGGTTTTGTTATGGTTACAGGAAAGAAGAGTGTGAGATGGAGGAGTATAACATAGAAGAAATATAATGACAAAGTAATAGTGATCTGAAGAGTGAGTGAGTGCTAGGTACAGAAATGAAAAGGTCAGTGACTGTCTCAGTTATGTGTATGCAAGTCTTTGAGGGAAGTACATTTCTTAGTAGGAGACAGTGGGAGAAGGAAAGACAAATTAGATTTTACTCATACTAATTCTGTTTATGTCACTTTGCCTATCTTTGTTGGTACAGGAAGAAAATTGGTTGGTAGTTTTATTTCAGATCTTTCTTTAAGAAAGTCTTTCTGTAAAGGGACCTGACACTTGTCACTATTGAAACTCATACAGCTTGTCTTGGCTTATTGATCCAGTCTATTCAGGTACCTTTGTAGTGCCTTTCTACCCTCTGGCATCAGCATTTCTTCCCAACTTGGTGTTGTCTGCAAACTTACCGTATTCAATCCCCTCATCAAGATCATTAATAAAGATGTGAAATAAGAGTGGCCCCAGTACTGAGCATAAGATGGCCTAGACCATATAGTTTAATAATATGTCATTGTTAAAATGTCACAGGTCTGTGTGTTTTTAAAAAGCTAACATTGTAATAACTTTTGGCTATCTGTGAGTAACTTATTGCAGTATCGATAATTGCTGTCTTTTTCAGAGTGTATGATATATTTGATATATCTGATATGTTCTGGTTTAATTAAAATTTTATTTTTGATTATTTGAAGACTTTCCTTAAAGGAGGAAAATAGATTAAATATATAATCCTTTTAACAGGAAAAAGATTAAAATCAAGCTCTATATGCCCCTCTTCCTTGGAGGAGGGGAGAAAACTCTCTTGAGAAAGGAGTTTTGCTTTTACTTAATTATGCTAGTGTTTTACAGAAAGTATAATAGAGGATTCTCTATAGACTTGTGTCTGTTTCTATTAGGTCACAACCAAAAAATGTTAGTACATTTTACAGTTTTCACATAGGAATACTCTTCAGCTGTCTAGGTTTATATGTTAGGCTCCAAAGAATGGTTTATTTTTTTTCCAAATACTCAAACTTCATTGATGATAAAGGAACTAGAGGTAGCTGTAGCCGTTGCTAAATAAGCCAAGTTTCCTAAAAACAGGTTTAAGGACTACTGAATACTGTTGTTCCTTCCTGGATGTTTTATATAGTGCTTTCCCATCTGAGTTTAGAATCTTTATATATTTTTAGTGGGATTATAGCTGTTCACTGTTGAGAAGTGGTAAAAGAAATAACTGAATCACCAGACTTCCACTCATCAAGCAATATGAGAATTAAAACAGTTTTCAGGGATCGATGCTGAATGGCCATATGCAAGTACATGCAACCTAAGAAACAAGCAAGAGGAGCTGTATACAGTGGTTAAACTAATGTTTAAATAACTGCGGTGTTTTGGGATTCTTCATGTGGCTAGATCTATGTTATGGATAGTGGATATTAGCTCATTAGAAAGGCAATCTAGAAGAAGAGGTGAGGTTGTCATTTATAAGAATTAGCAGCTCAGACTACAGAGTATTTGAGAGGACAGCCCACAGAATTTGAGAGAGCAGAATTTGACGTAGGTGATAACTGACTGACGTAGGTGATAACTGACTGGGAAGATCTATATCATAGTGGAGACTCAGGAAAGTCTGATTACTTGAGGAAGATGAAAAGGATGGTTTACAGATTTACTGGTTTACCAGCCTTTTGGACCTTGGGAAATGCATGGAAGAAATGCCATTGGCAGCCATTTGGGGCACATGAGGAAAGTGACTGGGAACAGCCAGTATAATTTATCAAAAGGTATTTGTGCCTGATCAACCTGGACTGCCTTCTGTGATGAACCAACTGGATTGTGAATGAGGGGAATGCAGTGAATGCTTTATGTTGACTTCAACATGGAGAAGGGAGGGCTTAGAGGAAGCCTTCTGGCAGATTGTAGAGTCATAGTGTAGCTTGGATTGGAAGGGACCTTAAAGATTGTCTATTTATAACCCCCCTGGGGGTTGCCACAGATGTCCAATAGCTGTGATGTCAGAAAGATGGAGCAAGACAGGTTCTACTAAGGCACACAGCAGGAGGGTAAGTGATAATGTTTGTAAATAGAAATATAGGAAGTTAGAACTTGGTGTAAGGAAAAAAAAAATGTGATGAAGGTAAGCATTAGAATATTTTAACCAGTGATGTTGTAGAACTTCCATCCTTGGAGATTTTCAGGGTCCAACTGAACAAAATGGTTTGCAGTCAGTGTTTATCCTTCTTTCAGTAGGAAGATCAACTTGATGGCCTCAGGAGATCCTTTCCAACCGGAATGATTGTGTGATGTTGTGATTTAATACTTTGATCATAAACCAAGAAAAATAAATGTCTATTCTGATTCAGGAAGGTCATAACTGAAATCCAGGGGATACTCCCTGGACTAAATTATTTGGAATATTTTACTCCAGTCTGACCTAGCTCATTGCCAGAAAACAGACATTAGTAATTATGGGCAGGGCCAGGAATGTCTGAACCAAAAATCTGATTAATTCAGTATTTGAAATTTTATACTAATCAGAATATCAGTTACTGTAAACTTAAATTTCAGTTACATAAAATGTAACACTTGGTCTTTGGAAACGTTTGTCCTGTTAAAATAGGAATACATACAATGCAATGTATTTATATTCTATGAGATTTTAGAGTAAATGAAACACAGTAATTCAGAATGTAGAACTGCAAGAGTAGTTCACTGAGTTACACAACAAAAACAAGAAGGACTTAGTGTAAAATCTGTGAATCTGTGGCTTGGGGTTCTTTTTCGGGACTGTAAGAGATGCTTCCTTCCACATTGAATTTTACTGAAGTTAAGTAACAAACACTTTTCTTTGGTTTCTGAAGTACTCTTTCTGTATTTAAAATAAAATAGATTAGTTCTGCTTTTTCAATTTACTTGTTGCTGTCTCTTGTGAAGGTGTAACTTGTATTTTGTCTTTTTTTTCCTACATGGCTTTGGTTATTTAGGAATTTGTTAGGTACATATAGCAAATAACCAACGACTTAAATCTCAAAGTTGATATTTTGCTAGCAACTAACTGTATGCAAGAGAAATGTTGGAGTTAATTGTAGATGCAGTTTGCATTCTGGCTTGGGCAGTCCAATCTAAGTGTCAAGTGTTCTATTTCATTTCTCGACGCTTTCTTCTTTTGAACGATAGTGTCAAGAGAAGCTTATCTTGCAAATCATCAGCTAAGCAAGTCTTTACAAAGCCTTGCTGTCTTCTTGACATTATTCCAAACTCCTTGAATCGATGCTTAGATTCTCAAGCTGTTCTTCATTTCTCGTGTAACTGGTGATAGGACTAGGGGGAATGGTTTCAAGCTGCGCCAGGGAAGATTCAGGCTGGATATTAGGAAATACTACTTCTCTGAAAGAGTGGTCAAGCACTGGAATGGGCTGCCCAGGGAGGTGGTGGAGTCACCGACCCTGGAGGTGTTCAAAGAACGATTGGATTTTGTGTTGAGGGATATAGTTTAGCAAGAACCATGGGTGATAGGTGGATGGTTGGACTGGATGATCTTATAGGTCTTTTCCAACCTTAGTGATTCTGTGATTCTGTGATTTTGTCTTCTGATCTACACAATTCTTGTCACCTTCCTAATGGAACAAATACAACAGCTTGATGAAAAGATTATTGTCTCTTGGTTGATCTGCAAGTTCTGTTAATTTGTTTGACTTTTCTATCAATCTTATTTTTCATCAGCTGTCCTCAGATTTTTACACAAGTTTTGTTTTTGAGGATGCTAGAGAATTGGTATAGTTCAATATCAAATCTCTGATTGCATTTACTTCTTCACAAAAAGAGGGGAGGAGATAATTTGCATTTTTTTTTCCTACAGATATTACTTGAGATCTCTAGAAGCAACTCTCTCTGTATATTGTTGTCTTCTAACTTTCATGGTAGAAATTGGTCTTCAGCTCGTTTTGAATTATAGTATTTGTCTGGGCAATTAATACATTTGATTAGACAGTATTATTCTTACTGAAATAAATTGTGGAAAGATGTTGGGGATTAGCAGGATGGAGGAGTTTGCAACACTCAATAAATATGGCAGACACTTTGTGTTGGAGCAGTTTTGCCGCACAGCTGTTGTTTGGCTGGTTTTCAGAGAGCATGTCTGATTTGTAAATAGATTTTTGGAACACTAAAAACATTTCCCATGATGGAAAAGGATTTAAGATTGGCAGGAGAAGTAATATTCACTTTCTGAACTTTATATTGAGATGACTGTGATACTGACCTATTCCTTCGACGCTTTTGAGTACATCGAGTTAGGGTCCATGTATGTCCAGTTTTCTTAAGTATTCCCTGGCTTAATCTCCTTCCTCTGAGGATAAGACTTCCTTTCTCCACTGCAGACTTTCCTCTTGGAATTCCTTAAGGCTGGTCTTCCAGATAAAGTAAGGCTCTTAGTACCTCTGCCTTTTCCATATCCTGTGTGACATCATCTCCTTCAGCAGGTGCATTTCAGCAGTGATAACAGCGATGTGAAGGACAAGCCACATTTTGGATGGCTGTGCATATTCTGACAAGCACAATGTGCAAACTGTTGTTTTTTGTTGGCGAAAATGCATAGCTAATGTTGATGACTGCTGAAAAATAGTGTTTTGTAGCTGAGAAGTTTCTCTATTAAATAGTGTTGTTGTGCTCTTTGTATCTGTTGTAGTTTCCATTGAAATAAATAGGAAGCATTATTTTTAGAGCAAACTCCATACTTGCAAGAGACATTCTTGTCTTTGATACCCCTTGTTAGATTCAATTCCAGTTTAGTTTTGGCTTTCCTAATTTCAGACAATGTCGATGTATTCCTTCCAGGTTATCTGTCCTTGATTCTGCCCTCTATATGCTCCCTTTTTTTTTTTGTTTTCGTGCTTTATGCACTCATGGTCAACCTTACTAGTGATAATTGAGGCAAAGGTGGTGTTAAGTACCTTAGCCTTTTCTTTGTACTGTTCGGCTTAACCAGCGTTTTCTTCTGACAGCATGCATTCCTGGGTTTGTTGTCTTGTGTGCTCTTTCACCTTGGCTTTCCCTTGGTATTAAGTCCCATTATCTTGATTATGGGGGGAAGTACCAAAACATCAGTAGCATAAGATGCCCTCGCACAGCTCTAGCTCTATTCCTAAGAATTATCTACCCATATTGTATTTTAGAAGCCTTATGACAGTCAGAGGAGGCTTCCTGAACCAATTGTACTTTGCCATTTACTGTATCATATAGTTTTGCCAACAAAATGGTTATTAATGCTAAGTACACGTAGTTTACAGATTGTTTAATAAATTTGGCTTCTTACTTAGGTCTTTTCTCAGTTAACATCCTCAGTGGAGAATCTATATCCTGTAGAATATATTAGCAGATATAAACTGTAGTTGTTTTTTCACACAATATTCATGTCTTAAATGTAACATTTCCAGTATATATAGCACGTGCTTGAAGAGTTTTTGCAGTTTCTTGGGGGACTACAATTTTCATAGTTTTGAGTATGTTCAGGCACTCACATACTATTCCTTTCACATATAGTCTTTCACATATAATAATTCATATTGTCTCCCAGAAGACTGGTACGTTGATAATCACTCATCTCTAGCTCAGCCCAGTTTAAAGTAAGCAGAAAATGTCTTTACCACCATAATAGGAAGTTGCTCATGAAAATTTGCTCAGTAACTCGCTCCATTATTTACTTCAATGAATTCTGTCATTGTATATGTCAGGTAGCAACGTTTTTTGTATAAAATATAGTATCTCTTTGATTCCTGTGGTGAACTTAAAGTTGTGCCTACTACATGTTCCGTTGGTTATGTAATGGAATCTGAAATAGTGTTTTTTCCTTCCAGTAACACCATTTGTTCTTATATTGTTAGGCTTCTAGCTGCTTCTCTCACTAGCATCCTGACAATGTGATCAAAGTGAAAATCTTGTAGGCCTGAAGGCAATCCTGTATCTTACTTTAGGAAAGCTTACATTATTTAATCAAGCAATCTTTATCTTATATACAATAGCACACTCTAGTGCGTATATAATTAGACATTATGGATTTACTCTCATCATGTTTAACTCAATTTTTTTGTGATTTTGTTCTATTGTGTTCAAAAGATTTTTTTCCCCTATATTTGAGTTATAGAAATATTAACAGAATCATTATGACATTAAGTATCAATTTTAAAATTAACAAGTAATGCTTTGGAAGAAAAATAGAGTTGATAACTTTTATGGAAAAGGAAAACACATAATGGAGTAATTGAGTCTAATATGACAATTCTTAGTGATTTAATAGTATACAGAAAAGCTGTGTGTGGAAGATGGGAAAACACCTTATAATTTATTTGCATCTAGGGGCTTACAGTTTGCTATTTGAAATTACTACAGAAGTTAGGAAGAAAGAGAGACTATAACTTTTGAAGATATTGGCTTGGACTTGTGAATAGTTCTGGAGATACAAAGCCTTACAGGAGCTAAGCAGTCAGCAACTGGCTTGCACATAGAATCATTACAATTGGAAAAGACCATTAAAATCATCTAGTATAACCATGAACCCCTCACCACTATGCCCACTAAATCACATCACTCGGTGCAACATCTACACATTTCTTGAAAATCTCCAAGTATGGTGACTCCACCACTTCCTTGGGCAGCCTGTTCCAATGCTTTACTACTATATCTGAGAAGAAATTTTTCGTAATAAACTAAACTTCCTCTGGAGCAGCTTGAGGTCATTCCCTCTCATCCTATTGCTAGTTACCTGGTAGAAGAGACCAACCCTCAACCTCACTACAACCTCCTTTCAGGTAGTTGTAGAGAGCAGTAAGGTCTCCCCTGAGCCTCTTCAGACTGAACAGTCCCTCAGCTTCCCCTCATAACTTGTGCTCCAGATCTTCACCATCTTTGCTGTCTTTCCTAGGGCATGCTTCAAAGCCCAGTTTCTTTTGTAGTGAGAGCCCCCAAACTGAACACAGCACTCAAGATGCTGCCTCACCAAGGCTAAGTACAGAGGGATGACCACCTCCCTAGTCCTGCTGACTACCCTATTTCTGATACAAGCCAGGATGCCATCTATCTGTTTGACCACCTTCACATACTGCTGGCTCCTGTTCAGCTAGCTGTCAGCAAACATCAGCATCCTTTTTCAGCTCACAGTTTTCCAGCCGCTCTGCCCAAAGCTGTAGCCATGCATAAGGTTGTTATGACCAAAATGCCAGTCATGGCACTTGAGCCTCCTACAATTGGCTTCAGCCCATGGATCCAGCCTGTTCAGATCCCTCTGTAAGGCCTTCCTACCCTTCAGCAGATCAGCACTTCCAACTTGTCATCCCCTCCTCCAGATCATCAATAAAGATGTTAAACAGGACTGGCCCCAGTACTCCCCTTTGAGGAACACCCCTAGAGACCAGTTGTCGGCTGAATTTAACTGCATTCACCAGTCTCTGGACCTGGCTGTCCAGCATGCTTTTCACCCAGCAAAGAGTACCCACTATCCAAGTCATATGCTGCCAGAATCTCCAGGAGAATGCTGTGGGATACAGTGTCAAATGTTTTACTAAATTCTAGGCAGACTATGTCCCTGGTCTTTCCCTCATCCACTTGATGGGTCACCTAGTCATAGAAGTACTTGTAATAAATAATATTCTCTTCAAACTGTCATAGACGTTGGCTGATAAATCTGAATGAAGCAAAGCTGATTTCTTACTATTAGTTCTTTCCTATCAATTAATTTCCTTTGGGGAGTATGTAAAGAAAGTCAGTACTCTTAAAATGTGTTAATGTCTTTATGTTCGCTTAAGTATATCTTGGTGTTGCTGCTCTAGCTTGTTTTGTCACTTCCCATTTGGCATGTGACTTTAGACAAGTTTCAAATACTGGAAAATTTGAGAAAATTATTTTAAGAAGACACACTCCATTTTTTTGCTTTGCATCTTGATTTGCCTGTCACTGCTAGTAAGGATCAATATATTTATGATGGTAGCAGCCATAAAGGTGACTAGAAAGACTGGCTTCAAGCTGCGCCACGGGAGATTTAGGCTGGACGTTAGGAAATACTACGTCTGTGAAAGAGTGGTCAGGCACTGGAATGGGCTGCCCAGGGAGGTGGTGGAGTCACCAACCTGGAGGTGTTCAAGGAATGTTTGGATTTTGTGTTGAGGGATATTTAGTGTTTAGTGAGAACTATTGGTGATAGGTGGATGGTTGGACTGAATGATCTTGTATGTCTTTACCAACCTTGGTGTTTCTGTGATTCTGACTTGGCCCTAGAATCACAATCAGCAGGAAATAACTGCTAAAACACTGGCAGGAGAAAATACCTTCCAGGCTGAGGACTGCTACGTTGGGAACCTGACCTGTGAACCAGGAGCGAATGCTTGAAGGGTACTGGTAGCCTCCTGAAAATGACATCAAAAAGGATAGCACCAATGAACTTTTATATGAACTTTACATCTGAAAAGCAGGAAGTAGTCTGGGAAAAGTAAAATTTTATTGGAGAATTGGAAACCTCTTCCAGGGATTGTCTCAGGTGTAACGAATTAGCAGTATCTCTTGTCTACTCTAAGAGGCAGTGTCCTATGCTCTCTTTCATCTCTATGATCTAAAAATTTTCTTTCCAAAGTGGAATCTTTGTCTCAGAATTCCCCATATTGCAAACTTTTCTTCAAGATTTTCTAGACAAACTGAGCCTTTGTTGTGGAGGCCTATGTGACTGCAGACTCTGTGATGCTGGTGGTCTTCAAAATGCAATTTTGTTATTTATTTGGTACCGCTCCTGATCCCATTTTCAGGCATCAGTTTCTTCTGAGATAGTTTTTCATATTTAAACTATTTTGAGGTCAGTTTTTTTAGGCCCCTTCAAAGTTGTTTTTGGCACTGCACACTTACACACAGACACACACACACACACCCCAAATACATATCCGGGATTAGTTTGATGCACTTGGTACCAGTAGTTTTATTAAATTTATATTTATTATTTATATTTGTCTGCATAATCTGTCAGAAGTAGTTTTGACAAATATAATCTGTCATAAGTGTAGTTGTTGTTATAATACCAGTAACTTTATAATAAAATACATTAATAGAGTAGTGTTGATAACTTGATGAATTTGTTATATATATTTCCTGTGTTTATTATAACTAATTCTCTTTTTAAATCTGTTTGTTGTGACTATTGTTAGTTCTACTCCCTCAATATCTACTACATACATCAATTTGCTTCCTGGTAGTATCTATAATAGCTTGTTGTTGATGTAAATATTTGCCTTTTAATCGTATTATATTTACCATAGGTTTGTGATAATCCATAATAAAGAAAAGATAAATCTTCATTGTCCTCGTACCTGTGGAATCTTAGAATCCACTGTAGAGATCTCTGTATACCCATAGCCTAGGTAGCCCTTTAGATCGTGATAAAATTTACTGGAACTAAATATCTCACTTAGTTGGTGAGCACACTTGATCTACTGTATCTTACTGTTAAATTTAAAGTACTTCAGACAGATCTTCACTTGAAATCTAGTAAGAACACTAAGAATCTTACTATTCTAGTTTGAAGGTCTTTTTTAATAAGGAATGCTTTCTTTCTTTTTTTTTTTTCCTATTAGAACAAGTATTGAAAGTGAACTTCCTCATTCTATAGATTTCTTTTTATCTAATATTTGAATCTTTGTTATTCTACTATAGTAGTTACAGCTTACTTGTTCTTTTTGTTCACTTCTCACAGTGAAGTGAGAACTAATTTAAATTTGACTTGCAAAAATTAAGCATTAAATCATTTTTTTTCTTTATACCAGTTTTATAGTATTGTGCTGTAAAAATTTGACTAGCTCAGCCCCTTTCTACATGAAATGTCTAAGCTGAGCTAGTTTATGATGTGTGCATGTCAGTGCAATTAAACAGATGTGTACAGATATTATTGTGTTACTGGAAGTAGGAGTTATTTACACTTCAAAATGTTTCCATCTTCAGCTTTTTTGCTTCATTTCATTTGTTCTTGCAGGGCTTTGCAAAAAGAAATTCTGTTCAAGTTAATCTGAATCTAACTATGTTTGAGTTAATAATTGGTCTGTATAACCACGATTTCAGACTCTTTTTGCTAAGATGGAACCAAATGGCTTAGCAGAATTTTGTAATCAGATTTAATGGAGTTATAGACTGATTAATTTGTTTTTAATGGTAATGTATGACTTTCATAATTGAACATGCTTTGTTTTATTTATTTACTTCTTTGATCATACAGCTACTTGCTATGTGTGTTCCCTGTGGCATTGTCAACCATTTCCAGAGGATAGATTAGGGTTATCATTTTTCTGTATGGTGTAACACTGGTCAGGAAACTTACTTGGTATTTGTATTTCATATTGCAGCCATATTCATTCTTTGGGATACAATTATTAATAATTTCACTCGGCTTTATTTGCTTGGGGAACCAGGCTATGGGGAGACAAGAGGGAATGTTCAAGCCAGCATGTTACTACTGTTACGTCTACTCAGTATGCTTCAGATTTTGTTTAAGGTTAAACCACTATTTACAAATATCTCCCAGGGATTAGCCCTGAGACTGGATAGTTGTGGGTGACAGGGAGTGTTGAATGGTATGAGCAGGTACCTAGAATAGTGGGCTTCCCCAGTATTTTGGAACTTAACCTCTGAGCAGCTTCAGAATCCTGAAAAACTAGTGAAATACTTGGAAAGTTGTGCTGTTACCTTGGCAATTCTAAAAACGCACAAATCAGTGCAGTCTGGCGGGACCTGGCCCATCTACTGAGCCAAGTTCAACACTGTTCAGCACCCTAAAGAGCAAGAAATATCTAGATTTGATGGCAGTGCAACAGCCATGCAGTTTCTTCAGGTCCTGCAACAGGCCATGTGATTGTTTCAACCCCTGCAACAGGCCTTGCAGTTCAATCAGAGAATCAGTCTGTGCCAATATCAACCACTCCTATACACAAGAGAAAAAAATGTCCACAGAAGTCAGCTTTTTTAGTAAGGACAAAATCTACTATTAAAACAAGGATGGAAGAAAAAAATGAGGATGAGTCATGGCCATCACAAGGACAGGAGGGGAAGGAAGAGTCAGAGTTCATAGCTGTCCAATCGCTAACAATGAGTGAGCTGCAAGATATGCAAGAAGACTTAAACTGTCAGCCAGGTGAGCATATATTCATCTGGTTGATCCAATGGATCCTCAAGGATCACTGCTGGGACCAGTGCTATTTAACATCTTTGTAGGTAATGTGGACAGTGGGACCAAGTGCACCCTCAACAGGTTTGCAGATGACACCAAGCTGAGTGGTGCAATTGACATGCTAGAGGAAAGGGATGCTATCCAGAGGGACCTGGACAGGCTTGAGAGGTGGATCTATGCCAGCCTCATGAAGTTCAGCAAGACCAAGTACAAGGTCCTGTATCTGTGTTGGGGCAATGCCAAGCACAAAGACAGATTGATTGGAAAATGGCTTGAGAGCAGCCCTGAAGAGAAGGATTTGAGAGTGTCAGTTGATGAAAGACTCAACATCAGCTGGCAGTGTGCGCTTGCAGCCCAGAAGGCCAACCGTATCCTGGGTTGCATCAAGAGAAGCTTGACCAGTAGGTGAAGGGAAATGCTTCTGCCCCTCTACTCTGTCTTGTAAAACCTTGCCTAGAGTACTGCTGGAGCCCTCAACACAAAAAAGACATGAAGTAGTTCGAGCAGGTCCAGAGGAGGGCCATAAGGATGATCAGAGGACTGGAGCACCTCTGCTATGAGATCAAGCTGAGAGAGTTGAGCCTTTTCAGCTTGGAGAAGTCTCCTGCAGGACGTTATAGCAGCCTTCCAGTATCTGAAGGAGGCCTACAAGAACACTGTGGTGGGATTTAATATAATGGTATATAGCAACAGGACGAGGGGAAAAGATTATAACCCGAAAAAGAGTAGACTTAAACTAGATATTACAAAGAAATTCTGTGTCCGGCCCAGAGACCCTACTGTGAGGGTAGTGAGACACTGGAACAGATTGCCCAGAGAGTTCTGGATGTTCTGACCCTGGCTTCCACCCAGGCCAGGCTGGATGGAGCTTTGAGCAACCTGATCTAGAGGGTGTTCCTGCCCTGTTCCAGGTGGGTTGGAACTAGATGACCTTAAAGGTCTCTTCCAACTCAAACCATTCTATGAAAGCAATTGGAAAAGGTACACAAGCCTTCACCCTATGGAGATGACTTTTGTCAGCCATGAAAGGAAGATGTCCCTTTGAGAAGACCTGATATTTTATCTAGGCAAGTGGATCACTAGGGATAAAGTTATTCAGCACATAATGGAATTGGCTGTGCTGGAGGTAATGTATGTATGACCTCAACGGTGATCAGTTATCCCAAGATACAGACAACACCAAGTTCCCACAATCTGTATGGTAAAAATTTGTACAGAGTGCACCATCTTGTAAGCAAGCAGCAGCAGCAATGGTTTGGAAAGATAATGAAAATCCAGCAGTAGATGAAGTGGCTAGTCTACTTTGACAATATGAAGGAAATCTCTCTTACTCCCTATGGGTTTGTTTCTCATCTGTAGAGAAACAGACCTGGGAGTTCCAGCAATTCAGAGACAGTGTCTCTTATTCCCTATATAGTATCCAGTATCTCCGCCATTAATCTAGTATCTCAGCCATTAGAATTGAGCATTCCTGTTCTCAAGGGAGGGGATATAGTGGGTATATACCGCATGCCACCTTCTAGTTTTACCTGCATGACTATGGAAAGGATATGAGAAAGTGGGATATCAAATCCACATCAACCCTAGAGGCAGGTATACAAGAGTTTTGAGGAAGAGCAATTCAAATAAGGGATTCTTCCAGGAAAATGGCTGCTCTAGTTTCCAGTGGACAGTCTCCTAGACAAAGAAGGTGGTTTGATCCTGAGTTGGATAACAAGTCTTTTGGTTTGCATTCATGAATACAATAACCAGAACCAGAGGGGCCCTATTTTCTAATCATGTGGAGGAATGGGACAATCGAGTTTATTGGAATGTATGGATTTTATGGCCTGGCGTATTAGAAGCACAGGAGTATAAGACTTTAGAGGATGCTAGTGTAGTTTACTCTAATGCCATCAAGTTATAAGGGAGTAGAACCCATCTGTATTTCCGGAGTAACAGGATCTCAAGCGCTAACTGTATTGGAGGCTGAAATAAGCCTAACTGGGAATGAGTGGCAAAAGCACCCACTGTGTCTGGCCCAGAGACTCCATGCATCCTTGATATAGATTACCTAAGAGTAGGATACTTCAGGAATCCAAAAGGATACTGTTGGCCTTCAGTATATATTTCTTGCAGATGGAGGATATTTATCAGCTGTTTTTGCCTTGCCCAGTCTTTCAGAGGATGCTTTGCCAAGGGATTGTGAGAAGCAGGTGCGAGTTGTTACAGTGACAGTGCACTGATGGCAGTGTTGCACCAACTGAGACTACCTGATTCCCATACGTATGCTGATACGTCAACTGGAGAGCCAAAGAGTAATCAGAGCCAAAGACTGGCTCACCTTTAACAATCCCATATGGCCAGTGCGAAAGTCCAGTGGAGAGTGGGAGGAATGGACTATCATGGCCTGAATGAAGTCACACCACTCTTAAGTGCTTCTGTGCCAGGCATGCTAGAACTTCAATATAAACTGGAACCAAAGGCAAATAAGTAGTATTCCGTAATTGATATCGCCTATGCATTTTTCTCAATCCCTTTGGCAGCAGAATGCAGGACACAGTTTTCTTTGAATTGGAGGGCATCTAGTACCTGGAGTCGCCTACCCCAGGGGGGGAACAATTTTACCTTTTGCTATGGTCTGATCCACACTGCACTGGAACAGGGTAAGTTCCTGAACTCCTGCAGTATGTTGATGACATCATAGTGTGGGGCAACACAGCAGAAGTTATTTTGAGAAAATAAACCAAATCCTTCTAAAAGCTGGTTTTGACATGAAGCAAAATAAGGTCAAGGTCAAGGGACCTGCACAGGAAACCCAGTTCTTAGGAATAAAATGGCAAGATAGATGTCATGAGTTCCCTATGGATTTGATCAACAAAATAACTTAAATCCTCACCAACTAGAAAAAGGGAAACACAAGCTTTCCTAGGTGTTGTGGGTTTTTGGAGAATGTATATTCTGGATTACAGTTTGACTGTAAATCGTCTCTATCAAGTGACCCAGACAAAGAATGATTTTACATGGAGTCCTGAGCTACAACAAGCCTTTGAACAAATTTAACAGGAGGTAGTTCATGCTGCAGCCCTTGGGCCACTCCATACAGGACAAGATGTAAAAAATGTGCGCTACATTGCAGCTGGGGAGAATGGCCATACTTGAAGCCTCTGGCAGAAAGCACCAGGGGAGACTCAAGTTTGATCCCTAAAGGTTTCGAAGTCAGAGATAGAGGATCCAAAGCCTGTTACAGTGAACACAAAAAACACACTGAGCAATACAGTCTGGGTTATTTCTATGTTGGGGAAAGGCATGGTTGTCCGACCTTTTGGCTTGCATGGACCGCAGTGAGTAAATAGGAATCATCTCGAGCCTTGTATATGATATTGTTGAAGTATATAACTAACAAACCTTTTTTTATTTATTTGTATTTTTATGGAAGCATTTAAAACTAGAGCAACTAAAACATAAAATTAGTAAGATATTTAACCATGTTTTTGTGAAACTAATGCATCTGGTTCAGTGGAAGTATTTTAGTTCTTGGTGAGTTCTCCAGGTGTTTTTTGATCAGAGATTTTTGATGAAATTCTGCTCTCCCTGTCCTTCACCCTTGAAAACAGTTTAGTAAGGGACATTTTTCTCTGACCACATAGGTCTTATAAAAGTCTAGTAGAGAGACGTGATCAGATTTTTCTTTGAGTTGAATCTCTGATTGCTGTTCTATATGTTCAGTTTGAAAATTCACAAGTAATGTATTTATGTTGACTGAAAGTGGGGCGCTTGGCAGGGAAGAGCAGCTGCCACAAGGCCATGAATCAGGGGCTGGGTCTCAGTATGAGCAGGGCCAAGCCACGTGTGGCCCACAGGCTAGGAGTGTCTTGGACATGTCTGGGCAAAGGCGAGCCTGTACATGGTCCTGGATTCACTTGGTGGGTTATGTGTAAGGACGGTGAAATCTGATATGTACCTTAAAGGAATTTGATGTTTGTTTAGAAGAGCCAGCAACCAGTAATGGTACAGTAAGAATCAACTAGATTGAAGAAAAATGGATTCTAACCCTTTTCTCAAAACCATGACTGGCTTCAACATGCAATAATCCAGCACCATGCATCATTTGTCCTGCCCTGAAGGACTATTACGATAGATGGAGCCCAAAGTCATGGACTAAATGAACTCTATGGACAATTCAGAGGGATTGCCCATAGACTACTGGAATGATTCCCATGTGATTAATCAGGATGTGTGGGAAAGTGTAGGACCTGAGCATGATGTGAATCTTACAGAATAAGGGGTGGATGTTGTCATGGTTTCTGATGAGAATGCATTTATAGCACATCAGTATGCTGCTGTTGCTAAGTGATAGGAGTGTGCAGAAAACTTGACCAGACTGCTCAGTGGAACAGCAGCTGCCATTATGGCATGGCAGCAGGCAACAAGACTGCTGGCTTGAGTTAGGCAAGAGATTATTCCATTCCATGTGACGTCATGCAGAAACGCTATCAAACTGTGGGGAATTGTCTGGGGAGTGGGCTGCTGCTCAGGTTTAGCTGGACATTGGTCAGTGGTTGGTGAGACATTGCTTTGCAAGTGGGCTGTTGATTGACGGGCATTTGTTTTGTTAGCTGGGCATCAGTTGGCAGGTAAGTAATTACGTTGTGGATATAGTGTATATAGTTGTGGTTTTGTTTTTATTTTTCTTTTCTGTCTTAGTAAACAGTTTTTATTTCAACCTATGGTTTCTATTTTGTTTTCATTTTCTTCCCTATCTCACCTGAGGAAGAGTGAGCAAATGGCTGTGTGGTGTTTAGTTGCTTGTCAGGTTAAACCACAAGAGAATTGGACATGTGGTGCAAGTTCTGTATGGGCTTGACCTGTAATTGTTGCAAGATAAGATTTGTGAGATCCTTCTATTTTATGCACCAATTTTCCAAGCTGATTTAATACATCTGTGATCTGCGTACTGGCTGATTCAAAAACAGATCACTGAAACTGATAATGAGGGAGGAGGGGAAAGTTTTTCATATTTTTTACCAACTTATTATTTGAAAAGATGATGCTGCTCATTGGTAAGCATGAAATACTGATGAGAGTCTAATAAAGTATTCACATTACAGACACACTGTAAATCATATGCAAGCATTTTTTGTGTGAAGGCAAGAGAAAAATTAATGTTTCTGGACATTAGAAGAATGATATCAGGAAAAGGTATTGCTGTTCTGAGAAAGCTAGATCTGATAATAAAAGAGTTAAAATGGGTTACTAATATAGTCAGTAAATAAAACTTCCACAACGTTTTGGAGTTATAGTTGTGTTTTTATTCACTAACAGTCCTTCAGAAGTCTAGCCATCCACAAGTGCATCAAGAAACCAGAAAAAACAGAGAAACAAAACAACAACAATAACAAAAAAACCCACACAGAACTACTCAGAATGATCTGGAGGGTACTAGAATAAAATTAATAAATAAACTACATTTAACTTTTGGAAAAGCTTGCATTTTGAGTACATATGTAATAATAAAAAATCCAAGAGGTATATGCTTTTTTAGGAAAGATAGCAAAAATGAGAAAAATAGTTGTAATCTCTTAATTAATATTATGTGCTTATATTGTATATAATCTTTCCATGTTTTATATAGGAAAAGCATAAACAGGAGTTAGAAGATATGAGAAAAGCTGGACATGAAGCCTTGAGTATTATTGTTGAAGAGTTCAAGGTAAATGAGTTAAGACGGCACGTTTTCCACTGTCATATTATACAATGAATATGCACTACAGATGGTCTTCTTTAGTACTTAGTTTTGGTTGCTCAGCCTCTTTTATTATAAAACCATTTTGTTGGTTGCTTCCAATTTAGACTGCTTGGCCTGAAATTTTACATAGCATGTTTTCTCTGTCTGCGCTTCAGTTAAAGGGGAAACTTCAGATAAAATATGTTAGTCATTTTCATTAGTGAAAATTAAATCTGGAATGAAAGAAAAATGCTTAGTCAATTGTGTTAAACTTTGATCTTGATTATTTATTGTGCACCTACATTTTGGACCTCCTTGGCTTTGACAAACTTCAAATGGTAACCTCACAGAGCAATTGAGCAGGTTTTTAAAGTATTTTATTTATTTATTGTCACAGCACTAAGAGGAGTTCGGGATAAAATAAAGCTGAATCTGTAACTCTTTTCATGTTGTTCCTATTTGCACTGAGCCAGTAAGATACAGGAACGGAACATTATTGTACAGGATCAATCTGTATCTTTTGTACTGCTATGAAAACATAATAATAAGAAATGCCCAAACCTAAGAATTCTGATTAGACTTAATTGAGGTAGACAAGGTGTGACTGGAAAAGACTGATTGTAGGAAATGGAAAATAGAGTTGTTGCTGAGAATGAGAAGGGAAACATGCTGTCAGCTGGGAGCACCATACTGGTAATGTCGTTACTTAGGTTTGGTTTGGAACTGGCAAAGCAAGAAAGGGTGGGACTGAGACTGTCATTTCATTCAAGTAGTAAGCTGAAAGGTTGAGTCTAGGGCCTGCCTGCTGGTCAAGAAACCTGCAGTGTTTCTGGGAAGGTTAGGCCGATTTGTTTGTTTTCAGGAAATATCAATATCTTACTTTATAAAGTATTTATCTCTCTGAAAGTGTCAGGACCTACAGCTCCGGGAGAGCCTTCTATACCAGCTTCTAAGTCTGCTGCAAAACCTGGAACTAAATGCTATGCAAAAACTTTTTTTGTTTAATTAGATTTTGTGGGGCTTGTAGCTTCTCTTCCTTATATGTAGGTTAGGCCTAACACGTTCCAGGCTTGAGAAGGAACCACTGTAGGGTACCTGATGATGCCTTTGGGAATAACTTCTTGAAAGAGTTCTATGTATTAGGCTTCAGAAAAGCATAGAGCACCAGACATGTTTGCAACAACTTATAAAAAGTTTTCCTTTTAATATCTTTGCTATTAATTGATAGCAGTGTTCTAGTCAATACTGAAACTGAACTGTTTGTAGAAATGTGTCTGTTTTCTTCAGTACAATTTATACTAATTTCATCAAAAGGGAACTTATTCTGAAAAAAGCTTCTGAAGTTTCCATTCCTAAGAGAAGCTAAACATGTCCAGTGATGTTGTCTCATTTCCCCAGACATTTTTCATTTCACTTTAGAAGAAATGTTGAATTTCTTTTCCCTCTTACACTTCTGGGGTTTGCCTCGCAATAGAATGACAAAATTGCAGGATGGCTGAGGTCAGCCATCTGAGAACTCTCTGTCCTGCTCCAACCCCTGCTTAAGCAGGGTCAACCAAAGCAGGGTGACCAGGCCTGTGTCCAGGCAACTTTTGAAGGGAGCCTCTGTGGGCAACCTGTGCCAGTACTTTATCACCCACACAACACAGAAGTGCTTCCTGATGTTCAGAGAGAACCTTCTGTGCTCAAGTTTGTGCCCATAGCTCTTGTCCTTGCACTGAGCACCACTGAAAAGAGCCTGGCTCTGTCCTTTTTGCACTCTCCCTTCGGGTATTTATAGACATCAGTCAGAACCCTCAAGTCTTCTCCAGGCCGAACAGGCCCATCTCTCAGCCTTTTTTTTATGGGAGGGAAGAATAAGCATGTTCTTCGGGCTCACTGCTTTGGATGGGTCAGTGAACACATGTTGTATCTCAGCATTTTTCATTTCTGTTTTGCACTAACTTTGTATAAAATCTGTCTGTTTCCATGTGACCTTACAGTTTGAAAAAAAGAGATCAGTGATCTATTGGTAATTGCTGCATTTATGTTTCTTCCTCTTTATTTCTGAAAATGTAAGCAGGTTGTGAAATGCACCTATTCTATTGTAGTGAATGAATAGATACATTTTCCACCCTTTCAATGCCTTTGTGTGAGCTAAAGAAGAATTTTGCATTGGATGACAGAAGGAATTATTTCCTCCTAGTATCTAACCTAAATCTCCCCTGTCTCAGTTTAAAACCATTCCCCTTTGTCCTATCACTATTCATCCTCATAAACAGTCATTCCCCCTCCTATTTATATGCTCACTTCATGTATTGGAAGGCCACAATGAGGTCTTCCCGGAGCCTTCTCTTTTCCAAGCTAAACAAGCCCTGTTTCCTCAACTTTTCCTCATAGGAAAGGTGCTTCAGCCTTGTAATCATCTTAGTGGCTCTCCTCTGGACTCGTTCCAAGAGCTCTGTGTCTCTCTTGTGCTGGGGGCCCTAGGCCTAGATGCAGTACTCCAGATGGGGCCCTCACAAGAGCTGAGTAGAGGGGGACAATCACCTCACTCTCCTTGCTGGCCACCCCTTTTTTTAATGCAGCCTAGAACACAGTTGGCCTTCCGGGCTGCAAGTGCACACTGCTGGTTCATGTCCAGCTTCTTGTCCACCAGGACTCTCTGGACCTTCTCTGCAGGGCTGCTCTCAAGGAGTTCTTCCCCCAGTCTGTGTAAACACCTGGGATTGCCCCAGCCCAAGTATAACACCTTGCACTTGGCCTTGTGGAACCTCATTACGTTCACATTGGCCCACTTATCCAGCCTGTGCAGCCTGATGCCTTCCCTTCCCTCCAGTGTATTGACTGCACTGGTCAGCTTGGTGTCATCTGCAGACTTGCTGAGGGTGCACTCAATTCCATTATCTGTCACTGATAAAGATGTTGAAGAGCACCGGTCTCAAGACCGAGGCCTTGGGGGGCACTGCTTGTGACTGGCCTCCACCCTGACATAGAACCATTGATCACAACCCTTTGGCTGTGACCAGCCAACCAATTCTTAATCCACCGAGCACTCCATCCTTAAATCCATGCCTCTCCAATTTAGAGAGAAGGATGTGGTGAGGGACCATGTCAAAGGCTTTGGAGAAGTCCAGGTAGATGACATCCATTGCCCTTCCCCTGTCCACTGATGCCGTCACTCCATCATAGAAGGCCACCAGATTAGTCTCAGGCACAATATTCCCTTGGTGAAGCCACGCTGGCTGACTTGAATCATCTCTTTGTCTCATATGTGCCTTAACATAGCTTCTAGGAAGATCTGCTCTATGATCTTCCCAGGCACAGAGGTGATGTTCACCAGCCTATAACCCCCTTTCTTAAAAATGGGAGCAATGTTTCCCTTTTTTCAGTCACTGGGGACTTCACCGGACAGCCATGATTTTTCAAATATGATGGAGAGTAGCTCAGCAGCTACATCAGCTATCTTGCTTGGAGCCCTGGGATTGATATCATCCAGCCTCATGGACTTACTTACATTCAGATTCATCAAGAGGTCTTGGACTTGTTACAGTGGGACAGAATCTGCTCCTCTCACCCGCACCTAGAGTTTCAGGGTCCTGGTAGACATGGGGAGGAACCTGACCACTAGTGAAGACTGAAGCAAAGCTCTCGTTGAGCACCTCAGCTTTTTCCATGTATGAGGAAGCCAGCTCTCCGTCCTCATTTATTGGAGAGGGCATACTGTCTTTGATCTGTCTCCTCCTGCTTATGTACCTGTAGAACCCCTTCTTGTTATTTTTCACATCCCTTTCCAAGTTCAGCTTTATCTATGCCTTGGCTTTCCTGATCTTATTTCTACACATGCGGACAACATCCCTATGCTCTTCCCAGGCTACGCAACCCTGCTTCCACTGTCTTTACATATGTTTTCCCTCAGTTGAAGCTGCAGGTCCTTGCTTAGTCACCTCCTCTGCTCAATTTCTTCTGCTGTGGGATGGAGAGCTCTTGTGCTCTCAGAAGGGTGTCCTTAAAGAGATGCCAGCTCTGTTCTTTACCTATGCCCTCAAGGACACTTTCCCAGGAAATCCCATCCAGCAGTTCCTTGAGCAGCCAGAAGTTTGCTCTCCTGAAGTACAAGGACGCTACTTTTTGCCAGGCCTGCATTCCTCCAGATCACAAACTCCCCCAGGGCATGATCACTGCAGCCCAGGCTGCCTCCAGTCTTAACCTCTCTGATGCTTTTCTCTGCATTGGTGGGCAGCAATGCGTAAGCACTAGTAAGGCTTCACCTTGGATCTTTCTGTCTAATACCTGGGCCAGGAAGTTATCCTCATCAGAATCTGGATTGTCTGCCACGCTCCCTCTGATCAGGTAGCCTGTAGCAGACCCCAGCCACTGGATGCCCTTTACTGGACCGATCCCTGATTTTCACCCATAAGCTCTCAATCTGTTCATGGCTCAGACACAGTTCTTCACAATCTATCCACTTCCTAAGATAAAGGGCAACTTCTGCTCCCTTCCTACCCTCTCTATCCCTTCTGAAGAGCCTGTAGTCTTCACATATTCCAGTCGAGGGATATGTCTCACCACATTTCAGTGATAGCAACCAGATCATAATTTTCCAAGCACATTGCAGTTTCCAATTCCCCCTGCTTATTTCCCATGCTGCTTGCATTAATGTAAAGGCACTTCAGATGGGCTTTCTGGCATCAAAAGGTTTCCTCCGCTGCTTCCTAGAGGGACATGAGAAGGTTTCAGAAGAGGCAACGTTGCCTCTTCTGAGGAATTCCCACAAGATCCTACAGGACAGTTCAGAGGTTTTTCCCTATTATCTTCTACAATGACAACTTTCCCAAGCCCTTTTCTGTCCCGTTGACCTCCACTTCCCCCATCAAATCTGGCTGAAATTTCTGAACTACACACTCCACCCTAGTGAGCGTCATTTTATCCCCACCCCCCTTCATACCTAGTTTAAAGCTTTCTCAGTGAGCCCTGCCTGCTTCTTAGCTAGGATCCGCTTTTCCCTTGGAGAAAGGTGAGACCTGTCCACAGCCGTCAGGCCAGGTGCCGAGTAAACTGCCCCATGGTCAAAGAACCCAACCTTTCAGCCACTTATTCAAAACCTGCGTTTCCCTAGACCGCTCCGTATCCCATAGCACCCCAGAAGGGAGAGAAGAAAATACCCCTTGTGCATCCACTCCTTCAACCATTTGCCCTAAACTCCTGTAATCTTAGGATGAGATTTCATAGTCATGAAATTTGTATTAAAAAACATGGAAAAATAACTAAAAAATGAACTTAGTTTTCTAAGTAAGGCTAAGTTTCCCCTTTTCACATTTGCCTCATTTGATTTAATTTCTGTGTTTCATGTTTCAATGTGACTAATTAAATATTACATTTTATATTACATTATAAAATACTTTATTATTACCTATCATCTGCAGGTTCCATTTGAGTTTGTTTCACATTTTTAAACAGTACTACACCTGAGAAATCTCTTTTTTTGGCAGAGATTAGATTTACTTTAATACTGCTTTTTACAAGGCATGAAGGAGGATAGTAAACTTTTTTTTTCTTTTTTTTTTTCTTTTTTCCCTGCTAGTTTTTTTTTCCATTTTTTTTTCCCCTCATAGCAAAAGAAAGAGATTGAAAGAGAGAGATCTGGCAGAGATTGTTTCTGGTTGGGATGAATTTGGTATTCTGAGTAGGTAAATCAAGAAGGATTTTCATAAACTTTAGCTTTTGTCTGTACCAGAAATCCCAGTTTGGGTAAGCAGTTATGATTTCTACTGTCATTAGAATTAAGGCACTGGTGTTGGGTAAATGGATTTATATTAAATGTGTATATATTTAAAAATGTGTATTTATCTTAAAATTTATATTTAAAAATATGTTAAAGTTGTGCTGGAGTACCTGTGCTTTGGTTTTCACATAAGCCTAATTATTGCATGTTTGCCTTAGTTTGAATAAAAAATTGAGGTCATGTTTTAGAAAGCAATCCATACTCTATATCTAAAAGAACTTGGAGAAGTACAAGAAAAATTTTTTTGATCATTTGTATGCTACTGACAGAGCTACAGTGTGTCTGGTTTGTTAGATGTGACTGTTTATGTTAGTCCTTTATCTGTTTGTACATTAACTATGTGATTCTTTTTTTGTTGTTTTGTTTTAAAACATCCCCAAAGCTGTTCATGTATTTATGGCTGGAAACAACTAACAACTATTTGGAAATGTAGAACAGTTTGGTGATGGAGTATGATCTGCATCAGTCATGTAAATGATTTCCAAGTGGCAAAGTAGAAAGTAGAAGATAGAACTTCTCCATGATTAATTCTTGCATTTAAACTGCATTATAGTAAGCTTAAAACATATATTTTGCAGACACTGAAACTCCTTCCCACTGAAGATAAGAATACCCAGTGTTCTAGCATATTTGCCTATCTTTGCTCTTTTGCACTGTAAGGCTACATTACTGCTAAAGATTCCAGAGATACGGGTGTTAGAATAACAAGAACTCTCTTTAAGAAACTTAGACATTTTAGAACTTAAAATATATATATGTGTATGTATGTGTATGACATAAGAGCAGCAGACTTGCTCTTTGGGAAAAGAAAATGAGAACTGAGGTAGAATGTAGAATCCTAATTTTCCTTTTTGGTTAAAATCCATAGGTTTTAGTGCTGGTAATATGATACAGCATCTAATGATTTCTTTTATTTGTTTCTGAAAGGATGAAGATTAGAACATATGTCAAGCCATAATACATCTGATACCTGATAGATATTGGAATGAGACCTAAAGATTTGCTATTCTTTATCCAGCGCTGGTAGTTCCTTATAACTTATTTGCATTATCTTAAGTTCCTGTACTGAAACTCAGGATAGTAAGCAAAATGAATTCTAAAAATACGAAATATTTTATCTTGTTGCTGGTTGTTTTGTTTTTTTTTTTTTTAAACTAAAGAAAACCCAGTGGGTATCTTAAAATAATGTAGTCTGGGGAATTAGTTCTAGATTTAAAAGAACTAAATATAGATGTGTTGATTTGGCATCTTTTTCTTCTGCTAGTAACTTTTTCAGTACTTTCTCTGGTCCAGGATTTGGTTTGCTTTTAAAACCTTTGTGGGCAGGTTGAGGAATGGAATAAGCAATGCTGTAACAACTGTGCTGCCAGCTTGTCATATAAATGTTTTATCCACGTGGCTTTAATTTATACAAAATGTGTATTGAATTCAGAGCAGTGTGTGCATAAGTACTTAGTATTTCTTATTTATACTCATGCAGATGAACCGGGTTATATGTTGAAAATAACAATAACCTGACTTTTCTAATGAGAATAATGTAGAGAATTTGGAAGGATGACATTAGCAGGCATGGACTAGTGTTTGAAATATTGAAATGTTGCTCATCTTTCAGTGACTTTCTTACCCAGAACATCTGACTGATTTTCTTAACAGAAAAAGAGTACGTTATTTTTGTTAGGCCTTTTTTTTTCTTTTTTTTTTTTTTCTTTATCACTTGATGAGGCCATGTATTTTTATCTGTCATGTAACAGCATTATTTGTAAAGATTCTGAAATTTTCAGCCCACAGTCAGTGCCAATCTCTTCTTGTAAGGGACTTTTACATGAAAAAAATTTATTTAACTTACAGATCTTATTATGTCTAACTTGGTGTTTTGAGGTCTCATATGATGTTTCTCATCAAATCCAAAAACTAAAAACTTAACTAAGTTGTAGTTTTAAGTAGTTAAGAAGATTATGCCAAGTTGAAAATGAATTATAGATCAAGCAAACTTATTAAAATAATGTCAGTGTTGATGATGTTTCTTTGCTTTTTCAAAGTTTTTTGTCCATTTCCGTCATGGTAAAAAAAAAAAAAAGTAATATGATATTGGGAAGAAGGAAATATGAAAAAGCCAAGAATATATTGACCTGATGACTTGGAACTGTGGTGGTATTTCTGTTTTCAGGAGTCTGAGGAAAGATGTTACTATTCTTATTTTGATATAGTTAGTAACACCTTGATGATTAATTAAATAAGCCTTGTAAATTCTGCCTTTGATTATTAGAGAGCCACCAGTTCAAATCGTGAAGACATACTTAGGATCGTAACTATTTCTGTCACAAATGCAGTTTATTTTTAAGTTAGGTTTTCTGTTTGAATTTTAAAACAAATTTTTAAAGTAGTTGCTGAAGTTATGAAAATCCCTTTAAACCATGGGTGTCCAACTTTTTGGCTTACCTGGGCAGCATATAAAATATATAATGTAGTTAATGTTTATAAGTAACAAAACATACTTTATTTGTTTATTTATTTATTTTTATTTAAACGTATGAACAAGAAAGTAACGAACGCATGAAACAAGTGGGATATTTGATCTTGTTTTTGTGAAACTAGCGCGTGAGTCTGAGTAGATGGAGGTAGTTGCAATTCTTAGCGAGTTCTGAAAATGTTTATCAGAGATTTTTAGTGAAATGTTGTTCTTCCTGTATTTCATCCTTGAAAATAGTTATTCACAAATGTGTGTACTGACAGAAAGCAATGACATGAATAAGGCATGATTGTGAAGTGAGAGGTATCTTCCTCTGAGAAGATTAATCTTATAAATGTCTAGTAGAGAGACCTGGTCAGATTTTTTGAGTTGAATATCTGATTGTAACTCTAAACATTCCATTTGAAAATTTGCAGTATACTTGTAGTATATTTACATTGACTGAAAATGGAATTGGAAATTTAATGGAAAAATGATATTTTCAGCAGTCTTGAAACTTAGTCTCAAATTCTTTTATGAAAACAGAAAGCAAGGCTGAATATTATTCACTGTACTCAAGACCAAGTTTAGTCAATGTATCAAAACGCATAAAATTATTTGCTGTAACATGGATTAGCACTGTACTGTGCCCTTGTCATATCCTATGTACTACATATGTCAGGAGGGCTGCTCTGAAAGTAATGCCTCCTATTTTGTGATGTCAGCCCACAATATCAGAGGCAGATGGTGGTGACATGGCATTAAGCATTGAACCTTCCTGCCAATATTCCTTTACATTTTGTTGTTGTGCAACAGATGACAGCAGGACAGTCTTACAAAATGGTGTTCTACATGGAAGTGCACATGAAGCAAAGGAGTGGAATTGAATTCCTCCATGTGGAGAAAATGGCACCCATTGACATTTACTGATGCTTGCTGAACATTTATGGAGACCAAATAGTGGATATGAACACAGTGAGGTGGTGGGTGGTGCATTTCAGGAGTGGTGACAGCAGGTCACTCCTGCTGTTTCATATTTTTATGAGCACAGCATGCAGGCTCTTGTTCATCACTGGTGAAAATTCGTAGCTAATGGTGATAACTACATTGAAAAATAGTATTTTGTAGCTGAGAATTTACTCTATTAAAAAGTGTAGTTGTGCTCTTTGTATCTGTTCTTGTTTCTATGTAAACAATTAGTAGGCATTACTTTCAGAGCAGCCTTTCTGGCCCAGGCAAGCCAAAACGTTGAACTCTCATGGACTAGTTGATTAACGATCCTTAAAATCTGAAGTCAACACTTTATCTAGAAAGTGTCACAAGATGACCATTGCTACACAGGATCAAGGAAGTTCATTACACAGTATTTAGAAGTAGAAATGAATCACCAAGGGCATCCATATTGAGCTGTTGAAAGAGTACGTCAGAAATACCAGCTTGATGCGAGGTCAGGGGCTGCAGACTTATGGAACATCAGTCCTCTGGAATAACTATGTAATTAATTCAGGAAGAAAGTAGTGTTTCAGCAGTGGTAAAGAGTTGCCCAGTTGTAAGCAGTTAGCAGTTGTTCAAGTGTTTAGTGGTATTGTACTGACAGAAGTGTGTAGCTATTAGAGTTAGACTCCTATCACAGAATCACAGAATTACAGAATTGCCAGGGTTGGAAGGGACCTCAAGGATCATGAATCTCCAACCCCCCTGCCGCATGCAGGGCCACCAGTCATCCCACCTAATGCTAGACCAGGCTGCCCAGGGCCCCATCCAGTCTGGCCTTGAACACCTCCAGGGATGGGGCATCCACAACCTCTCTGGGCAGTCTGTTCCAGTACCTCACCACTCTCTCTGTAAAGAATTTCTCCCTGACGTCCAACCTAAATCTCCCTTCCCTCAACTTAAAACCATTTCCCCTTGTCCTGCTGTCACTCACCCTTTCAGAGAGTTGATTCCCCTCCTCTTTGTAGGCTCCCTTTAGGTACTGGAAGGCTGTAATGAGGTCACCCCGCAGCCTTCTTTTCTCCAGGCTGAACAAACCCAGCTCCTTCAGCCTGTCCTCATAGGGGAGGTGCTCCAGTCCACTGATCATCTTTGTGGCCCTCCTCTGGACCCTCTCCAAACAGTTCCTTGTCTTTCTTGTACTGCGGGCTCGACTTGGACGCAGTACTCCAGATGGGGCCTCACAAGAGCAGAGTAGAGGGGAACAATCACCTCCCTGTCCCTGCTGGCTACCCCTCTTTTGATGGAGCCCAGGATACTATTTGTCTTCTGAGCCGCAAGGGCACATTGCTGGCTCATATTAAGTTTTTCATCTATCAGGACCCCCAGGTCCTTCTCCCCAGGGCTGCTCTCAAGGACCGCTCCTTCCAGTCTGTATGGATGCCTGAGATTCCTCCGGCCCAAATGCAAAACTCTGCACTTTGCTGTGTTGAACCTCATCAGGTTCACCCGGGCCCACCTTTCTAGCCTCTCGAGGTCCCTCTGAATGGCATCCCTTCCTTCAACTGTGTCAACCGCACCACTCAGCTTGGTGTCGTCTGATAGCCAAATGTATTATTTAACATAAACTAATCAATTAATTAGTTTTGTTCATTAGTGAATTAAATATTTGATTATCAGAAAAGTTGCATATAATATATTTAGATATAAATAATCTCAGTTATATTTACCCCATCAAGACAGACACTAAATGGTTTTGTTTTGTTTAACTGCTGGTTTATTTATTTAATTAGTTAATTATATGTTCTTGTTTTTTTTAACATTGGGTCTTGACATCTTTATGCTCTTCTCTATGTTTTATGGTCAGAGGGAGCCAGGCAAATGTAGGGTGTCAGCAAAGAATTTAGTACTTTTCTAGACAATGCGTGTCTGTTAAAGGAAATTGTGTTAAATTTGTCTTTTATTTTGTTTTTAAAATTGACTTCTTTCTGATAATTTATTAAATACGGAACATGCATTTTATATGGCTTGCCTCATTTTCTTTTAAATGACTTGAAATATTTGGGCATAAATGAAAATTTTATTCTGTATTTTAAAGACCTATTTGGCTGGAGTGCTCTATCTCTCCATAGAAAAAAAGATTTTCTCTGAACAGTTATTATAGCACAACATGAAAGCTCTCTCTGAAATGCCATGTCATGCAGTCATATGCACATCATAGTCAATGCACATCATAGCATTTCAGTGTCTGTGCCTTCTCACTCGGCCAACTAGTCAAAGACATGCAACTTTTAGTTGCTGTTTAAACTCTGTTAGTAATGTAGATGAGAGAAAAGGGAAGCTTAAATCTCTCTAAATGTGGAATTTTATGTACAGAAAATAATAGTAAAAAAATTTAGAAGATCTTAATGATCTCCTTATGCCATTTAATGGATAACTTTTTTCCTCTGAAAAAACTGTACATTCTGGGGATGGCTTAATTATTATCAGTCAAGTTTGCACAGTAAAGTCCATAAAGTGACTCAACCTTTAGCATGAATAACAATAAACTGAGAAATGGCATTGCATCTTAATGCACGTGCACGTGAATGCACATGCACACAGGTGCACACACAGATTTCCTAATGTTATTATTTTTTTGTTAATGTCTTTGTACTTTGACTGACTTCCACTGCTACACATTTGAGTGTGTTTCCTGGGGGGTGTTCTTTTATGTTTAAAATTACACAAAATTTCCATCTGCTTTTATTTGATTTGTGGTTGCAAAGATCATGCTTGGCCCATGGAATCTTACACTGTGCCGAGAGGATGTGGAGTTCTGTCAGCCAGTGAAATATGTCTGGCTTTTTTTTTTTTCTTCAGCAGGTTTCATGTGCTTCTCTTCGTGTGTGGTCTCGCTATTCTGAATATATTTAACAGAAATACTCGCCCTCTCTATCTTCTGTGTGCAGCTCTCTTTTAAGCAGCCTATGTATAAGAAATCTGAGATCTAAAAAAATTTCAGTCCTGACTGAAAACAAGGTAGTGTTACACAGAAAGGTACTTTAATAGTTGCACATTCCAAAATTTATAACAGCATTCTGCATTCTGGTTATACAGAAGTACTAGTTGACGTGCAGTTAATAATGTACATCCCTGTTTATATATATGTGTGTGTATATATATTTACATATATAATGTATGTATATAATTTTTTATTATTATTTCTTTTTTGCAGTCATTGCTACAGTGTACAGTTCAACAGCAAGAAGCAGCTACTGAAAAGCAGTATATACTAGCAATTGAAAAACATTCTTACAAATGTCAAGAGCTTCTTGATGCTCAGGTATGTATGTGCATTTACAAAAACTTTTATGATTGTCTTTTAGTTTCAGCTCTTCTTTGTTTGAAAAAAATGTGCCTTTTGGAGCAAAGAGGATGACCAGTCCTTCATTTTGTGTCCTCAATGTAAGAGTAAACACAGTTGCTTAAAAATGCTAAGTGCATGATAACTCTGCATGTGTTGGATTTGAGTATTTTATAACATTTTAATCTCCTTAGAATAGATTCAAGAACAGCAAAAGTACTGTTCCTGTAATCTGTTACATTTGCATCTCAAACCAAAAGGCAGGGACAGAAATGTTCAAGAAGTTCAAATTTATCTGGGGATCTAAGTGAGATAGGTGTTAATTGGTGTTGGGTTTTTTTGTTTGTTTTCAGTAGAACAGTTACAGTGTGCATAAGACATAATGCCCTGTTCACAGTTCAAATAATGTCTGCATTTAATGCAGCTTACTCTTGGATGTCTGAAGAGATTTTGTTCACAAACTTAAAAGTATCTTTATTCACCTGAGTCAAAGTTTGCCATCTTTATTTGTTATATGTGACTGAAATTTTGAAGCTAAACAAGCAGACAAAAGGGCAGAGAGTGCTCTCTGGTAGAACTACCAGACTTAATAAACCAGAATTTATTTTGACTATAAATTTATTGAAAGAGTTCTGAAAAATGTATACTGTATTTTTATTTGTTAATAGATCAGTTCTTAAATGTATACTTCTCTGTTTTACTATTTCCTTTGTTCAAATGATTTTGTTCTAACACTTACTGAAGATAACTGAAATGATTACTTACGATTATACACCAAGTTGTTTACCTTTCTATGTTATGGCATAATGCATACATATATATATTTATATGTAAAATTATGAGTATCCATATCATTTCAAAGAATTTTTTTGCTGTAGCGTTAATCACATGGTGCAAGTATGTTTTGTACACAAACACAACTTCTTTTTCTGGTTCTAGAGTCAGGAAGTTCTGGTCTGTCTTCTAGTTTAGTTTCATTTGCTTGAAGTTCCTACATGTGTGTTATATAGTATTCTTTCTTCTCTCAGACTGGAAAAGCCTCAGATTTTGGATGTTAATGTTTTCAAAACCTCCTGGGATAGTTTGCACTGTTGTTAAAAAAATCTGCTCGAGTTAATTTGATCAGTGCACTCCCTGACTATACTAAACTGTCTTTCATTGAAGAGTCCATTTATATAGATGTTATGACTACCCATTGCTCTTGAAACAACTACTTGAGATATGAGTTGTCAGAATCACTTACTATCCAGTTACTGTCAACAGATGCTGGGTAGTTATGCATCTACCCTTTTTCTTAGTCCATTAATGTCAGTCAATTGTCTCTAATATCCTTTATCACACGTTTGTTAGATGTGGAGGTTATGGGTCCTCACTTTAAATCCCATGCTGGAAAGTGTTGAAAGAACCAGTTCCCTCAAATTCGCTGATGACCACTGTGATGGGTACTTCCTGATGCAGTCTCTAGTGTTGCTGTTTATTTTCCAAGGGAATGTGCTCTCAGATCTACATATCAAGCAGCAAAGCAAGTTATGGCATTTTAAGATTTGTGATGGCGCTGGTCAGCAAACAGGACAATAAGAACTTCTTTTTGCCAGAAAGCAGTCTGGTTAGATAATAAACATTTAGGAAAGCAGTGCATGTCAGTTGTACACATATAGTGTTTGAAGATTACAGAGGAAATGTTATTGGTAAGCAAGTGTCAACTTAAGTGGGAAAATCACAAATTTCATGTTTTTCTGAGGCACGCATTTGATGTTGTCTCCTGAAAATGAACTCCAGTTCTGATCTTGTGTTTGAGCCTGTGTGTTTTACAAAAATGAAAACCTTTATTAGTCTTTCAACTTTATTTGAATCTGCCCACTATCTCAAGCTAGTTAAAAGGTGATTTTTTCAGTCCCTTTGCACTGTTAATTTAGCTGAGATACTGTCAGTCTCAACAAAAAATCTTATTTGGATATTGCATTTGCTAATCCAAGTTTTCAGATCTTCCTTGGATTCATGAAGTTTCAGATGAAAGCAGCTCTTTAGTGTGATTTTTACTCTCCGACTTTTGCTTATGTAGCAGAATCTCCACTTCTTATTATGAATTAGTCATCTATTCTTGCCAATACTGAAAAAATAAGTAATGTTGTATGATTTTTCTTCTTCATTATTTTTCTGTCAGCTATTGTTTAAAAAAAATATTTTCCACATTTTTGCTATCCTCCATTAGCAAACATTTTGCTGTTTATATAAAGTCTGTATTTTGGGAATCCATTTTGTCTTATTTTTCCTGGTGCAGTGGAGCAATTGTGAATAACTCATACAGTCTGCAAAATGAATTGAATCACAAAACCAGAAGAGCTAGTGAACACTTTTCATTCATGTTTTTACTACGGTCTCTTATCTCTGTATTCTCAGGGCAAATTGCGGACTATTTTAATAGTCTTCATTACTATGCACACTTTCTGAGAAAACTATTTTTAGTGTTAGACAACTGAATTATTCTATTTATAAACAGTAACACACAGTTACAGCAAAAGATTTGAAGCTTGATACTGTTGTCTTGCATTAATATCAGCCTCCAATGTGCATCAGGTTATTCAGATTATTCTGCACGCTGCTGAATTGAGTATTAAGCTTAGTTGTTTTATTATCACTATTGTAATTTTCCTCTGTATTGTATTGTTTTAACTTTTTAGTAATGTTTTGCTGGTTTCTGAGCTTCCTCTTAGAAACATTTTGCTGCTTTGTTAGCCACTTGGCCCACATACTGGCAAAAAAGATACATTTCAACCATACAATAATAGGTTATAATTTGAGGAAGTGGAAATATGTAACAGATGTTGGAATTTTTAGACAGATTTTCCACCTTGCACTGCCAAACACTCAGATGCCAGTGATAGTAAGGACAATGTAAGAAGTTATGATTACCAGATCTTGACATCTGATTTGCACTTAGTTTAGCAGAAGTGAAGAAAAATATAAAAGAATATGCTGGTAGCTAGCCTTTTTACAGGAGCAAAAAACTATTATTTTTTTATGACTGCCTTTTTCCTCAGGATAATGTTTTAAATTGGTAGCAATGAACATGTTTTGCTAACTTTACAAAGTCCTTCTGTTATAGCTCTGTATTTTTGTCATCTCTCTCTCAAATGGAGATAAAGGGATTTTTCCCACAATGTGAGTTATTTCTTCTTACTGTTAGGTTCCTTCATGAGATTGAAATAAAAGTAGAATTTAGTGGGCTAAGGTTTCTTATTAAAATCGATGAACAAATTTGAGTCACTGAATTCTTAAAAAGCCCAGTCCGTTCAGTTATGGTTTCTTCAGTGCTTGCTAACTGTTTCTGTAGATGATTTTTCCCAGGTTTTGAGTCAGGGCTTGTTCTATGTCCTATGTAATAAAGGCAAAAAAGTTTTTACTATATTGGAGATGAGAGATTAAGTCTTATTATCACTATGGGTTTTTTTATAAACTACTCACTAGAATGCAGTTTCATGAGATGAAAAATTCTGTTAGAATTTTTTAATGAGAAAAACGGGTCATTCACTTGTTAGACATATTTTTCAGAATGATGTTATGAAAGGAAGATTCCAAGCATCATTTCATTACTGTGTGAATTTATTTTCCTCAAATTAGAAAATATGTAAAGGTGCAGGTTTGGTTGACACGTTAGAAGGAAGGGGCACCATCCTGAGAGACCACAACAAACTCAAAAGGTGGGCCTGTATGAACCTAATGAGGTTCAGCATAGCAAAGAGCAAGATGTTGCACTTGGGTCGGTGTAATCCCAAATATGTACAGACTGGGAGAAGAAATCCTTGAGAGTAGCTCTGCAGAGAAGGACTTGGGAGTCTTGAGGGATGAAAAACTAAACATGAGCCAGCAGTGTGTGCTTACGTCTCAGAAGGCCAATGGTATCCTGGGCTCCATCAGAAGAGGGGTGGCCAACAGGGGCAGGTAGGGGATTGTACCTCTCTATTCTGTCTTCAGGAGGCCCCATGTGGAGTACTGTGTCCAGGTTTTGGGCCCCTGGTACAGGAAAGATGTGGAGCTGTTGGAGAGAGTCCAGAGGAGGGCCAAAGATGATCAGAGGACTGGAGCACCTCCCTTACGAAGACAGGCTGTTCAGACTGGAGAAGAGAAAGCTGTGAAGAGTACTCACCGCAGCCTTCCAATATTGAAAAGGGGATTATAAAAAGGAGAGATATCAACTTTTTACTCATATAGATAGTGATGGGACAGGGGGGAATGGTTTTAAGCTCAAGGAGGGAAGGTTTAGATTGGATGTCGGGAAAGTTCTTCCCTGAGAGAGCAGTGAGGTGCTGGAACGGACTAGCCAGAGAGGCTGTGAATCCCTGTAGGTGTTCAAGACTATGTTGGATGGAGCCCTGGGCAACTTGTTCTTTTACCAGATCTGGAGGTTGGTGGCTCTGCCTGTGGCAAGGGAGTTGGAACTTGATGATCCTTGTGGTTCCTTCCAATCCAAGCCATTCTATGGATATAATTGTATTCTGCAGGGTACTGCAAATAGCACAACCTTTTTGTTTCTCATAGTGTTTGGATGGTCACATTAACTTTGTTTGTGCTGTGATGTTGTTTTTCAATGGTTACCTTCCATGATTGAATTGGTCAGGTTGGATACTCAGGAAGAGTGGAAAGGTGTTAGAACAGGCTGCCCAGGAAAGTGTTGGAGTTGCCATCCCTGGAGGTTTTCAAAAGAAGTAAACCTGGCACTTAGGTTTAGTGAGCATAGTGATCAGCGGTTGGACTAGATGATCTTAGAGGTCTTTTCCAACCTTAATGATTCTATGATTCTATTTGGGCAAATCATGATGCACAGATTACCAAGTTCAGTGTAGATAAATTTGTTAGCTGCTATTCATAGTTTATGTAAGAGTAGTCAGTAAAATAACCAATCTGCGGAAACATAAATTGGATACCCACCAGTTATAGTAAAATAATTATAACATTGTTGGATGAAATCCTTTTCTCACATCTTTTTCCACAAAACTGTACAGGACTAAGAAAGGAACTGTTGACATTTTTAAAAAGCATTCCAGTAAAAGCGAGACACCCTATTTTCCATTTTTCTTTAAAGTTGCAATTTAGGATTAATGGCACTATGTAATGGTTATAGCTATACTAAATTGGATTTAATTATTAATTATTTTAATAGTAAAACAAGTCTTGCCTGCTTTGGCAGGGGCGTTGGACTCAATGATCTCTAGAAGTCCCTTCCAACCCCTACAATTCTGTGATTCTGTGATTTCACTCATACGACATTTATCATAATATATACTGTGTCACCTTTCAATAGATATATATTAAAGGAACATGTCATGCCTCTTCAGAAATTAATTTAACATATAAAAATAACAAAAATCCATGACTCTTGCTGCCATGATTAAATCTGTTTACAATGTGTTCTGTGACTCACATTTCAGAAAAAAAAAAAGATTTTTTAAATTTCTTTTTTACAGGAATCAAGAAAAACCACAGGACCTCTGTATTTATATTTGAATCTACATCAAACAATTTTCATTTGGAACCATTGCCTAGAAAACTTCTTTCAGGGTGGAAAATGTAACCTATTTTTGAATGCCTTTTGTTTTAAGTTGCTACTTTGCTTTAAGTTGCTGTCCTTACAGTTTTCTGGAGAATGGAGTAGAAGTTATAGTACTTGCATCTCTCCAGTTTGGAATATCACTTTTCAGAAAGATATGTCTTTTCTTTTGTTGGAAAACACTGTTTTATGTTTTATGAGCCTTCATGTCCCACTACCGTTTTACTCTTCTGAATTTTTACACATCAGTATTTTGCACTCTGCACCCAGTAACTCCAACCAAGGAATAAGAAGATGCAAATGATAAAGCTTTGTAAGAAAGTAAGACAGATAGCTGACTAAGCTAGTTAGACAAAGTGGTACGTGAATTTAAAGATTTTAGAGCTGGCTCAGTATCTCTCCATAGTATGCCAAATAGCTTACATGTATTATATGTATGTTTAGCCTAGCAAACTTAAGACTGTTAGAAACAGTGTGTTTCAATATACAACAATCTTGTATATTCTACTATTAGGGACTAATTCACCCATTATATTCCCAGTTTTTTTCCTACCTTTAGATAATATGTAGCTGTACCTTCATCAGTTTCTGTTTCTGCAGTTTAGTCAGAGAATTAATATGGTATTTTTCTTGAATAATGGATGATTAGATTGAAAATTCAGGCATATTTAGACTTCTATTTTCCTATTTTCTGATCCTTGAATTGTTGATAAAGAAAAACCTTACCTGAGGTTCCATTTAAAAGCTTTATAGGCAGTCTTACGGTCTAGACAGGTTAGGTACTTTTTCCAAACATAAGACTCCATAAATAGGTATCCATCATAATTTTCTTAGAAAAATTGGAATAGAAATGGTTGCTTTTGTATGGGCACTATTTCCAATGAACTCATTACCCACTGACAGGAGACTAATCACTGTTACTTGAACAGTTCTATTAGTTTTTTTGTTGGAGAATGGACAGTTAACAAGTACAATTACCAGGAGGTCTCAAACTTGACATGCAGATAAGACTTAAAAGAAAGTGACCTTTCCAATGCCTGGAAATCCATAGATTGTTTAGATAGTTCATATCCAGTGCCTTACCTTTCTGTGCTCTTCCTTTATTCCTCTAGTAGTAAAATGTCGTTACCTGTTGAAAAAAAGGAAATGTTGAATGAGAGAAGTGGGTTATGAGAGAGGTTTGCTTAGCTATAGGCATTTATGTCTGTGATTTTTTAAGCACCAATGGTCTGTATAGATAACAAGCCTTTGCTGTATTTGAACAAAACTCTACAAGCCAAGTAAACAAAAGCAGAACATTCTATTACTTTTAGTTAGCCAAAAAATACAAGCATGTGTAAAGGTTCTCAATAGAAGGTTGGATATCAGGGAAAGAAGTTCTTTACCAAGACAGTGGTGAGGTGCTGGAACAGGCTGCCCAGAAAGGTTATGGATGAAGATACATTTTAGTAAAAAAAAAAAAAAAAATCTAGTTGTCCAAATAAAAATTATGAGGCTGAGTAAGCAATTATTCAAAATGTTTCTGCAGCTCTAGTACGAGAGAATTTGCTTTTCTGGGTTGCATGGATAGCTGTTGTAACATTTGTGATGGTATATGAACTGCTGGAAATTGGGATGTGAAAGTAACTGTTTATGGAAGGATTAATCCACATGAATAAAAATGTACATTGCAATAGGAAAGGACTGCCAAGCTATTCACAAAAAGTTGATAATCTCAATCAAATTATAATTTTTGTACTCTCACAAGATACAAGGAAGCTTTGTAATGAAAAGAAGTTGTAACGAAATATGCCAGAGGTCATTAGCTTATTGCATTCTAGATGTACTTAGAAATAGTTGTTTTTAACATCTTGAAAAATCATGACTGTGTATTTATACACAGCTACAGTTCTTAAAAAAATTCCTGTGGATTCCATGAAATACAAAATGCTATACCACGTAGATTTTCTAAGGTACCTTGGAAATACGAGAACCTAAACTAAATTAAAGTGATCATACTTGAAATGACAGTTACAGCAGCCTTTATGTTTTTTTGTAACCTTACTCAGCAGGCAACTTGTTTTGTGCTCATTGGTGAGCAAAAGCGTATTTTGTATTTCCCTTTCTGCTTCCAGAAGAAGCACAATGATTTGTATTATACTGCTGTCTGTGTCTCCTTTAGTTTGGTACCGTGTCTGTCAATAGAAATCATCGAATTCAACTGATAAGTCTAGGTGTTATTAAACTCCTCATTACTGTCACAATGGCTGGCTGGTGTAACTTTTCCCTGTTTTGTTCAGGTAAGCAGTTGTTAATTCTTCTTTGCAGCAAAGGAGATTTTTTTTTTTCCTGCAGAAATTTATTAAAAATTAGAACAATTGAAATTTTCATATAATAAAAATTAGTCGATCCCAATTTTTGTATTTTCAGGATTGCAGTCTACTACAGTCTTCTAAAAAAGTAAAATGCGATGTAAGTGAGGTTACTGTTGTACATAAGGCTGTAATCATGGAGGTCTCTACTCCACTGTTAGGAGAAAAAAATACAAGTTGTCTCCATGGTCCATATAGGTGTGTTCTGTTTGCACTGTGTATCAGTGCAAATCTCTGTATTGTTTCAGGACTCGGGATGAACCTGTATGTTTTCTTGTCAATTTTCTTGATATGTGTATAAGTGCCCAGAAATGTAAATGTTGAAAATCACAATCCCTTGGAGAGTGTTGTAAAATACAAGGGCAGCTCTGAATGGCAGCTTTGACTTCTATTTTATTATGTTGGCCCATGATATCAGAGGCAGATGTTGGTGGTATGACAGTATAGGTTGAACTTTCCCACCAATATTCCATTGTATATTGTTGCTGTGCAAGAAATGGAAGCAGAGGGCTAGTCTGACAAAATGAAATCTGATGTTGAAGTGCATATGAAGCAAAGGTGTGTCACTAAATTCTTCCACGCAGGAAAAAATGACACCCATTGACATTTGTCAACATTTAACATTTATGGAGACCAAAACGTGGATGTTAGCAAAGTGAGGCAGTGGGTAGTGTGTTTTAGCAGTGACATCAGCAACACTGGGTCACGTCCACTGGTGCAGATTTTTGTGGGTGCAGCATGCAGAATTTTGTTCATCACTGGTGAAAATGCATGGCTAATGGCAGCAACTGTGTTTAAAAAATAGTGTTCTGTAGCTGTGAGTTTGCTCTGTCAAACAGTGTTATCATGCTATTTATAGCTATTGTAATTTCCATGGAAATAAATTGGAGGTATTACTTTCGGAGCAATATACATACATATGGAAGCTGGTCCATTATGGCAAATTGAAATACAGTCTCTGCATATCTAACCTAGAAGTCAGATTGAACTGAAATACTGGCACCTGTTAGTCTAGTAACTCTAATCTTGCTTACAGCGTTTACTGTAGTTTGATTGTAAGTGTTTTAATTAGAAGTGATCTTCTTTAATAAGCACTCCTTAGAGAATTTCTCTGTGATTCTTAACTGATATCAATGAATTTTGAAGCTTTTAACTTACATAAGTGAACTCTTATTTAATGTATGTGTCTGATTTACATTTGCATATATTTGTTTTCTATTGTGTCATTCTTTTAAACAAATGTGAAATAACAGATTTGTCATCTGTGCAGTCAGTCAATAATAATGAAAATCATCTTGCTATAATGAAATTCATCTATTGTTTCAACTTTGAGTTGATGAGGAAAAAAAAATAATCCATAAGTGCCCTGAATAATAAATTTAGTGTTTGAAAATATGAAATCCACAAAAATAAATTTAACTTATTTATAATTAAGTATGACCACAAAGTGAATTTCACTGCTAATTCCACAGGTATTTTCCATTAGAATGTCTGCTCAATTAAGACCTATTTTCAATAAATCCATAAGGAAATGCCTCTTTAAATGTTTACCCTGGAAGGATTGTTAAGTATTTTATTTTATTAAGTAACCTATAGGTCTTCTATTCTATTCTACAAATGTAATTTTTTTTTCCAAAAATAGTGTTGCATTTTGGAAACGTATTTCTAACTGCTGTTAGAGATACTTCTAACTAAACAATAATAAAATTAATGAAAGATCAATTGCAGTATTTTAGAAATGCTGATGGAAGGACTATTTGTCTGTATTTGTGTAAAAGTGTAAAATGTTGCGCTTTTTATGTTTTCATTTTAAGGTTATAATATATCAACTCAATATCTAATGAAATATACTGATTTGCTAATAATTGTCAATAAGCAATAATAATCTACAGTTACATTATTTAGCTTTGCCAACAAAACTGCTGTATTTCAGATGCTTAGAATCACAGAATCATAGAATCACAAGGTTGGAAAGGACCTACAAGATTATCTAGTCCAACAGTCCTCCCATTACCATTGCTACCACAAGCTACTAAACTATATCTCATAGCTCCTCATCCAGATGCCTCTTGGACACTGCCAGGGACGATGACTTCACCACCTCCCTGGGCAGGTCATTCCAGTGCCTGATCACTCTTTGGGAGAAAAAGTTTTTCCTTATGTCTGATCTAAATCTCCTCTGGCACAACTTGTGGCCATTTTCTTGGGTCCCGTTTGTTGCATGGGAGAAGAGGCCAAACCCCTCCTCATCCCAGCTCCCTTCAGGAAGTTGTAGGGTGCAATGAAGTCTCCCTTGATCCTTCTCTTCTCCAGACTAAACAATCCCAGCTCCCTCAGCTGCTCCTCATAAGATTTGTGCTCCAGACCCCTCACCAGTTTCTTTGCCCTTCTCTGGACACGTTCCAGGGCCTCGATGTCTTGTAGTGAGAGGCCCAAAACTGAACATAATATTCAAGGTGCGGCCTCACCAGTGCTGAGTACAGGGGGATGCTGAGTACAGGATCCCTGCTCCTGCTGTCCACACTATTTCTAATGCAGACTTGGTTTATTGAAAAATAGATAAATAGATCATGATTTGAAATTGTAAAAAATTGTAAAACCATATGTAGACTACTGGGTCACTCTAGAATCATAGAATCACCAAGATTGGAAAAGATCTCCAAGATCATCATGTACACCCATCCACGTACCACCAATATTTCCCCAGTAAACTATGTCCTTAATATGTCTAAACATCTCTTGAACACCTTCACAGATAGTGATTCAACCACCACCGTGGGCAGCCCATTCCAGTGCCTGACCACTCTTTCAGAGAATAAATTTTTCCTAATATCTGACGTGAATGTGCCCTGGTGCAATTTGTGGCCATTCCCTTATGTCTTGTTGCTAGACACACAGGAGAAGAGGCTGACCCCCGCCTCATTACAGCTTCCTTCCAGGTAGTTGCAGAGAGCTATAAGGTCCTCCCCTGAGCCTTCTCTTTTCCGGAATAAACAATCCCAGTTCCCTCAGCCGCTCCTCGTAAATCTTGTGCTCTAGACCCCTCACCAGCTTCGTTGTCCTTCTCTGGACACACTCCAGAGCCTCTCTGTCTTTCTTCTAGTAGCGGGCCCCAAGCTGAACACGGTAGTTGAGGTGTGACCTCACCGGGTCTGAGTATAGGAGGATTATCATCTCTCCGCTCCTGCTGATTTCTGATATATACACTATTTCTGATATAAGCCAGGATGGCATTGGCCTTCTTGGCTGCCTGGACACTACTGGCTCATGTTCAGCTGAGCAATGACCAACACTCCCAGGTCCATTTCTTTCACACAGTCTTCCAGTTTCCCTGCCTCAAGCCTGTAGTGTTGCATGGGATTGTTGTGACCGAAGTGTTGGACCTAGCACTTGGTCTTGTTGAAGTTCATACAGCTGGGACCTCAGCCCATGGATCCAGCTTATCCAGATCCCTCTTAAGGATCGTCTACCCTCATGCAGATTGACATTTCCTCCCTGCTTGTTTTCATGTGCAAACTTACTAAGGGTGCACTCAGTCCCCTCATCCAGATCATCAATAAAGATATTAAACAGGACTGGCCCCAACACAAACCTTGGAGAACACCACTTGTGACCTGTCACAGGCTGCGTTTAACTCCATTCACCATCAGCCTGACCTCTAACTCATTCTTTACCCTGCAAAGTTTGTACTTATGCAAGTCACGGGCTGCCATCTTCCCCAAGAGAATACTGTGGGAGATAGTGTCAAAGGTTTTGCTCAAGGTATAGGTCGACTATGTCAACCTTTTCTTCATCCATTAGGTGGGTCACTTGATCACAGAAGATCAGTTGGCTAACCAGGACTTGCCTTTCATGAATACACGCTGGCTGGGCCTGATCTCCTACTGATCACACATGCTGTGTAATCTCACTCAGGACAATCTGTCATATAACTTTCCCTGACACCAAGGCTGATAGGCCTGTAGTTCTCCAGATCCTTCTTATGACCATACTTGTATATGACAGTCACACTGGCAAGCCTCCAGTCCTCTGGGACCACTCTGGTAGACTGTTGATAGGTGTTGAAAAGTGGCTGGCAGTCACTTCTGCCAGCTCCCTCGAAACCCTTGGGTGTATCCCATTTGGCCCTTTGAACTCGTGACAATCCAGATAGACTAAAATGTCTCTGACTGTTTCCACCTGAATCATGAGGTGTATATTCTGCTCCCCATCCCAAGCTTCCAGGTCAGGGGATAGGACTACTCTGAAGATAGCTGGTCTGACATTTAAAGATATATTTAAAGAAGGCGTTGAGAACTGCAGCCTCTTCCTTATCTTCAGTGGTCACATTCCCCATGGCATCCAGTGAAGTCTGGAGATTCTCCTTAGCCCTCCACTTAATGTTAAGAAAAAACATGTTTGTAAAAAAGTTTTTTGTTGTCTTTTACTACAGCAGCCAGATGGAGTTCAAGTTTGGTTTTTGCCTAATTTTCTCCCTATATGTCCTCGCAACTTCCTTGTACGCTCCTCAAGTTGCCTTCCACAGGAGGTAGACTCTTTTTCTCCTGGAGTCTCGGAAGAAGTTCCCTGTTCATCCTCACAGTTTTCTTATCTGCTGGCTCATCTTATGCACAGGGGGACAGCCTGTTCTTGCACCTCTGAGACTTCCTTCTTGACAGGTGTCCAGCCTTACTAAACCCCTTACCCTTCAGGACTGAATCGCAAAGGACCCTGCCTACCAGTGTCCTGAACAGTTTAAAGTCTAACCTCCAGAAGTCCAAGATAGTAGTTTTGTTGACCCCTCTCCTGACTTCACCAAGAATCAAGAACTCTACCATTTCATGGTTGCTCTGCCCAAGCCAGCTCTTGACCTCCCCATCTCCCGCCAATCCTTTGTGAAGAGCAGGACTGCAACCTGCTAGAGCAGGGCATCTCCCCTGGGAGGCTCTCTTACCAGCTGCATCAGAAAGTTATCTTCCAGGCACACTCTAGAAACCTCCTAGACTGCTTCTTCTGTACTGTATTACATTTCCAGCATATATCAGGAAAGTTGGAAGTTCTCCATGAGAACAAGGGCTAGTGATCTCACTACTTCTGTCAGCTACTCACAGAATGCCTCATCCATCTCTTCATCCTGATTAGGTAATCTATAGCAGACCTCTTTCAGAATGTCAGCCTTGTTGGCTCTCCCTCTGATCCTTACCCGTATAGACTCAACCTTATCATTCCCAGCCCCAAGCTCAACAACATCAAAACACAGAGAGCCGTGCCACCAGCTCTTCTTCTTTGCCTGTCCCTTCTGAAGAGCTTATAGCCATCCATTTCAGCACTCCAGTCATGGGAGCAGTCCCACTGTGTTTCAGTAACAGCAACTAAGTTATAGTTTGCCTGCTGCAGGATGGCTTCAAGCTTCTCCTGTTTATTGCCAATGTTGTGTGTTTTGGAGTAGATACACCTTTACCCTACGTACCTAGTTTAAAGCTCTCTATATGAACCCTGCCAGCTCCAGGACTTCATTTCAATAGTCTTTCACTTCCTGAAAAAATGTTTCAGATTACAAGAAAACTTGATGCAATGTTCTCATTGCTGTCATTTTCTGGCTTTCAAAGTGCGTGATATCACAAGGGGCTAAAAGTGAATACAGACGTGTTCTACTATATGTTTAACTGAGAGGTAGTACAAATATAATTTATGTAGTTGTTTAAATGAACTATTTAAAATGTGTGATTATTTGGATTATTGTTATAAATTTTATAAGAAATATTGCTATATATAGTGTTCTTTTCAACTTCCTTTCTAGTACAGTTCAGATTGAGAGGAAATATCAGATAATCGGGAAGTAAAACATTTCTTCTTATCGTGTGTTTCTGTTGGTAGTTAAAGACACATTGTATATTTCCTTTAAACAAATCTAAATTTTGAGTTGCTTTATAAGCAACCAACTGTAAGTCTCTTGGATGAGTTGTTTTTGTCTGTTTTTCTTGCAAACTGTTAAAATAATATAAATATTTTCTTCCAATAGCATCAGAGACTTCTTGACATTTTAGAAGCAGAGAAGGAAGTCTTGTCAGAAAAGATAAAAGAAGCTTTGATGCAGCAGTCACAAAAACATAAGGTATTGCTTTTATTTACAAAAGAAAAATGGTTCCAGTGCACACTATAGATTTCATAGGCAGTGATTCTGTCACAATTATTGACAGGAAAATTGATTTTTCTCTTTCAGCAGTTGACTGTAATTATTTTTAGCCACTTCTCTATTGAATATTGTAGTTGAATTTTTCGCAATATTTACAGGAAGTCCTGGACAAATGTTTGGATGAAGAAAGGAAAAGAAGTAAGGAGGCTGTGGCAGCTGCTGCAAAGGTATCTCTTGCTAGGTATTAAATATACAGTAGATTATTCCATGTGTGTCATTACAAATACCAGGTTTAGCAACTCATTTCATAACCAAATTTGTCAAATGTTATTTTCTCATCTGTGTTTAAAGGAAAGTCTGAGCATAGAAATAAGCAAATTAATAGATCTACTTTATCTTCTGTTTTCATAGAGATAGTCTATGTAAGCTATCTTCTTCTATTTAAGCTAACCTCTGAATTAGTTTATTACAAGGAGTTAGAAAACGGCAGTTCAGTTGTTGATGTTACCTGAATGTGTTTCTAATGTCTTTCAATTAGCATCAGTATGTCTCAACTTGTAGAGCTGGGTGGCAAGGTCAATTGATATTAAGACAGTTAGCATTGTATCTTACTTAATTTTTGTTAAAAAATGGTGATTTTCATTGAGGACAGGACAGTGAAATCATGTGAAAATACAAACATTTCAACAAACTATATGTAATTTCTAATTCTGATACAGAATGCAGTACAAAATGTCAGTTGCTTGTAATGATCTGAGAAGACTAATAATGCAAGTTAGCTAGCACAGTGTCTATAGTAGCACATTGTTTGTATGTTCATATTGCACCTCTCTCAGTAACATTTAGTAACACAAAATAAATCTGGGAGAAAATGTGAGTATAATAAAATACCTGAGTAGGACCTTTCTGATTTTGGTTACATTTTTAATATACTTTATAAATGACAAAAAAAAAAAAAAATCAAGTTCCAATGAATTGCAAGAAATAGCTTTATTTTTAAATAAATGAATTTGAGGAACCCAATATTTATAGCTTTTTATAATTTTTTTTTTACTTGTTGCAATATTATCATCAAGGATATTGCACTGACCTATAAGCTTATTAAAATAAGGAGGAGTGAGCTGCCAGCCAGTGTTTGTTTTGAACTCCAGCATGACGTTATTTGTAGGTGTTGTGTAATGATAGATTGCCTTGCTGATAAATATATTTGTGAATGGTTCAGCTCGTATAGAGCTGTGCATTGTCCCTTTTACTTCAAATTCAGTGTGTTTCTGCTGATGATTTCATGTAGTGGTTGAATATAAGCATTAAAACAAGATGGAATTATACTTCGTTTAGTATGCGCAGCTAAAGTGTTAGGGGATGGAAGACACATTTGTTTTAAGTATGCATTGGCTACTTTGTCAAAGGTAGTGTTTGTACTGTTCTTGGACTTCATTATATTCTTGAAGATTAGAGCCTCCCGTAGGAAGTCCCACGATCATAGAATCATAGAATGTTTTCGGTTGGAAGGGACCTCAAAGATCATCTAGTTCCAACCCCCATGCCATGGTCAGGGATTATGTGGTGTGTGAATAAATATCACCAACACTTATGTGTTTTCTTCTCCATGTTATTTTTTTTGTGATCACAGAATGCAAGCTAGTTATTATATGGTATGCCCAAATAGGTGGACATTTAAAATCTTTGCTTGCAGCTTTTTAATTCCATAACTGTTAAGTTATTGTCCTGTTGTAGTACAAGATAAGTAACACTTTAAGATGGATTGAAGTTCATAATTCAGAAGTAAAAATATTTTCTCATTTCCTGTCAGCTCACTGATCTCATTAGGAAAAGTAAAATGTGTTCTTACAGCACCCACACTGGCTATTTTCTTCATTTATTTCTTGATTTGTTTTGAAGGTTGAAAAAGAAATAGTACAGGAGCTTATTCTGAAAGCTGTAGAGGAGGAAAGGAGAAATATGGAGAAGATTCATGAAGAAGAAAGAAATATGTGGAAAGCAGAACATGAGAGACATAACAAGAAGATTGCCCAAGCTGTTTGGGAAGCAATGCAAGAGCAAAGAAAACATAATGAAGTTAGTATATTTTATTCTTCTATGGACTTCCTTTGTTTGTTTTATATTTAATTTTTAAGATCTTTCTAATGATGTGATAGATTTTTTTATGATACATTGTTTTTTACTGCTTATTGATATGCACTGCATTCATAAGTTATTTCCATTTAGATGGAAAGAATTTGGCAGTTTCAGAACATAGCTCCTGCGACTTTTTGAGGCATGTGTATTGAAATGAGGTAATTGTGCACTGTAAATGCCTGGTTTTCTTCACTGACTTCCAAAAGAGCCCAAGAGAAATTGTTAAGATACTGGCATTATGTTGTAGATTATTTATGTGACTTTTTCCTTTTTATATCTATGGAAGAAAAGTTACATTTATTACTTATTATGCTGGAATTCCATTGTCTCTCTTAGTAAAAGAATGTTTTACTGAGATAAAATATAGAGTAGGTACAAAATAAAGAGGATTATTAAAATCAGAAACATAAAACATTAACAAACCAATGTTTTTGGAGTTATATCTTAGACAACTACTTCTGTAGGGATAGTTGTATGTATTAAGAACATTCCCAGCACAGTACTTAATGAGACAGTAGGGATCTCAAATTAAGTAGTTCTTCCAAAAGTTCAATTTTGTAGTCTCTAGGTCAAAATATCTGAAGGAACACTCTCTTTTGTTGGTGGCCTACTTGTTTAAAATTCTTTGCACTGTAAGATTCAAGATGTATTTCATTCAAATGTTGGAATTTTATGTTGCTGTTTTTTTAAAACGCTGAACAATAAAAAAAGAAAAAAAAAACAACAAACCACACAACTTTAGAATTTAAAGAATAGGATAAGATATCATATATGTTTAAAACCCATCTCCTTGCAAACAGATGCCATTACCCTTTCCAGTGTTTAAAAGAGATACTCATCTCACAGTTAACCAAATTTACAAAGTTATTTTTTGATGCAAACCCATTACTATAATCTGCATCTGTTTTGTGTACATTTCTAGAATAAATAAAATGATTTTGTTTTGCGTGTAGCAGACTTAATTTTTTTGAAATTAAAGATATCAACCGACAGGATGTCAGTTTTCAAAGTAGTAATTTTACTATGATAAGCATTACTATGATAAATTTTTCATGATCAAAGGATAATCCAGTGACTCCAAAGCTAAATTTAAGCTAAGAACACTACTCAAGGTTTAGCTACAGTAGAAATCATTTAGACTACCCTGAATGACTGTTGGTACCAGTGGTCCAGAGGAATTATTAACAGCAGAAAGAACAATAACGTAGTTGCATGCTACAGTAAAGAAAGACCATAGTTTTATACCATGTGGAATGTGAAGAGATTAGTAGTAGGAGAATATAGTAATGAATGTGTCACTAAATTAATGTGCAGTTTAGTGATATTCCTAAGGCAGATAGTTCTGTCCTTCTGTGGAAACCTGTGCATATTGGACAAAATGTGCTGTCTGTCAAAAGAGAAGATTAAGGTTGGTTTTGTGTTTTAAACATTCGTCAGGGAATGGGTCTCATAGTTGAGTGTGTGAGGTCAGGCAGGATTCTATTTTTATGTATTTGGGTTGCACATAAAATATATTCAAGTGACTCAAGGTAGGTGTTTTTTTCCTTGTGGAACATATTACTGGAGTTTCTTGTTTTGGAAATAATCACGGGCAGCACAATATTACTAGTTTAGTATTGATTGATATATTTTCAGACAAAATCTTAAATAGTGAGATGTCAGTGCTTTTCCAAGGAAGAAATTCAGGACTTCAAGAGGACTTTTCAGCTTGGGATGCTAGCTAATCAAGCAGTTCATTATGTTAGATTATTCAGTTATATACCGTGATCTGAGTAGTACTTTGTTATTGGAGAATGTTGTTAGTACTTCTCCCATAAATTTCTTGCTTTTGACCTAGTTATGCAGCATTAATTAATTCTTTTTTCTAATACTGAATAGCTCTGACAACTTTGATGTTAAGAGGAATAATTTCTCTTACAATAAATTCTGATTTCTCGTTTGAATTAGTTTCCTTTTTTCAAATATTTAATCTGTTTTCACTTAAGTAAAATGCAGATTTTTCTTGAGATTTCTAGAGTTCTCTCATATAAATATGTATAACATATTTGATGTTTTGCTCTTTAATCTTTGGTTTATTAATGCAAGTTCTTTGGGAAGGATGGACTTTCATATGGAATGCTTTTCTTTGCATAAATTTTCACTTTTTATTTCTACTATGAAATTACTTACGTCCGTAAGCCATTACTCTTATAAACATTCTACATCTGCTAAAATTTTCTAAATCTGGCAACAATGAAAGCCAAATAAAGCTGATATGCCAAATTGGAAGTTATCAGAAGTGACTTTGATTTAGAGCTGAAATATCAGCTACAGCATAGTTGGAACTACCATCAAGCAGTTTGTCAGCAGACAGTGGTTTTATAGAGCCTTCTACTTAACTATTCACTTACTTGCAGTTGTTCAGACAGCATAGTCGACATGTCAGGTCAGCCCTGTAATGGCCAAAAGTAAAATACATAGTCTAATATTTTGGACAACTAAATGTAAAATTATGGTAACATAATGCCTCTTTTAATTCCTCGTATCTTGTTGTATAATTCTTTATGCTTCTTGCTTCAGAATTGTTATTTGATAATATTATTATGTTTAGCACCAAGTAATGAAACAAGTGTGGATGCGTGTAAGTGAACATGCACAATATGTCTTTTAGTGTCAGGCATATAAAAACATTATAAGGCATATAAAAGCATTATAAGGAATACTGTTACTACAAGAGAACTAACTTTTAAACCAACACATGAGTTTGGAACTTAATACTAAGGAAGAGAAGCCTTGATCACAACAAAACTCTCTATCCTTTTCAAATTCTCACAAATGGGAAGAATATGTGTTTGAGATAGAAAAAATATTTTTATGTTTAAAATTTTCTTTCTTTTACCAAAGTTTCTTTGTCATAGAAACTTAGATTACAATTGAATTTTATCATGCTGCAAATTAATTTTAAGAGATTGGTTTTAATGATTTGAACAAGAAAATATTATGTCAAGCATAGTATTAAAGAGGAGGAGTTTTCCTTTGGTAATGCTATACGTCTGCAAAATTGAAAGACTGGAAAGGGTCATGTACACTACTGCAAATAGTTGAGGCAGAATGGCTTGCAGTCATGAAACATATAGGTAATTCTAGGAATGAAGAATGAAAAAGTCTGAACATATGCTAAATTTTATGATCTTCTTTGAGATGAAGTCCCAGTTTATAATCTGTGATTGAATTATAACCACCATGATTAACCCATTATCAATATCAAGAATATTGTTACCAAATATGCAAAGTAAAGATAAACTGACAGTGAAAATAATAACTAAAAAATTCTGAGTTAAAGCTTCCTTTTTTAAAAGTAATTCAAAGAATAAGATATCATAAATATGACGCTTAGATTGGGGAGAATAAGCTCTCCTTGAAATAAGCAAGTCATTTTTTAATTAAAGAAAATGTACATTTGCAAAGTAACTACGTAATCTTTTTGTAACACGTTGAAAAGTTATTATAGGTGAGGATGTTTAGCCGGCTAAATGTAGGCTGGCATGTCTCCAGCATTTATCTTTTATTTTGGTATATTGGATTGGTCTTTTTTAACTGGCAACTTCCCTGCAAAGAGGATTTAAGAGGCCCAGTAGTTCTCAGTGTCGAGTGGAATGCTTGAAATAGAAAATTATCCCACTAGAATATTTTATCTAAAGTTTTTTGTTTTTTTTTTTGATTTAGCAGAGGTTGCCCAGTGCATACAGAGAATCTATAAACTTATCTAAAGCTGAACCTTTCCATGTAGAACTCAAAATGGCATTTAAGCACCTAGTATAAATCTAAGTGGAAGACAATGAACAGTGCTTTCCACTGTTAAAGATTATTTTCTTCCCACTTAGTTTTACTCTTTAGAAAAAAGAGTAAATTTGGGTAGTAAAAAAGAGTGAAAAATGGGGGATATAGGGCAAGTAGAGCAATAAAAATTTCAGTAAAATAGAAATAACTATACAGTAGGTCACTCCAAAAGTAATGCCTCCTCTTTTATTGCCACAGAAATTACAAGCACAAAACAGAATTTGATAGAGAAAATTCTCTGCTACAAAGCACTATTTTTCAACATAGTCACCAACATTAGCTATGCTTTTATGTCAGTGATGAACAAGAGCCTGCATGCTGCACCCATAAGAATCTGCACCAGTGGAAGTGACCCACTGTCACTGTCATCAATGCTGAAACACCACCCACCACCTCACTGTGCTCACTGTTTGGTCTCCATAACCATTCAGTAAGTGTTGATAAATGTCAATGGTTGCGATTTCTTCCACATGGAGGAATTCAGTTCCAAACCTTTGCTTCATTTGTACTTCCACATTAGATTTCATACTGTCAGACTGACCTCTGCTTTCATCTCTCACATGACAATAGTATGTAATGAAATAGTGGTGGGAAAGTCCAACCTCTGTTGTCATACCACCAACATTTGCCTCTGATGTCATGGGCTAGCATAATAAAATAGGATGCATTACTTTTGGAGCAAGCCTCATGTAATTACTGGTCAGTGCAGAGTAGATATAACATTAGCTAGAGCAACCATAACACTATAATGCAGAGAGCTGTATGTAGCTATTTTAGCTCTCTGCATGGTAGTGTTATAATTTCAAAAAACAAAATAGATAATTTTTTTTCCTTCTCATTTAGTGAAGACATTAGAAACAATTTATGCCTGACAATTTTAGTTTAAAAAAAAATCTTTAAAATTAAAATGATAGCAAACATCTGAAGGGTGAGCCCTGGATTTTCAGGTCTATGCCGTAACTTGAAGGCTTGTATTTAAAGTATCACATAGAATCTACTGCATTTTACCCTGATTCTCAGGGGAAAAGGAGCCTAAATTCATAATTGCCATAATCCCCGTGTGCTTTATGCAAGACTCTAAAGAAGACTGCAAATAATTAGAGGAAAAAAAACAACAACCCCAAACTATTTTATTAAAAGAACTAACATAAAATCTGTTCCTCTTGGACAGGAGCAGAAGCACTAAGGCAAAATTATGTCCAATGGGTAACTTGTAGAAAAACTGAGGCTGTAATGTTGCATTCTGCAAATCCAAAACTAGGGTATGCAAGATGTAACAAGATAAACAAAGAAAAAGTACTTTTGCAAGAAAAGTTAACTAAAAGGCTTATGGGGGGAAAAAAAAAAAGTTAGTTTCCTAGTAATCTTTGCTGAGTAAGTCTCCAAAAATTCAATACAGTTCTAGTATCCTCACGCACCCGAGGGCCCGAGGGCTCATATCTTCTAGCTATTATATGCAGAACTGTTATTTCTAGTTTTTCTAGTTTATCATCTTGGAATGTCCAATATAATTGTAACGGAAAACATCTAAATGGCTTAAAAAACTTGATTAATTAAAATTATTTGGCATTGTATGGGTTTCAAAGTGTTTTTAATGTTTTGTAGCGAGTTTAAAAATACTAGAAGATGTAATATCTCAGAAGTATGAAGTCTAGAACACAGTGCTTAATTCTGAAAAATTAATGGCTGCTTACCTGATATATTATTAAAACTTCCTAAGTATTCTTAAAGGGAGTTGGAATTGCAGAATCACAGAATCACACAGAAACACCAAGGTTGGAAAAGACCTACAAGATCATCCAGTCCAACCATCCACCTATCACCAATAGTTCTCACTAAACCATGTCCCTCAACACAAAATCCAAACGTTCCTTGAACACCTCCAGGGTTGGTGACTCCACCACCTCCCTGGGCAGCCCATGCCAGTGCCTGACCACTTTTTCAGAGAAGTAGTATTTCCTGACGTCTAGCCTAAATCTCCCCTGGCACAGCTTGAAGCCATTCCTTCTAGTTCTATCACTAGTTACACTAGTGATAGAGAAGAGGCCGACTTCCACGTCACTACAGCCTCCCTTCAGGTAGTTATAGAGAGCAATAAGTTCTCCCCTGAGCTTCCTCTTCTCCAGACTGAACAATCCCAGCTCCTTCAGCCGCTCATCACAAGGCCTGTGCTCCAGACCCCTCACCAGCTTTGTCGCCCTTCTTTGAACCTGCACCAGGGCCTCAATGTCTTTCTTGCAGTGAGGGCCCAAAACTGGACACAGTTTGCAGTGAGGTGTGGCCTCACCAGAGAGCTGAGTAAACATGGAGGTACTGGATCCATACTTAGAGAACTAGCTTACTTTTCTACTGCTGCTTAACTGTTCAATTTTAGTTGAAAATTATTTACTGCCTAAATATTTTTTCCTCATTGCTCTGCATTTGGGAAGGGTGGGAAAAAGTAATAAACTATTTTGCATATGTAAGTTATTTCCCATTCTGGTTTTTCTTTTTAAATCAGATTTATTAGCTGCAGAATGGTCTTTTCTTAACTGTGTAATCTTAAAAACAAGAATCAAACAAAAAGATTCTTTGCTGGTACATGGAGTCAAGAGTTTTATAATAAATATTTTGAAGAAAATATATGAGGATTATGTATTTATTGTCAAGACATTTTTGTGTATAGATTCATTAGTACATCTTTTGTAAGTGTCAAACCTACAGGATTTTGTTCATTGGCACCACCAATTTTTAAATACAGTTGTTATCCAATTATCTGATGTTTTCATCTTGTTTCCCTGCGATTGTGATAGTTTCACCCTGATGGATAGCTAAAATCCAGCACACCCCTCTCTCACTCCCTCTCCTCAAAGGATAAAGGGGAAAAAATACAATGAAAAAGTAGTCAAGGTTTGAGGTAAGGAAAGAGATATCACTCACCAATTACACACCTCACCCATCCTGCTTCACTGCAGGCTCCTTTCCATGTATATCTGGCCCAGGGCATGTTCCTACAGGGACTCTCCACGGCCTGCAGTTTCCTTTAGGTCACATCCACTGTTGTACTGTATGCTCCTCAATTGCTGCATGCAGAGATATGCTCTGTTTGGTGCCCACCAACTGCAGAATGATAGCCTACTCCACCATGGACTTCTCAATGGGTTGCAGAAGTACTGCTCCATGCCTGAAGCATCTCCTGCCCTCCTGCACTGGCCTTGGTGTCTGCAGGGCTTTTTGTCTTACATTTCTTATTCCTCTGTACTAGCTACTCTTTCACAGCAGATTTCATCTTTCTTAAATCTCCTATTCCAGAGTCATACCCAATGTTGCTCATGGCTCAGCTCTGGTCAGCGCTGAGTCCTTTTTGAAGCTGGAGCTGGCTCTTGATCGAACATGGGGCAGTTGCTGGGCTCTGTTCACGGAGGCCACCTTTGCAGTCCCACAACTGTGCAAAACCTTGCCACCTAAGCCAAATACAGTGGCAAAACAGACAATCTGGTAACTTAGTCAACAGGAATGAGAACCTTTGTGTTGTGCAGTTGATTGTCAGTTATTTTCTGTGATATTTGGTATTTATGCTTCTTCTGTATGACTGGGAACTGTTTCCTTTCCAGGTTTAGGTAGCTGCTCTGTGCTGTCTCTTGGCTTGTATTGAATTTAGAAGCCTAAGGTACTTTTTGCTACGTGCTTCCTTTGAGCATTTTTTTCTGTCTATACTAAAAACATATCTCTATTTGGTACCACCTTGTGAATGCATCACTATCACTTTAAACTTTAAAAGTAGATATTTTAATGTTTTCTTTCTGACTATCCAAATACTAATTATTACCTTCAATATACACATTGTTGCTTGTTTTTCTGGACTGTATATTGGCTTTGTTTCAGATCTGATTTTAAATATAGTTGTTTAGATGTTGCTGGTCATTTATGCAGCAGATCTGCAATATATGACATTTCTAGCCACATAGATACAATCATTATTCCTTTAATATTACGTCTTTATTTTCCCTGACTCAATTATTGTTTGCAGATTTAGAGTACTACTTTAAAGGTCTTTTTCTAGCCCTTTAGTGCGGTCTCTCCATTGGTCTTTCTTTGATAAATAGGCTATGTGCTACTTTCTATCTCTGCATCAGAGATTACTTCCAATTTTCTTTTCATTTTTTCACTCTAATTATATTTATTACTGAAAGATACTTTTTTTTTTTTTTTCTACATAAAGAAGTCCATGATGTTAACATTGCCTTTACGTGTTTTATAATGCTTTTGTACTTGAGAATGACCTATACGATGATATTAATTTCACTTCCTGAAATAGTCTTTGAAACTTCTCATTTATGATAGACAGGACATTGAGTGCACTGCCAGGTAAATATACAGAATACAAAATAGTATTTGTTTATCAGTTTTTCTTTGTCCGTTTCTTATCTGTTGGTTGGTTCTTATCTGTTGCATAGCTTATGAAATCCTGTTGGGGATGCAGGCAGTATGTGAAATGCTCCATTTGTTCTATGCTTCATAATATGCCAGTACAATGGTACATTTAATGTTGTAATTCCAGGAATAAATTGTTAGACTTTATTTGACTGATTGAGAGAGTGTTCAGTTTTGGAAGGAAAAGCAATATCTTTTTCAGCAACGGTCTTGGCCTATCACAACATTACCGTTCATGTTCAAAATTTTATGGGTTTTTGCCAGAAGTCATTTTTCGTAATATCATGGTCCCTGGCCCTATTACAATAGTGACAATTATATTATGAAATGTGGTGGAGAAAAAATTGCTTTTCTGAATTTATGTACAATTTATATTGCCTTTGCTGTATTTTTCAATTTTCAGTGCTCAAATTTCTCTTGAGAGAATATGAAATAACTCTTTGCATGCGCTTTTTTTTTAGGTTGAATTAATTTGGCATTTAATTTTGTAGGTAATAATCTACAGTCATCGTCTCTTTTAAAATTATGTATAGTACCAGAAGTTAGAGTAGTTTTGTTATGAAAACATGAAAGAAAGGAATTGTATATTTTAACAAAATTTTCAGTTTCTCTTCTTAATTTGCCACTTTGTTGCAGAAATAATAATGGGTCATATGTTTATGGACAACATTGGTTTTGCAAGTCTTTATGGGAACAACTGTTTAAATAAAATGTTTTGTAAGTTTGAGATCATGAGGATGCACACAGCAATACCTCAGTATCTCTCTCAGGCGAGAGATTCCTGCTGTTGGTAGTCCACTGCATGCTGACTTTAACCACTTCTAACTTCAGAAGTACTAGTTAATACTAAGTATTAGTTAAAATCACAAACATTATAATTTGAAGGTTACTATTTTCTGAAAAAACATTGACATTGTAGTCTGTGGTTGTATTTCCTAGATAAAATTTATTACTGCCACCTCATCCTTGTGTGGAAACAGAAGAATGTTCCTATAAAATTGCCAACAATCATATCACAGAATCACAGAATGGCCACAGAATGGTTGGAAGGGACCTCAAGGATCATGAATCTCCAACCTCCCTGCTACATGCAAGACCACCAACCTCCCCATTTAATACTAGACCAGGCTGCCCAGGGCCCCATCCAATCTGGCCTTGAACACCTCTAGGGACAGGGCATCCACAACATCTCTAGGCAGCTTGTTCCAGCACCTCACCACTCTCATAGTAGAGAATGGAAGTTCTGACATCCAACCTAAATCTTCCCTCCTCCAACTTAAAATCATTTCCCCTTGTCCTGCTGTTATCTATCCTTTCAGAGAGTTGACTCCTCTCCTGTTTATAGGCTCCCTTTAGGTACTGAAAGGCTGCAATGAGGTTACCCCGCAGCCTTCTTTTCTCCAGGCTGAACAAGCCCAGATCCTTCAGCCTGTCTTCGTGTGGTAGCGTGCTCCAGTCCCCTGATCATCTTTGTGGCTGTCCTCTGGACCCTCTCCAACAGCTCTCTTTCTTGTACTGGGGGCTCCAGATCTGGACACAGTACTCCAGATGGGGCCTCACAAGAGCAGAGTAGAGGGGGATAATCACTTTCCTGTCCCTGCTGGCCACCCCTTTTCTGATGGAACCTGGGATACCATTTGCTTTCTGAACTGCAAGAGCACACTGCTGGCTCATGTTAAGCTTTTCATCCATCAAAACCCCCAGGTCCTTCTCCACAGGGCTGCTCTCAAGGACTACTCTTTCCAGTCTGTATGGATGCCTGGGATTCCTCCGGCCCAAGTGCAAAACCTCGCAGTTTGCTCTGTTGAACTTCTTTAGGTTCATCCGGACCTACCTTTCAAGCCTTTTGAATCCCTCTGAATCCCTTCCTTCCACCGTATCAACTGTACCACTCAGTTTGGTGTCATCAGCAAACTTGCTGAGGGTGCACTTGATTCCATCATCGATGTCATTGATGTTAAAGAGCACCGGTCCCAAGACAGACCCATGGGGGATGCCACTCGTTACCAGCTTCCACCTGGACATAGAGCCATTGATGACCACCCTCTGTCTGCGGCCTTTCAACCAGTTTGTTATTCACCGAGTGGTCCACCCATCAGATCCACATCCCTCCAACTTGGAGATAAGGATGTGGTGGGGGACCATGTCACAGGCCTTGCTCAAGTCCTGGTAAATGATATCAGTTGCCTTTCCCTTGTCCACAAATGTCATCACTCCATCATAGAAGGCCACCAGATTGTTAAGCATGACCTTCCTCTGGTGAAGCCATGCTGGCTGTCTTAGATCACACACTCATTCCTCATGTGATCAAGCATGTCGTCCAGGAGGATCTGTTCCATGATCTTCCCAGACACAGAGGTGAGACTCACCAGCCTGTAGTTCCCCGGGTCCTCCTTGCTCCCTTTCTTGTAAATGGGAGTGATGTGACCCTTCCTCCAGTCATCCAGGAACTCACCTGACAGCCATGACTTTTCAAATATGATGGAGAGTGGCTCGGCAACCACCTCAGCCAGCTCCTTCAGAACCCTGGGATGCACGCCATCCAGCCCTATAGACTTGTACACATTCAGTCTAATGAGGCGGTCTCAGACTTGCTCTGCTCTTCAGCTAGGGGGTATTTACCACCCCAGTCCTCCCCTAGAGGTTTAGGGATGCAGGGCTCAGGGATATGAGAAATAGTAGAATCCCAGCCGCCAGTGAAGATCGAGGTGAAGAACTCATTCAGTACCTCAGCCTTCTCTTCATCCATTGAAGCCAGTTCTCCTTTTACATTTACCAAAGGAGGTACACTCACTTTGGCCTGTCTTTTCTAGCCAATGTACCTGTGGAATGTCTTCCTGTTGTTTTTCACGTCCCCCGCCAAGTTCAGTTCTGCCTGCGCCTTGTCTTTCCTAATCCCATGTCTTCAAGTCTGGATGGGTTTTTGTTGTTTTTTTTGTTTGTTTTGTTTTGTTTTGTTTGAGTATTGATTGGCATGTTCTGTTACATAAAGTACATTTTCTTCTTTTTGTTTTCCTGCGGACATGTACACATACACACTCTGGTGATGTATTCACGCTAAATGTGTACACGGTAAACAAGCTTAGATCTAGTGATATTAAGTAGCAGAAGTATTTTTCACCCCTCCTTCATTCTTAAGGCGCACTGCTACTATTTTTGCTGCATCTGCTTTTGAATATCCAGAATGAAGATGGAGATGAAGATAGTTCATGGTAAATCCAGTGACGTCTTCTGATTAGTCCTAAAAATAAATAAGTAAATAAATAATTCACTATTTCCCTTTTTCCTTTCCCCTCTTTCTTTCTTCATCTAAATAATTTAACATACACTGATTATTTTGACTGGCTATTATGTAATCTTTTGTATGTTTCAGGAATCTTGTTTGTCATCTCATGTTACTGAACTTTGAAAATGGAAATCTTAGCTAATTAATATTGTTATGTATTTTATGAGTGACTTTGGGATGCTGGAACTTAAGCATTAGGACAGTCTGTTTGGTTCAGGAAGATGTTTTCTGGGCAAATAACTTATGTAGATAGGTTGTATTTGAGGTGATAGAAGTGTTTTAATTTGTTCCTGTCTTTCTTTGTTACAATATACTTCTATTACCAAATCAGATTTGATTTAGGGTATGCTAAATTGGGGCAGAATATGGTCATGATAAACTTCTAGTAGGAAGGAAAAGGGTGAGATGTGTTACATTTATGAAATATTTTTAATACTTAACATTTTCCTTTTACAAAGGAACTTATCAAGAAAGCGTTAATGGAGGAGCAAAAACGAAGTGAAAAGGCAATCGAAGAAGCTGTTAAAAAGACAAGAGAGGAACTAATGGAATATATTAAGGAGCAGAAAAGGGTGAGTTACCTGAGGCTAAAAGGTTTTATTTCTTGGAGTGAGAAATCTTGAAATCTGTCTCGAAATTCACAAAAAAAAACCAGAATCAGGAGTAATATCTTTAGATTTGTCAAACAGTTTCTTGTAATATAACATACTTCTACATGTCAATTTATAGAGTTTTAGTTTTTTTTTGCAAATCAAAAGGCAGAATAATAAAATGAATAAATTAGCTGGTTTATTACTTTTTTCTTTAGGAAATTCTATAACAATCTGTCCTTAATTTCTTAGATTTCTGCTATCTTCAGGAATGGAGACCTCCGTTTTCTTTCTACCTACATCCACATTTAGAGCTCCTTGCCTTTATTCCATTTTCTGATTGCTGTCAATCTTTCTTGTCCTTCTGAAGTTTTCACAAATAAGAGAAACAAAGAAAATACCATCTTCAAAGAAACAAAATTGTTTTTTATTTATCTAGTAGGAGCAGCATTTCTAGTTGTTTCATAGAGTTCTTGAATATCAAGTTATTGCATTAATTGTTTTTTCCTTTATTACTCAATTGCTACATAATCCTATTCAATAAAAAATTTCCTGCCTGGAAACTGAGGACAGTTAGCTTTTTCTGGCATAAGATCTATAAAATTACTGTATTTAAGATCAGATGGGAAGATATTTTTATCTTCAAATCATTACGCACAGTAGCTTTTTTACGTTTATATAAGAGATATAATAAATAGGCCTTGATCGAAGGCCACGCCCTGTCAGAGTAAAAAAAAATATGCTTTATGAACTACACTAAAAAACAGCCTGTGGAAGGAATTTTCTAAAATAGTTCAGTGAAAACTCATAGCTTTCATATTTTTTTTTTCCTTGAATTATTTGGAGAGTTCCAGTTATACCTTTACAAAAGTAGCATACCCTTCATCATTGTTTTTAAAACAAATTTTAGAATCCTTCAAGCAAAACTACTACAATATCTGTACCTGGTTAGCAGTGGTTAAGCAATTTAAGAAAAGAGCAAATTCTTATCCAGAAACTTCATCTTATTTTGTAATAGCGTAAAATACATTTTTTTTTTACTGTATGGTAAATGTAGTATTGCATGGGAATTGTTGAGTTATGGCCTGAACCACTGACTGAGCACCTGGGGAAAGCACCTGGTCGGCCCTGAGAGCACAGGTGAAAGCAATTCAGCTGTGTGACCAGAAGGGGTGGAGTCTGGCTCCACCTCTCTTAGACCTCATTTAAGGGCTGACTGCCAGTGAGGCATCTATGTACATTATAATGGTCTCTATAATAATGGATAAAGAGACAAAGTTGCTTTGGAGGTAGATCAGGATTGCATTTTCTTAGAAACCTATGAAGTATGCCCTCAGACTTAAGCATTCTCATTCTCTAACTTGTAGTTTGGTTGCGTGAATAAAAAAGTTCTTTTTTTACACTCATTCACTTGGAGTTCTGTGATGGGGATGTTCTTTGAGTTGTGCTGATTAACAGTTTTAGACAGCTGTCACTGTTCCAAGATGTAGTGTAGCTGCTCAGTAGGCATTGCTGAGGTATTTCCCTTCTGCTGAGGATGTTTTTTCTGTGTTCCCACCCCTACCCTCAGTTCCTCCCTTTCTCATCCACGTTCTTTTATGAAAATAGAAGTATCACAGAATCACAGAGTTGTAGGGGTTGGAAGGGACCTCCAGAGATCATCGAGTCCAACCCCCCTTCCAAAGCAGGTTCCCTACACCAGGTCGCACAAGTAGGCATCCAGGCGGGTCTTGAATATCTCCAGAGAAGGAGACTCCACAACCTCCGTGAGCAGCCTGTTCCAGTGCTCCGTCACCCTCACCGTAAAGAAGTTCTTGCGCTCATTTGTGCGGAACTTCCTATGCTCCAGTTTGCGGCCGTTTCCCCTTGTCCTGTCTCCACATACCGCTGAAAACAGTCTGGCCTCGCCACTCTGCCCTCCACACCTTAGATATTTATAGAGCTGGATCAGGTCTCCTCTCAGTCTTCTCTTGTCTACCAACAATATCATAAAGAAGGTAAAATGCCCAGTGTAAGGATAGTGTTTCTATTTACTGTACATTCAAGCCAAAGTGTCTAAATCAAGTGGGGAATGTCATCAGTTCTTCACCTTTAAAGATTAAAGGACATTGCAAACTAAAATAAAAAATGAAAATCCAATTGGTAACGTATCATTTGAGAAAATAAATGAAAGGTAGACAAGTATCATGAAGAACTTATACCAGTTTTCTGTGTGATGATGGGATTCTTTGAACTAGGTTACTTAACAAAAAGCAAATAACTGTTCTTTCTTTCATTCTCTTTACACAGCACTCTTCAACAATACATTTTCCTCATCAATATTCCTTTAACGTAAACTCTTTAGAGCTGTTGTAGGTTTCATAAAATTCTGGAGTAACAATATCATATGTATAAAATTTGTCCGTACATATGATGAAGTTATAAAGACACTATTTCTTTATTAATTAGTTTAGCACATGATATTTTTGACTTTGTTACCTAGAAAGAAGTCTTATTCAGTATCAGTGGAACAAAAAGTTACTTATCTCTTTGACTGTATTTTCTCAAGGACGGATGAACAGGTAACGAGCATGGATTGTTTTACTAGAAATGAGAGGTTGAGAAGATAAACATTAAGCGGGGAAATGAAAAATTAAGCAACAATATCATAAAGGTAAAATGCCCAGTGTAAGGATAGTGTTACTATTTACTATGCATTCAAGCCAAAGTGTCTAAATCAAGTGGGGAATGTCATCAGTTCTTCACCTTTAAAGATTAAAGGACATTGCAAACTAAAATAAAAAATGAAAATCCAATTGGTAACGTATCATTTGAGAAAATAAATGAAAGGTAGACAATGTGATCTCATTATGATCTTTTAATACTCCAAATATAATCCCAGGTTTTTTTAATAGCACTAATTTGGCAGTAGCTCATTGTATATATTTCAGTTTTCTTTTACTTGTTGCATTTTCAAGGAAGATTTTTTTACTAGAAAAATGTTTATGTTGCTGTGAGAATCTACATATCTAAGTTATGAAGGATGTTTTGTGGAAATTTGACCCATTATTATTTTGTAATTACTTTGTAACTACTGCTGTTCCCAAGTGTTCTACAAAGCTGAAATATAAAATAATGCTGCTATATCTGGTGAAAGAAATCTTCAAAAGCTGTCGGATTTCTAGAGGTTTATATAAACCTTCATGATAACTTAAAGAACTTTTCTGAGTCAAATTTTAATATACTTGTTACAGCCAATAGCCAGACATTATTTTTTCATCAGAGGTACATCCACACTAGGTCCAAAAAATATCTTTATTAATGTTCTGAAATTTTGTTTACTCTGTAGTATTGGTAGGTCATTGTTTGAACAGAAGTATTGAAAGCAAAACTATGCTTTGCTGTATTGCTAGAGTAAGGAAGAAATGAATAGAGGGCAGTGAATTGTAACACAGATGAAAAAGAAGGCAGGCACTAAAGTAGGATTAAATGACAAGCCACTACTTTCACTTTAAATTATCATAAAAATAGATGTTATTTCTAGATTATATCCAGTGCATAAATATAACACAGTATTGAATGCCTCTTATATTAATGAGACTTGGATATAGAGGGAAGCACTTTGGTTAAAAACAATAAAGAAGAACTTTTCTGTGAGTATCCACATTTGTCTTTTTTGACATAAGCTCAAGATTTACTAACTAATTTGCCAGTGTTGTCTTTTGTGGTTTGAAACTCATAATCCTATAATCTCTGGACTTGCATTTCTGACTGCTCTGAAAATAGTGAGAACTATGACAGACCCCAGTGTTTTGAGTGCCCCAAGATATAGTAAATCATATAGGCCAGCCATTCAGTCCTGCTGTGCATGTGTTGTTAATTGGATGGAGAATGCTCTTCCAGCTTTTGCATTTCTAAAAAATCTGCTGTTTGTTTTCATATTGAATGTATCTGAAGAGGTTCCCTGGTAGTAGGTGTAATAGCTGTTAGTTTCTTTTTTCCTCAGTCTGTTTTGCAAAATGCTGGTGTAGTAGTATATATTTATATGTTGGTCTGTTGGCATACGTATAGGTATACATATTACTAGCAGAACATGGCAAGGAGTTTAATAGCATGTAAAATATAACCTTTTATTACAACTCCCGAACTGTTATCCGTGGACTATGAGATAAAGACACAGCAGGTGACTTACCTCAGACCTGTACAACTGTATTACTTTTGTAATAATTTTGGTTAAAAATTTCATTAATGAGTATGTGGTGCTCTTCTAGGAATATAATAAAATGCTTCTTATGTGGTTGTAATGTGACACTTTGGCTACTTTGGCTCATTCTGTGAGCACTTTTTGCTTTAGTATTGGAGTATTGAATTAAGCGAACAGAAGCATAACTTTGTTCCAAAGTGCTGACTTTTGTAAGCAGTTTCAAGGAATTTTCACATCTGTTGTTTGCTCCCATGTGCAATGTAATTAATTACAAGATTGACTTAAATTTTCGAGATACATTATAAGTATTCCAAGTCTGTGGTTAGAAGAATAAAAGAAGCATGTTAGCTTCCTGTGTAAAGTAATGCTTGGACAACACCTTTGCCATAGCCTTTTGTTTGCATTCAGACTCCTTTCACTGATGCGAGATGTGAAGAAAGCGAAGTGCAGACTATAGCATATGCAACAGTTCATGGAACTGTAGAGTAGGACATACTATATAGAGACAATCCAAGTCACCTGATTAACAGGAATAAGAATTAATTTATGAACCAGGAACAAACTTGCAAACAAATTGTAAAATAACAGGAAAGTTTTACTTTGAAGTAGTGAAACCATTCATAAAGGCCATATTTTGTTTTATTTGTATTCATAATGTGGAATTGCAGATTTTTCTTTGTATGCAAGGCATTTGGTGCCTGCTGTTCCATAAAGGAAATTTCTGAATGTTATGACTAGTTGAGATTTTTTTTTTTATTAAATTGCAGGCAGAAAGCAGGAAGAGAAACTTAATAAATATTAAAGCTAAGCAATATTAAAATAATTCAAAAGTCTTAAATGATTGAAATAAGTGAATTTTGTTTACTGCTTTCAACTGAAATAGTTGATATTTTCAATATCAAAAACTACTAAATTAGTTTATGGGAATTTGGGTAAATACTGTAGCTGGGTAGTCAAACAGCATTTTCTGTTTCTAGCAGATGAAATGGTGTAGAGATCCAGGTGGATTCTAGCAGTAAATAAATTATGCATTCCTATAGTAATTTTTTGTGGGGCCTTATATACTTGTTTTGCCAGTGGACAGGGTCAGCACAAAAGTCATAGAAACCAAGTTAAAGAAGTATATTTATTTTTTCTTAAGTTTAAAGCAATGAAATAAGAAATGAAATGATAAAACAAGAATAAAAGAGAGCAAGGCAATGCACCTAAGCACTACTTGATGAGGATAGCAATGGTGATCAGGAAAGATACATCATCAGTTGTCCTAATATTTTACCATAATCCAACTCCACTGTTGCTGGGGAGGCCCTGTTGCAGTGAGGACTTGGAGAGCCTTTCCTGGTAATTGTGAAATCCTACATAGTGTGTCCACTCATAGATGAGGTCTCTAACTTTGCTAAAAGAGGATTCAGCTTTTGTATTTTGAGTGAACAAGTTTATGTGACAATTAGGTGGAAACATCTGGTTTCATTATCTACCTCAAGCCTGGCCAGGACTTAGGAAGAACCAAGAAAGTTTGTGTACTAGTAGGGCCTTGACACTATGCTTCTAAACAAGAAAAGGTTAATATATTCTCATGACATTTTATCTAAGCTACATCTCTTGGACATTTTGTCCAAGGTGCATATTTTGCTAATGATCAGATACTGAAGATCCCTAATGTTTGGTTGTGAGATTCATCTTGAGGTCAACTTTGGTTTGAGGCCTACTGTTCAGGCCTTAGTACCTCAATACTGCATGTAGAATTAAGAAAAAAATAGGAATTGAATATATTATTAGCATTATAATTAATTAGCTTTTATTAACTTTTCGGTTTTCTTTCCTGTTCATTATGTATCTTAGCATCACTAAATTTCTTATAAGCAAAAAGACTTTGCTACAGTAGTTGTAACCAAAAAAAAAAAAAACCACAACACTCCAGTCCCTTGCAGTAGGTATGAAGAAAAAGTTAATCACCTGTGATCTTTTGGACTATTTGTCCAAATGTTTTATCTAACGAAAATCAGCCTTGCCACCCTAGTACTGCAAAAACATGCTTGCATACTTTATTTTATCCACTGTAATTGATATTATTTCCTTCTGCTGTTAAGATAGAAAATTCTGGTAGGATAGTAATTTAAATCGCAGGCAAAGAAAGTTTGTCTTGTGATCTTGTATTCAGTTCACTGCTTTATCTTTAATGTTCAGAGAACTGCTTTTAGAGTGAGTCTCAAACTATACATATGAATTTGGTGAATTCAATTAAAAGTTCAGGTTTTTTGTATGCAGGAATGTTGTAGTTATTTTTAAATTTATTAATTTCAAGGAATGTGTACCTCATACTGATAGTTGAAATGCATGTGGATATCACTTTTTTGGCAGTATTTCATACTTAACAAATAAAAAAATCTGTTATTCAGTTTTAATTAAATTAAATCAATTTAATCAATTTAATCAATTAATTTAATTAAATCAGTTTTAATGTCAAATTCAAACCTTCATTTTTCTGACAATTATAAATTACATGTTCTGAAACTTGCTGCATCTCAGGATTCAAAAGAGACCTTAGTTCAGTGAAAACTGAAGCAAGAGTACATAGCTTAGCAATACACCACAAAAATTAGCGTAACAGTTCAGTGATTACTAACTAAAATATGATATTTCACAAGTCCAGAGATTGTTTAAAAACTTGCAGTGATGGGTCCTTCATTGTGGGTCAAATCTGTTTTTATATTTGCATTGAGTTACGAAAGCGCTTCTATTTCTAACTACATTTTCTGGTGATAAAGCTGGAATGGATTTCCAAACCAGTATTTTGCCATCATATATCAATCCTTTCCATGGTAGTAACTATGTCATATTGAAACACCACAGTACATTACCTGGTCAGTATTAGGAAACAGTTCATGAATTTATAATTCAAATAGGGATGTTTGATGTCAGGCTGATTCTTGGTAGAGTGTGCTTTGTTGTGAGTAGAGTGTGCTTAATTTTTTTTTTTGTCTAGTCCTTTGGTCACAAGGTCAAATAACTGCATCCCACTTCTGTTTTCACTGTTTTCTTCAGTAAAGGGTCATCAAGACCTAGCAATACAGTTACTGCATTCCCAGTAGTCTGTTGTATGTATCTGTAAAAGTATCAGGAAAAAAAATAGTACCGTAGTAATAATTGTCTGTTAGTTACTCATCTGTATGAAGCTTTTAAAAATATTGTGAAGAAGTAGTGAGATTTTTGGCATTCTACGTTTTGACCTCTTCTGCAATGGCGTGTTAGTGTAATACTTCATTATTTTTTCCATATGGATTTTTTGAGGGTAAAATTCTGTTTTGTAATCACTGAAGAGTTTTGTTATCCTTTTTATATAAGGAACTTTATCCAGTACGCTCCCTTTAAAAATAAATGATAAAAGTCCCATTTTATTTTACTATGAATATTAAAGCCCCAAAAATATCTGCCCTCTAATGGAATACAGGCCTTTTAACTAAATTTTCCTAGTCATTTTACAGGAATTCTTACTCTTTCAGTTATCCATCCTAGGGTTTTGACTGTGTACACAATTGACATTTAAAATAATTACTTGAATTATTTTTTCTTTATGCTTGTTGATACAAGACTTTGTGTGAGACATTTATGCACTGTTCTCCCTTTGGGCTTAATTTCTTTTTCCATTCCTGTGGTTGAGTTTTTAATGATTACAGTACTTGTGTGTTGTGCATTCTAAAATAATTATTTCCAGGACTATCAAATACATAATTGAACTGAGTTCTGAAAGGATGACTGCAGTAATTTAAAGTGCATTAGGTCAAATGTTTCAATAATATGAAATATCTTTGTGCAGATTTTTTGTATAGTTTTCAGATTTCTTCACTGCTGTCTTTTCAACTTTTCATGTGAGCCTAAAACATTTTTTTAAGTTTTATTTTCTAAATTCAGCCATAGGGAATAGGGGAGTCTGATTATGTACGGTCTACATTCAAAACAGTAGAAAACTTCTGAAAAATACATTGGCCTAGAATTTTGTTTTAGTATGTGAATTCTGTAGTACAGTTTTGCTTGAGAGAACTTTGGCTTATTAGAATAGCTATATAGTTTTGCTGTTTTTAGAAACTAAAGACTGGAATATGTGGAGGTATGAGCATAAATATGTGGTCCACATATTTATGCTCATACCTCCACATAATGAGCATCTAACAGTCACACCTAGACTTTGTTAATGTTGAAGATAAATTAAGTCATGTCCTTCAATTTTTGGTATTTCTATATGTACCTCTTTACTCTGTCTTAATTATTTTATGTTTTAAAAATATCTTTCAATAGGAACCAATTAGATTTCTGTAAGGTAACTTTGATTCACCACTTCTCTTACAGCACTTTTGATTGATACGCGTTTGTTCACAGCTAAGATGTAAAATACAAATAATTCATCTTGTTCATATATCAATTTTTTTCCAAAATCATAAAGATCTAGTTTCATAAACACTGCACTGTTCACTAGGACAATAGTGCTAAATAACTAAAGCCAATATGAAAAATATTTGTAGAACCTGTTCTTCAATTCATTTTATTCCCCAACATTTTAATTCCTAACATAGTTTAGTCTCTCAGTTGTAGTCTCCAACGTAATGGATAAAGCTACTTCTCAGGGAATACTCAAGTAGAAAATTAATGAAATTGCATTTTAGAAGTTAACCATGAGCCATTTTTTTTAACTTTCCCTGTCTTCAGCATACTAATTGTGTATTAAGGAATGTAAGTAGTATAATTTCCGAAATTGCAAGTTGTTTTTGTTTTGGATATTTTGTTCTGTTTCCTAGAAACAGAACATAGAAAACTTGACATAGTTATATTCAGTAGTTGACATACTTCATTTCTCACTTTATTTTTGTACCTGTTGGATCATTTAAATTGACATGGGACAATATGAGAAGGCAATGAGGAAAATCAAGGAAATATTTAAAATAAATGAAGAATTTCACTTTTAAGGAGGTGACAGGACCAGCTGCCCAGCTGAAGTGCCTCCACACTAATGCATGCAGCTTGGGAAACAAACAAGAGGAGCTAGAAGCTACTGTGCTACTAGAAAGTTGGGATATAGTTGCCCCCACAGAAACCTTGCGGGATGATTCCCATGACCGGAGTGTGGCTGTTTGTGGCTACAGGCTGTTCAGAAGGGACAGGCCAGGAAGGAGGGGAAGGAGTGCTGCCATCTATATCAGTAAAGGAATACAGTGTGAAGAGCTGTCCCTAAAGAATAATCATGAGAAAGTCAAAAGCATATGGGTGACAGTTAGAGACCAAGGCAGCAAAGGGAGCCTTGTGATCAGTTTATTCTACAGGCTACCCAAACAAGCAGAGCCTATTGATGAGGCCTTCTACCTCTAGCTACAGGAGGTGTTACAATTTCAAGCTCTCATCCCACTGGGAAGGACTTCAACCACCCAGACATCTGCTGGAAAAGTGGCATGGTGAGCTATTGGTAATCCAAGAGACTCCTGGAATGCACTGAGGATAACTTTCTGAGTCAAGTAATTGAAAGCCCCACCAAAGGGGATGCAATATGGACCTGTTGCTTACCAATGCAAATAAATTGATTGGTGATATCAGAATTGGAGGCTGTCTGTGCTGTAGTGATCATGCTATGGTGGAGTTCATGCATCTGAGGGATGTGAGACAGAAAAAGAGTAAAATTAGGATGCTAACTTTCAGCTCTTCAGGGAGTTAGTCAACAACACACCTTGGGAAACTGTCCACGTGGGCAAGGGTGTAGAGCAGAACAGGCAGATCTTTAAGGAATCTTTCCTTAGCAAGAGACCGACAAGGCTGGACCACGACCTGCTGGTCCAACTGAAAAGCAAGAAGAAAATGCACAGGCAGTGGAGATGGGCAGGTACTGTGGGAAGAATATAAGGAAGCTGATAGGCTGTGTAGGGATGTGATGAGGAAGGTCGAGGCTCAGCTTGAACTAAACTTGGCAAGGGGTGCCAAGAAGAACAAGAAAGGCTTCTACAGATACCTCAACCAGAAAAGGAAAGTCCAGGAGGGCACACCTCCCCTAGGGAGTGACACAGGCAGGCTGGTAACAACAGACTAGGAGAAGGTTGAGATACTTAACAACATTTTTACCTTGTTCTTCTCTGATAACACACAATCCTCAATTGTTTGGTAGTAAGGCACTGGGAAAGCAATGTCTCTCCCACTGTAAGTGGAGATCAGGTTCGTGACCACCTGAGGAACCTGAACATCCAGAAATCTATGGATCCCAATAAGATGCATTCCAGAGTCCTGAGGGAATTAGCTGATGTAGTTGCCAAGCCGCTCTGTGATATTTAAAAAGTTGTAGCAATCAGGTAAAGTCCCTGGTGACTGGAAAAAAGATATTTCTTTAGAAGAGTAAAAAGGATGATCCCAGGAGCTACTATCCTATTAGACTTTCCTCTGTGCTGAGAAAGGTCATGGAGCAGATTTTCATGGAGCTATGTTAAGGCACTTGGGAGATAGGGAGGTGATACAGGAAAACCAGCAAGGCTTCACCAAGGACAAATCCTGTCTGACTAACTTAGTGTCCTTTTCTGATGGTGTCACTCAATCAGTGGACAAGGGAAGTGTCACTGATGTGTTCTACCTGGACTTCAAATAAGGCCTTTGATACAGTACCTCACAAATTAGAAAGATATAGATTTGATGGGTTGTGGACTTGTGGATGTTCAATGATGAAGAACTGGCTGCAGGATCAAGTCCAGAGAGTGGTGGTCAGTAGCTCCATGTCTAGATGGAGATCTGTGGTGAGTGGTGTCCCAAGGTTCAGTGCTGGGATTGATACTCTCAAATATCTTCATCAGTGACATTGATAGTGGGGTCAAGTGCACCCTCAGCAAGTCTGCTGAGGACATCAATCTGTGGGGTGCAGTCCACACGCCAGAGGGACAGGATACTATTCAGAGGGACCTAGATAGGTTTGAGCAGATGAAGCTTATGAGGTTTGACAAATTCACATGCAAGGTCTTGCACCTGAATCGAGGTAATCACTATCAATACAAACTGGGGGATGTAAGGATTGAGTGCAGCCCTGCTGAAAATGACCTGTGAGTACTGGTGGATGGAAAGCTGGACATGAGCCAGCAATGTGCCCTTGCAGCCCAGAAAGCGAACCATATCCGGGACTGCATCAAAAGAAGCATGGCCAGCAAGTAAAAGCAGGTGATCCTGTGCTGGTGAGGCCTTAGTGGAGTACTGTGTCCAGATGTGGAGTCCTCAGTACAAGAAAGACATGGACCTATTGGAGGGCGTCCAGAGGAGGGCCACAAAGATGATCCGAGGGATGGAACACCTCTCCTATGAGGACAGACTGAAAGAGCTGGAGCTCTTCAGCCTGGGGAAGAGAAGGCTCTGAGGTGACCTGATAGCGGCCTTTAAATATTTAAAGAGGAGCTGCAGAAAAGAAGAGGACAGACTCTTTAGCGGGGTCTGTGATGATAGAACAAGGGGAGCTGGTTTCAAGCTCAAAGAGGGTAGATTTAGGTCAGATATATAAGGAAACAGTCTTTTACGTTAAGGGTGGTGAGACTTTGGAACTGGAGATGTAGTTGATGCCCTGTCCCTGGAGACTTTCATGGTGAGGTTAGATCAGGCCCTGGGCAACCTGATTTAGCTGTTCATTGCAGGGGAGTTGCACTAGATGACCATTAAAGGTTTTTTCCAACTCTGAGGATTCTATGATTCTATGGCTGTTGCAAAAAAGAATAAACACAAAGATGAGGGATTCACTATGAAAAACAAACCCTACCTAGGCTAGAACGTGACTATGTTTAAATATGGGTTGAAATGTAATTGCTACAATCTCTGATTTTGAAAGAACGGAAATACTTGGTGAGTCTGTTTCTTTATAAAGTGTTAATAAGGGAGTTATTGCTTGATTTAGATTTTTACGTTTAAAGATACATTGTCAAAACTACCATTGTCATATTGATAACTCTCATAACGTTCTTGTAACAGTGTTGGTACTTTCAGTAGATTTATAACTTTTCTCAGTTGAATTTTTTTAAAATGCACAAGAAGGGATTTCTCTCAAATAGATGTTATGCAGTTGCAAAAGTACAATATGATATTTTCCATTATTTTTAATTTTCTTGGATTTCTACACTTAATGTGTTTTATGCTTTTGTCTTTTCCATGTTTTATGAAGAAGTATTACAAGAGCACGTCTGGAGTTTACTCACCATTTTGTATTTGATCTGATTATTTTTGGTTATACATTTTATACTTACCTTGTGGACTACTTAATTTTCTTTCACTTTTTTAAATGTATTTGTTAAAAAAAAGAAAAAAGATTCTTTATTAAAATAAAAAATACAATACAAATACAAATACAAAAAATACAAAAAATACAAATACAAAAATACAAACATTCAGAAATGCTTGTCTTCTTAGTTATGTGCTGTATGTTAGATATATGTCAGTTCCAAGATGTCTGTGACCTTATTTTACCAGAAGCCTCAAAACTGCTATCTTCTAACTTAATAGTTGCAGAAGGGTCTTGTGATGAAACAGTTCATTCTGATAAAGGTTTGCCTTTGAAAGCTAGTCATGAAATCTTGTAAATAATTTAAATACTTATAATATGAGATTAATGTTTATAAGATTGTCAGATAATGGAGTTAGAAAAATACCAGCTGAAAAATAAGCAGGAGCACACGGTTCTTCCCATAATATGGAACTCCTTGCCACCAAATGTTGCAGATGTTAAAACTTGTTTTTGCTTTTTTGTTGTTCTTTTAAATTGACTGGAAATTCATTGGGATAAAGTACTGCCAAGAACTGTTAAAGACAAAGATATTTTGCTCTGGCTAAGGTAGTAACTGAGGCAGTGCATGCTCTTCCAGCTGTACTTTTTGCTAGGTTCTTGCTGTTTGCCTCTGGTAAAGATTGATTCTGAGCTAGTTGGACATTGGTCTAAATTGTATTGAAATGTTGAGTACAGTCTATCGCTTGTTCTTGTTTGTAAACAAAGTGAATAGAAACTAAAAATAATACTGCCATTTACTTCATTTTTTTTTAAACAAGGCAATATGTCTGCATGCTAGGTCATAGGGAAGTGTTGGAGGAAGCACTTGGCTTGATAGTTGCTGCTGCTACCACATTTGTAGAACCTATTTGTGGATTATATAACATTTATTGCCTCACTACTAAATATGGACATTTTTTATTTGAGTTCTTATTTTTGGCAGCCATTTTTTGTGTCTAAAAAGGTGGAAAAAATACAACAAAACAAACTTATGTAAAGTGGTAAGGTGCTAAAAATGAAATTATGATTTGAAGTCTAATTCAATAGTAGTTTAATATTTCTGCTTCTAGTTGTCTCTGGAACCTTGGTGAATAAGTGCGTATTAAATCCATTATGCTTTCATATCATGAAATAATAAATATATGTACTTCATTAAAACTTTATTTCCGTGAAATTATTCAACTATAACCTCATACTTAAAAGTAAGAACTTCTTGTAGTATGCCTTCAACACATCACCAAGGCCAGGAGAGTCGAATATTACTTTAAAGCATTTCTGTAAGCATTTTAGGGATGAAGGCAAACTATGTCAAAAGCTGATCAGTTTGACAACTCCCACAGACTATGGAGCTGTAATGTGTTTACAACAGTTTTATTAGTGGAAAATAGTGAGGATTTTTTCAGGATAAAAAAAAAAAACAAACCACCGTCCCTTTCAAAATTATTTTCATTCGAGGATCAGTGTCACTACTGACAAAATACTTTTCCCTTTCTGAGATATATAAGTTGCACAAAAGAGCCTTACTCAGACGAAGGCGTACAGTGCTGTATCAAGCTTTCCTTAAAAAGGAACATCAACAAAGCATTCAAATTATTTTTTTTAAGACAGCGGGAGGTTGATTTGAGAGAATACTGGAACACTTATGCTCCCATAAGAAATATTCCACCTGGAGAGTGGTATTCCATGCAGTCACTCGCTCAAAGGGTGTTCTTCTAGTCTCCTAGCTAGGACATCAGATCACTTAAATGTTTTCCATTTCAATTTGCATTGTAATATCAACTTAAGCAAGTATATGTCTATCTGTTAAAGGGGACATCTGTGCAAACTAGAAAGGTGCCCACAGTTCAGGCTGAGTTTTCATTCTACCTTATATCTTCTGCTCTTGTACAGAAGAGTTCAAGAAACTCACTATCACGTTTACTTCCTACTGGCTTGGGGTATCTTGGCCAATCTGCCAGTGTCCTTCTCAAAGTAAATAAGGCCTCACAACTTCTAAAACACTCGTCTCATCAATGAATGCATAGGGCAGGGAAAAGAGTAATTTAACTTATCAATTGTGCAAATACACAAACTGAGGAAAAACAACAGTGTTTTGGAGTTTGTTTTTCATTTTCAGTCACTATGGGGGTAACTTATCAGTAGATATGAAATTTTCAGATAGCAGTGTGGTTTTTCCTGCTGACGTATGTGTAAACTGTCCAGAAACTGAGTCAATCTGAATTCAATTAAAAAAAAAAAAAATCTGAATGTCTTAGAAAAACTTTAATCATCAAAGTAGCTAATGGGTCACTACTGTGCTTCAAACTAAACTCTTCTTCCAATTGTTTCTTGCTAGAAAAGTGAGGAAATTCTTTGCTTTGTATTTTTTTAAAAAGATATGGAAAATGTTCAGATTTCTTCTACATAATTTACTTAAATTTTATTTGCCTTTTGTTCAAAACCAGGTATTTTCAACTCTTAAAATTCCACAAATGTTAGTGAGTTTTATGAAAAGAGGAGCTACAAAATCATTCTGTTGTTCAGTTCCAGTATTTTTATTGTCAGCCACTAATTTAAAATTACTTACGAATCTCATAGTTAAGTAATTTACTGTCTATTCATTGCTATTGAGTGCTTCATAAAGAATTCATTCAGTGTTATCGTTTGCATGTTTATAGCAGGAAAAAATGCAGTACTCGAATATTTTACCTATGTAAACCATTATGTAATTCTTAGTTTTCGTGACTACTAGCTGTGCAGAAAGAAAAAGGAATTCTTGTAGTTGACATACATAGGAAAAAGCAAGCTGGGAAAGAGTTTTCTACCAAGTAAATGTTCTTGTACTGAACAGGTTATTGAAAGAAATGTTCTAAATGACAAAGATGTACTTTGTGAAGCAAATGCATATAGTAACCATTTTCTGTGTTTGTGTTGCTAAACTACTACCCCACATAGACAGCAAGCAAATTTTAATTTATGGCATTGATCTTCCTTCGGGAAAGTTTATTGGAAACCAAACAAATTACATGTATCAGGCAACTGCTTAATGTACGCAGCTTTTGTAGACTTCAGAGGGCATATTTTGGCTTACAGAGGTTAAGAAATAAGTTTACATGTAAGGACTTGAGTAATCACTTGAATAACAGACTTACATTTGTTCAGTCTGCAGACTCTTGTCTGCCATCCCATCTCACTTTACATGGCAGAAGCTGAAAGCCAGGATATAACCATTGTCAGAGAAATTCGCTGTACTGCTGTGTGTTCACATGTGATTTGTGAAGTTTTGCCTCATAACTTTTAGAAGATGCATAATTAAACACTGTATTTATGACTAATATTTACCAAAATGTAAATACACACTTAATAATTGCAGATATTAAAATAAGATTTTGGGGGGGGGGGGGAGGAGACAAGGGGGGTGGGATTAGTATTAGCTTTTTTTTTTCCAATGTTATAGAAACTAAGAAACTGTACTATATTTGTATTTAAGAATCACTGGCAAGCTGGTATAAACCACATCTGTCTTACTGCAAAGCAGTGAGAAAAGTAAGCTGTAAAGTTTCTTTTCTGGTATTGTGTAAAGAAATTATTACTTTAACTTGGTAGTGTTGTGATTACTTTTAGGTGCTGGAATCCTAGTTGTACTTTGTAGTTTCCTTGACCGGGTACTTTCTGTACAGTTTTGCCCAGACAAAAAGATGTGTGGGAGTTTGCCTTTCTGTGGATCTGATGTGTGCTAGGACAGTCAGCTTAGGTATCTACTGTACAACTAGAAGAACTAGACATATTTTTACTCTCTTGTGATGAAGACTGAGAATGTTTGGAAAATACTAGAGTTTACCTTAATACATGTTTATAGCAGTTTCCTAAAGTGCAAGTTATCCTAAAATGCATTGGCCATAAGGTCCATTTGTCTAAGGTTCATCATTCTTTAAAATCCTAGAATGTTTTTTTCATGAAAACTAATGTCTCGCATTTAGAACTACTCAAGGTAAAGAATACATGAGAATGCTTAAATTTCATTGTAAATGTTAACATGAATTGGGCTTTCTACCCTGTTGAGTAAAGGTCAGAAGTTTCTCCTGGTCATTGAAATTCTGAGGAAGAAGATATCTATATGTCTATATAGTTGCTGTTATTCATCCATCAAAATCATCACAAAATCATCAGTTAAGTTCTTCTTAAACAAATTAGACTATAATTTCTCATTAGTATAATTCAGTACTACGACTAGAATGGTAGTTCTTTACGTTATTTGTATGAATATGAAAAATACCTTACTATGCAAAAGGTAGCCTACCTTGTAGTTTATAGCACTTTTTATTTTGAATTGAATCAAGTTAAGGGGGAAATCAGCAGACAGGAGAGATGTCTTTGATTGGATATCAGACAGTTTCAGATATAGTCATTTGAAAACAAAATTGTAAATCTACAAAAACAAAAATGTCCAATTGGACTCAGTTATCAGACGTGTGATTTTTTTCTCACACTCAAGATTTTAAAATATCTATTTTAGAAGATTACATTTTCTCTGTAGTAAAATCTGTATAATCGATGCTTCTACTTCTGAGGAAATGCTACAATGTTTGGAACCATTTTCATTTTACCCATACATTAGTCTTTAGCTTTATTATCATATTAATTTTTGTAGCATTCTGGCTTTCTGTCCAACCAAAAGTTGGCATAAAGTTCAACTGTTATGTTGAACTACATTTTGTTGTTTCTGAAATGACTGAATGTTTGCTTTCTAGACATTTGCTGTGTAGTTAACCTCTTTCAATTACATTTGACTGAATTCCTTCAACTTCTCCCATTGACTGCATCTTTACTGTCTGTGCTTCTCTACAAGATGTACCCACTTTTGTGATACATCTATTGGCAGTAACCATTGCTGTTAAGCAAAATCTCCTTAAACTTGATTCTTAATATAACTTTAAATCCACAAAAATTACACTATAAGAATATGGATTCTTGGGGTGAAGAAAAAAAATATACATTTAGATTATATATCCTTTTCATTTATTTAAATTGCCTAAAATTTTCGTCAGTCCATCTCCATTGTGCAACTAAAGAAGGCTCCTGCTACAACCTCAGGAGAGAGAGGAAAAAGCAACACCTGCAGCAGTACATTATCACCTTGTAGGCAGTTTATTTAGGAAAAGGAGCTGAGAATATGAGTCAGAATTAAAATATAACTAGGTCTAAAATCATTTTTAAGGTTTATGGTAATAGTATATCCCATTGCTGTGAATGCGTAGAAAGTACTTGTGTTATAGCGTTAGTGACTTTCATTTACTAATCCATTTGTTTTGTCACCTGCAAAATCGTACATCAAAAGCAGAGAATTCATTTTGTCTAGGTAAAAATCATTCTTTCCAGTGATGGTGATTATCAAAATTTTGATTTGCATTCTTTTTAAGTGTGCTTGACTTCAAGAATCGAGCACAGCTTTCACCTGAAAGCTTATTATTTGAAGGCAAAGGCAAGTGAGAGAGTCTGAAAATCAGTTTCTCCTAAACTATTAATCTCAAATGAGTGATTCTTTTTTTTTAATACTTGCTGTATTTTAATACAACTTAGAACAAAGTACGGACTTGTTGTTATTCTCGTTTGTGAATATTGCAGTGGGCAAACCCAAAGTTTAATTTCAGAATTTCAGAAAAAGTGTTTGTTTTCCCTCAGGCCACATTAATGGGAGTCTAAACCCTGAATGTTACCACCAACACATTTTAACAGACTAGTTTCCCAGGTTTTAAAGTTTGGTATCACCTTGAACATTTTTCTTTTAAATTCCATCCCCCTACCTTTCAACTTTAAAAGAAAAACAATAAAGCTGTATAATTTGGGGTTGAATTCATTAATTTGCTTCAGCAGCACAAAATTCAGTGTAAACAACAAACTTGTATGTGAAACTATTTAATCACATAATCTATTTTGATATCTATATTTTGTATAGTTTTGTGTCAGCTATTTTAATAATTTAGCTATAAGTTACCAGTGCAAAATCTCGTGTTACTTCAAAGCACATCACCATCAGATAGGCACATATTTGTTATCAGGGTTCACATATTGGTGCTTTAAATTAGCCTGATGTTTGAACATCTGTGCCCCACCCAGGATGAACTTGTGACCAACAGATCAGTGCCAAGAGAGACAGTAGTATGATAGGGTCACTGAGAGTTCTTCAGCTTAGTTTCCTGCTCCTTCAGCTGGGCCTGTTTTTTGGCCTTAAAAGGATTAAAGAAACATTTACACTGAGGCTGCAGAAGCATTTTCACACTGCTCCTTTACCCAACTCAAAAAAAACAGTATAAATCCAAAGAATTAAGTAAGGGATATATGTAAAGTTGTACTGTAAGGTGAGCTGGTACACCTGCTCTCCATTTTCTCTTCTGTGAATGACATGATTAAGCAGCATCCTGCATGTGGTACAGAAATTAGATGTGTGTCTTTCCTCAACTTTTAATCTCTATGATATTTTGAAATATCATTTCTAGATATTAAAATGATGGAAGAATATTACATTCCATTGATCCTATTAGACAGTTTTCTTAAGAGCAATTTATTTTCTGCCACTTCTCAGTAATGAATGAAGAGAATTTTTAATTTCCTAGAAATTATAATACTGTGTTTAAATGTTTAAAAATGCATAGGGGAAAAATACAGTTCTCTGCCACTTACTTAGGTTTCTTAAAATCTAAAGGAAAATATTAAATAAGCAAAATTATAGTTTTGACTCTCCTTGATTAATCATGTATTGATGAAAGTGATTTAGTTGAAATACATAACCTATCGTATGTATTTTGCAATTATTCTATAGTAAAATTACAAGAGTTTGAAATTCTTTCCTTAAGTTGAAACTGTTTCACATATCCTTTTGTGCCTCACTGTCTAGGTCTTCAAAGACCAAGGTTATGCCTGTACTCTTTATCCAGGCAAAATTCCAGTTCAAACCAAAGTCGAGTGGTATTATAGCTGAGAAAAACTGTGATATCGAAGCCAAAAGGAAAAAAAATGTCAGGATGAATTATCACATTCAATATTTCAGAACTGCTTAGATATATTTCTTTTAATCCAACATACATAAATAATTATATATACAACTGGTAAGATATATGCCGACTTTGGATTTTGTCTGCAATCACATAATTGTTAAAATTTCTCTGTGGAGTAGTCTGTTCACATTAACAAAGGTTTACAGTATTAACATCACCCAGATGTATCCATCAGTGGATAGTGTTTTTTTCTATGCCATTAGGTGATTAAGCAACACCTGAGGAATACACAAAGTCTGACATTCCTGGTCCTTATATTATGCAAGAATTTGACAAGAAAATAAGAGTTTCTTATTTCTTTCTGTTGTTTATCAGGAAAGCTGTGTGTGATAAGAGGAAGTGAGGCATCCCTACATTCCTCCTCTCCTCTGTAAATGAGGCTCTTCTGTGTTACTCCTGATCCATCCTTCTTGTACTATAATTGTGCAAGACTTTAAAATAATATTTCTGGAAATCAGAATTATAACCAGATCATATCTTTTGAGATTGCCTCTTATGTTTTCTGTACACTTACTCAAAATAAGTTTTGAAGTTAAGTACAGGTAAAATTAATTCTTAATTAGATAAGTAGAATTAGGCATTTTTAATGCAACTTGTGGCTCTTCTCCTTAACCATTCAAAAGAGAATTTAAGATTGACTAAGAATAGCTGATAAAAATAAAAATCATCAAAACAAACAAAACCCCACTAACAAAGGCTGTACGTCCTTGTATGAATGAACATAAGTACTCCTATTTTAGCACCCTAATAAGAGAATGACAAAGGACAAATGTATTATGGAGGTTAAACATGTAATACTTCATTAGACTGAGTTAAGTGGATGCTTAGAGTACTTGGTGAAGTTATTCTTAATGAAATATATACACTCTTCATTTGTTGCCTTTTTCTTTTGAACTCATCTGTTTCTTTGTAGACAAGTTTGTATTACAATTATTTGTATGGGTGTTTCTTAATTCAGAATTTTTGTGTGTGTGTAATTGGAATCATAGAATGGCATGAATTGGAATGGACGCCAAAAATCACCATGTTCCAGCCTCCCTCCCACAGGCAGGGCCATCAACCTCCAGATCTTGTACTAGACAAGGTTGCCCAGGGCCCCATTCAGTCTAGTCTTGAACACCTACAGGGAGGGGGGCATCCAAAGCCTCTCTGAGCAGCTTGTTCCAGCACCTCATCACTCTCTCTGTGAAGAACTTCCCTCTGACATCCAATCTAAACCGTCTCTCATTGAGCTTAAAACCATCCCCCCCCTCTCCTATCACTATCTACCTGAGTAAAAAGTTGATACCCCTCCTTTTCATAATCGCATTTTAAATACTGGAAGGCTGCAATGAGGTCTCCTTGCGGCCTTCTGTTCTCCAGGCTGAACAAGCCCAGGTCCCTCAGCCTGTCTTTGTAGGGAAGGTGCTCCACCTCTGATCATCTTTGTGACCCTCCTCTGGACTCTCTCCAACAGCTCCACATCTACCCTGTACTGGGGGGCCAAAACCTGGACACAGTACTCCAGATGGTGCCTCCTGAAGACAGAGTAGAGAGGGACAATCACCTCCCTGTTCCTGCTGGCCCCCCCTCTTCTGATGGAGCCCAGGATACCATTGACCTTCTGTGCTGCAAGAGCACACTGCTGGCTCATGTTTAGTTTTTCATCCACCAGGAACTCCAGATCCTTCTCCACAGGGCTACTCTCAAGGATTTCTTCTTCCAGTATCTGGGATTACTCCAATCCAAGTACAAAACCTTGCACTTTATGTTGAATCTCATTAGGTTCACCTGGGCCCACATTTCAGGTTTGTTGAGGGCCCTCTGGATGGCTTCACTTCCTTCTACCATGTCAACTGCACCACTCATCTTGTTGTCATCAGCAAACTTATTGAGAGTGCACTTCAGCCCATCGTCAATGTCATTGGTGAAGATGTTGAAGAGCTCCAGTCCCAAGACAGACCACTGGAGGACACTGCTTGTCACCAGCCTGCACCTGGAAATAGTGCCATTCAACACAACCCTCTGTCTATGGCCTTCCAACCAATCCCTTATCCACTGAATAGTCTATTCCTCAAATCTGTATCGTTTCAATTTAGAGATGAGGATGTGGTGGGAGACCATGTCAAAGGCCTTGTACAAGTCCAGGTAGATGACACTGGTCGCCTTCCCTTTGTCCATGATG